>JBBWSJ010000052.1:0-313106 GCA_038088505.1 Diaporthe velutina | reverse complement strand
TATTTATTATATTAAATAACTTTATACTTTTTAATTATTATAATTAGTAAGGAATAATTTATATTTTCCTAAATAAAAGAATTAAGATAAGGTAAATATAAGTATTTTAAATTATATTATAAAAGGGATATAAAGATAAGGTAGCTATTCTTAATATATTAATTTAAAGTAAGATAATGCTACCTTTTATTTAAAGGAGAGGTTTTATAAAAATTATAGGTAAGGGGTTTTATACCTAAAGGGTATAGGTTTCTAACCCCTAGTAATTGCTAGTAGTTACTAGAGTAATTACTATACCTATTTATAATAGTGTTAAAATAATTTTAATATAAAATAATAACTTAAAATTAATTCCGTTATATATAAATCGTATACTCTAAATATAGTAGAAATTATATTAAAATTAATATACTATTAATATGCTGTAATATAATATTAACCCTTAATATAAAAGCAAAAAAAGAGAGGGTTTAACTCCCACTTATACCACTTTTTCTTTTTAAAATTTTTTTATTACCAACCCAAATACTTATCCGTTATCTACTAGCTTATCTATTATTATAAAGGTAGGCTATAAAGCTATTAAAAATATAGAATTACCCTTTTTAGCTAGATTATAAAATCTAAAACTAGCGTAAATTTAGAATTTTCAATATACCCTAATATACTATAATATACTAATAATGCTAATATAATTTTAAGCTATAATATAATTTTATTTTAATAGCATTTTATTAGCCTTTTACTAGCATTTTGCTATAATATTAAAATTTGGATTGCATATTAAAACACGAGTGTATTATATAACCCAATCAAAAACCCCCCCTCCCCCTAGTAGGCATTTTCTGATAATTGTCTGGGGTACATTTGTAACTAGTGATTCAGGCTGTGTGAGTTCCCAGATGTCGGTGAAGTCGACTTATGATCTCGTTGTATCTGGGTTCGTTCTCAAAAGTGACGAGACCATGTCGGATAAAGAAGTCCAGAATGAGGCAAGCATTCGCAGGAGTGAAATCTTCATCGTCAAGAGCTTTCTTGATGTCGTCGACAGAGTACAGACGGATGTCTGAAGCCTCCATGTCGTGCGGTTTCGGGGTCACGTCCTTTCCCACTTTCATGTCGTAGACATATTGGATCTCAGCCCGAATCAATCCAGACTCCCCACCGCTGGTGGTCTTGGCCTCGGAGGAGGTGACGTAACTGATAGTTCCAGCCGATATTGCGTGGGATTCGACCAAATGGGACTCGAGTCCCGCCTCTTCGTGAGCTTCGCGTATCAGGCATTGATAAGGAGTTTCTCCAGCTGGCAAGCTCCCGCCAACGGTGACCCCGAGCCTGTTTGGGTAAAGCGTCTTGTTCGGCGAGCGACGAGATATCCAAATGAGCAGGCCGTCTTCGTCGTCTCGGTACGTGATGAGTTGAACTCCATAGGTGACAATTCCGAAAAGACCAGAGGCTGAGCGCTCGATGTCTGCGATGAGTTCTCGTTTCGGCCCGAAGATGGGGAACCTCTCTCCCGTCCACTTATTTAGAAGCCTAAATGTTCCCTTCTCTCTTTCCGCCGACAGTAGGCGATCGATTGCATCCCGCCGTTCTTCGAAAGTGGTCTTGAGAAGCTTGACGGTCCTGTGTTCGTGGTTGACTTCCCAGTCGTGGTTCCAAGAGAAACTGTTCACGGTCGGTTCGATGAGGTGGCCAAAGACGCCATCATAACCTTCAATGAGAAGCTTGTAGCAGGTCTGTGGATATGACTGAAGGCTGAAGAGTGTTAATGGATTTATTTTGGGTTGTGACGCGCCAAAATCAATGATTGTGGGAAATATGGTGAGCAAGGCCACCCATCTCACTCACCGATCACAGTCTTCGCAAAAACGCATGTAGGACGCCATTGTGGACTGAGTGTGTTGAAGCAAGGAACTCGGGCATGAATGATGGCTGAGAGCTAAGACTTTTCGGTGTTGGGTGGACAGTTTAAAAAGGATGGTCAAAAGATGTGGACGAAAATTTTGCCCTTAGAAGCTTCCCATCAACGCAAAGACTCTCAGTATGCCTCTCCTGATGCGGAGTGGTTTGGCTGCCTGCCCAGGTGGTTGAGGCTAACTGCCGTGCTGCCTCGGTTGTGTAGCTCTTGGGCGATGAGCCGTCTCCTTTGTGTAACTTCTGGGCCGTGATCAGTAATGCGTGGTGGATGCCTGGGGATCAGGTGAGATTTGAAGACAGTTCATTCATTTTGGTGGTTCCATGAAAGAAAGAGAGCAAGGAAGCCAGGTATCTACAACCTCGCTGGTCTTGAGGATGTGCCTGTCAGCTACAGGGCTGGTCCTGACCCCTTCGGAGGCTCTCGACGTGCCTACTCACAATCCCCCAACATGCCAGTGAATCACTCCCATAGAGGAAATATTAGATTACCTAGGCACTGTATGCTAGCTCGTTCGCTTGCGCTGCTATGCGCAAAGGCTCTAAATCAGCAGAAATGACGCTCCAAGCTGTCCAAATCATCACATCTATGCAACACAAAATAGAGAAGCAAGGTGGTCCGATGAAAACGCCGCCAACACTGGGTTTGCAATTAAGTTAGGCCAATGAGGTGGACACCAAGCAGCTGATGTTGATTATAGATCTAACTTATGTATGCGAAGTTGCCTATTACCCGCCGACTGGGCTATTCATAATGATTTTGTACCTTCAATCCTTTGAATTCGAAAGATGTCCCTGCGCGCTTCTCCAGTACGGTCTTGTGGTGCACATCCTTCACCCTCGCACGCACGTAGTCGGTGCCTGAGGGGACCGCCTTGTTGGGATCGAGGTCTTCTTCCGTGACGAAGCCAAGCCTCTTGAGAAGCGGCGAAGGAATCGTCCTCATCGGCGTAGAGTCTCCTGGTCTGCTGAAGTACAGCAATCCCAGCCGAGCGAATTCGATCTGGTCCTGCGGGGGTTTCACGACCCGATGCACGGTGGACTTGATGAACCCTTTTTGTGGTTTGAGGTCAGATCATAATTGTATCCCTCCATCAAAGGAACGACGAGGTGCCTACCATTCGTCAGGAACGTCAACGTGTCCGCTGTATTGCAAGTAATCCCGCCGTCAACCGGGCGTACGTACTTCCACTCGCCCTCGGGAGTCCGGATCTGAAGCCCGGCAACGTGCTGGGACCACAGCAGTGTGAGGCTGCCGAAGTCCGTGTGCCCGCCCGTGGAGTATTGCTGTGCCTTGTCCCACTCCTCGTTGGCCCTGGCGTTGTAAATCATATACCGGAGGTGGTCGTCTGACCGGTCGTCGTAATGATGTGCGTCCGCGAGATAGTCCTCCGGCAGCTCCAGGATAATGGAGATCAGGAAAAAAAGCTTTCGGACGACCTTTTCCCAGACGTCCCTGTGGAACGATGCGATCTCATCCCAGTTCTCCTGCACGATCTTGTGGCGGCCGATATGATCCCAGGCCGGAATGGCCTTGGGGATATTCAGCTGGCGAATTGTAAGCGACAAGTGACAAAAAGTGATTGGGCCGACGCGGGGGACGGTGGGTTCCCTACCATTTCAATATTCTCCTTGAGACCGGTGTCGCCAACCCAGCGGGAGTTCTCACGGTAGCCAAAGTACTCGCCCTCGGCAAAGTTGCAGGGGTGTCTACGCTTTTCCTCGAGCGGCGCCTTGAAGAACGTGTTGCCGATGCTAAACTGCCGCAACACGCGCTCGTCGTCGAGGTCAGTGTTGACGACAGACCAGAATCCAAGCCTCGTGATGGCATCGTGAAGCTGGTTGGCCAGCTCCTGCTTTCCTCCTGGCTCGTCGAAACGCGACAGGTCAAGCTTTGGTAGCTCGGCCCAGTCGAGCTCCTCGCTTGTCTGCCCTGGGCGGCTCCATGGCTTGATGGGCGTTGTCTTCTTATTGATTTCCTGAGAGGAAGGGGGCTCAAGTGCAATTGGAGCCATGCTTGAAGGCGCTGGAAACTGCTTGCGGGTTACGTGCTGATTCTGGCTTTCACTTACACCAAGTAAGTCACTAGTTACGGCCACGCAGAAGCCGCAGCCATAGAGGGGCACAGACACCTGTATCTATATCATCCCATGGGTAAGTATCCGCCCCGACACCTGAAATCATCTGCGTATCTTGCAGCAGGTATTGCCACTGCGGAGATGCAGCTTGACGACGACCATGTTCTCCCCCTCCTGTGGGGCTTGCGTGCTCAATGCTCTCATTCCCGCTACGAAACGCGTGCTAGCAGTTTCAACGATGTGATTGGGATGGCGCGTATTGCAGTATCTCCATGTTGCAGTAATTCACCCCCATGTCACCAGCTGTCGCCAGCCTCTCCGCTCTTGTTCCCGCGAAGCGAACCCCAACCATCCCCACATCCAAACGGTACGGCACTGGTTGCCGCTGGATGGGAGGCGATCGCCATTTCTTCTATCATGTCGTGATAATACTGAGGAGTCGTTCGCTCCTCCACGACACTCCTTGGCGTCAATCTACATGGCATTTCATAGAAGCATTTTTAAGCAAAAAGCGCACGATTTGCAGCACTGTCAACACTACCAAAACATATGAAGGCTGTTAATATAGCTGTAGTTGCAATGCTCATAATGTAATCGGGACTGCTGTACGCTCGTCTCTCTTGTCCGGCAAACATCACTCTATAATTCATCTGGTAGTATAAAAATACTGTCTCTCAGCAGCTGAGCATGTGTTCTCAGGAGGTGCCAGTGTACGTCGGTACTGCATCACCGAAAGGAGTCTCTGCAGCCACACCGGATGCGCTGTCAGACCACGAAGAGCCAGAAGTTTACGGCAATGCTGCGCTAGAAAATCGTTATCTACGCAAGGTCGACACCTGGCTTGTGGGTTTCTACTCACTCGTCTACATCTTCCGTGTGATCGATTCGGCCAACTATTCCAACGCAGCAATCATCAACCTAGAGAACGGGACAGGAATTAAGAAGCAGCTCGGCTTTACCCCTTCGCAGTGGAGCTGGACGCTGTCCATCTTCTCTTACAGCTACATGATCTTCGAGCCCAGCAACACCATCCTGCTTAAAACCTTCAAGCCTTCGGTCTGGATGTTCGTCCTGATCCTGCTGTGGGGTATCTCTGCCTGCTCGTCGGCAGCCGCGCAGGACTTTGCTGGGATGATGTGTGTGCGCTTCGCGATCGGTGCCGCCGAGGCGGGCTTCTTCCCGGCTGTGTTATATCATATGGCGTTTTGGTATAAGCCGAGCGAGCTGCCACAGAGGATCGCCATCTTCTACTCTGTTGGCCAGCTGTCGAGTGCGCTCAGCGGCTTGCTGGCTTATGCTATCAGCTTTATGGATGGTCTTGGCGGCCTGCCTGGCTGGCGGTGGCTATTCATCATCGAGGGACTGCCCGCCATCGTTTTGGCTTTCGTAGCATTGTTCGGACTGCCTGACTATCCCGAGACCTCCAAACTGCTCACTGAGACGGAGAGGAGGTACGCGAGGACTCGGCTGGACAAGACAGCGCCGACGGGCAAGAAAGGGCACTGGGATTGGAGTTCTCTGAGCCGTTCGGTTCGCGACCCGACGTTTTACACCTTCACCATGTTTTGGATTCGTCATGGTATTGGCGGGTTCGGCGTGGGGTATGCTCTGCCAACCGTGATCTACGAGCTGGGATTCACCACGACGGCCAAGTCGCAGCTGATGAATATTGTGAGTCTTTTTGCACGAGATTTGACTCCTGAAAATACTGACGTCTTCTAAAGCCTCCCTATGTCTCGGCTTTTGTTTACCTGAACACAGTCGGCTACTTTCTCCACAAGAAGAAGATACGTCCGTGGACCACAGCTGTTGCCAGTAAGCCAGGTTTAGCTGAGCCTTGTCTACTTACGCACGTTTGCTGACCCATATCCACGGCAGCCGAAGCAGCCATTGTTGTGTCCTACATCATTCTATTCACTGTATCGAACCCGGTCGTTAAGTACATTTTCCTGATTGTTGCAGTCGCTTGTGCAGGTTCAGCGTATCCGATCATCTGGCCGGAGAGGATGAGGGCGTTGGAGGGCACCGTGGCATCGGGATTCGGTATCGGCTTCACAAATGCAATGGCGCAATTCAGCGGTATTGTAGGGCCACACGTATATAATACCGTGTTTGGTCCGACATATCACGTGTCGTACGGAATCTGCCTTGCTTTCCTCGTAGGCTGTATCTCGGCGATACTGGCGTCTTGGCTATTGGTTTTAAGATCGGACAAGAGGAGGAGCATACAAGCTGAGAACAGTTAGGTATTAATGCATGCCGGAAGTCTGGGTCACAAAGGCGTAGGCGGCTTATCAGAATACCCTGCCATATTTTGCGTGATATAATATTTGAAACGAGCACAGCTACCTGTTATACTAAGCTTATTTTTTTTTTAAAAAAAATACACCTTCGTGTTTATTGATCCTTATTGAGACCTTTTTACTAGGTGACAAGCCCTGGCGCAGTTAGCCTTTGGTAAAATCTATGAAGGCTGGGGCAGATAAGATACGCCTGTTAATAGTTGCAAGCAGGCGGCTGCCTGCCGGGCCTGCTAGCTTACCTATGGCGCTGTTGTACCACAAGAGGGTTCTCGCAGCGTCTACTAGGTAAGCTGCCGCTAATTCTTGATACCTGAATATCAAACTTTTCAACTCGCACTGAATGCTTACTGCTACAGATTGCACCATTCTAGGGTTATCAACACCATGAAAGCGGCACAAGGCTGTTGGACATGTAAGAGTAAGGAATCCTATACTATCGTCAGGATGTGATTAATATACTTATTTGATTACGAACCAGAACGGAAAATTGGATGTGATAAAACCATTCCTCATTGCAACAACTGCACACGAACAGAGAGGCGATGTGCGGGCTACGGGATACGCTTGAATTGGCCCGACCACTCCAGTAACCGGCGCAAAGATTTAATTGTGTGCAGTTTGACAGGCCTCGCCAGTGTCAACATGTACCCTCAAAGCCGGCAGCGCAGGTACCTGAACTTCAACAGTATGGACTTCCGGTTGGCCGAGAGGTCCCTCACTTGGCATCACTTCATGGAAAGAATCTCCACAAGACCGAGGCCATCTCTCTCACTCCATTCACCAGTAGTCGGCGAAGATGCTATGTTCCTAGCTTATTGTCAGTGACTGTTCTCTTACTCACTTCGGTCATCCGACTAATACAATCATTGCAGACGAGCAGATCGTAGCACCGATGTGTTCAACCACTAGGGCGCTAAACGGGTTTCAAGACCACATTCTGCCAATAGCGTTGTCTTGCAGAGATTCATCCACAAGGGCCTTGTGCAGCTCAATGCTGGCCATTTCCGCACATCATCGTCAGAGACCAGACGCCGCCCTGGCTCACAAGACAGGTGCCGTGAAGGGTCTCCACGAATCTCTCACGGCACCATCACAATATGATTTGGCTCTAGGCGTCGAGGCACAGCTAGCTACTAGTATGATGTTGTGCATGTACAATGTGAGTTGTAGGCTGGTGATACACTAGGTAAACATGGCTGACTGGAATTTTTAGGTTTTTGATGCGCAAGAAGCTGCTCATTTTCATTTGCACCTGAGCGGCGCCAAAAATATCTTGAGCAACATGAGCCGGCGCCAGCAAGAGCACCCGGTGTCCCAATTTCTCATAGAATGGTTGCTGTATTATGACGTTCTCAGCGCCTTCGCTCATTCTTCTCGCACTATTTGGGATGAGCCGAGCGTACCGTCCAAGTCAAACATGTCGCCAGACTTGGTTAGTGAAAGACAACAATGCTCGAAAAATTACTTTGCTGACACACAAAAGATAGTTGGCCTTCTCGGCTGCTCCACAGAGGTTTTCAAAAGTATTTCTACAATCAACCAGATGCGCACCATAACGCTTGACCCAGACGCCGAAGAGCATGTTCTGGACAATGTCTTCCAGCAAAGAGTGGCTCTGGAACAGAGACTACAAGCGGCACGGCAGCAGCTAAGCCCAGAAGAAAGTGCCATCTCCACGGACGCACAAATTAAAGCCGCATCAGCGACTGCAGAGTTGTACCGTCTAGCGAGCCTATTGTATCTCCAGCGGGTTGTCCCTGACGCCGGTGATGAGGTGCGAAGGGCGGCCTACTCACGCCAGGCATTTGCGGCGCTTGGTGAGGTGCCAGTAGCCACAGGACCATGGCCGATTTTCATAGTCGCCTGCGAAGCACGTACGGACGAGGAGCGCATTTATATACTCGAGATTCTTGATCAAATGGACAAGGTTCGGAATGTTGGGAACGTCCGCGTCATGCGCACGATTCTCGAGACAATCTGGAAGCAGCGGGATCTGCAGGAAAATTCCGACACCATCGAGGCGAAGCAATGGTGGGTTTGTGCCGAGAGCAGCGTTGCGGTTCCTTGGTTTGTGTGATGCGACGACGATGAAATGACTCACTCGGCTAGCCTGTGCAACGACTGATCGCGTTCACCTGTCGTTAACATGGGCCGTGTGGGGCCTGGAAACCAACGGCCGCGGACATCGGGAGCTAATCATGCGGGAGACGGGGACACAGAATGGCCGGATTCAACATCTGCCAACCGCTCATGGCGGCCTGGGAGAACTATTACGTACGCCTCTACGGACCACAGAAAGGTCCCTTGGTACTCATGTATAAATAAAGCCCGAGAGAAGCGATTATATTCACTCGCTCAGTTCCTTTAGAGTGTCAGTCTGCTCATCTGAGCAACGTTTGCGGTTACTTTCTCTGCACTTTGGAATAGTGAATCCCTGAAGTCTACATCATGTCCTCTCCTTCACCAATCAATGCCCCACGGCATGTACTACAGCTCCTTGCTGAGCTGCATGCAAAATCAATTGAACAGGAGCGCGCCATCTCGAAGACCGGCAAGGTATTCTCTTCCGTCGTCATCGGCGACCTAGAGGACCAGCACTCGCCTGACAAGTCCGCGGACGAGTTCGACAAGCTTATGCTGGACAAGTTCATCGCCTTGGACGAGGACAAGTGCCAGTTCACGTACCAGCTGATAAACGCCATGGGCGCCACCAACGTCGTCGAGGCAGGCACAAGCTTCGGAGTCAGCACCATCTACCTTGCTCTCGCTGTTGGCAAAACCAAGGCCGCCACGGGCAAGTCCGGAACGGTCGTCGCAACCGAAAAGGAGGCACGAAAGGCGGAGGTTGCGCGCAGATACTGGGCGCAGTGCGGTGCGGCCGTCGAGCAAGAGATTGATCTGAGGGTAGGGAATCTGCTCGAGACTCTGAAGGAAGGATTGCCACAGGTTGATCTCTTGCTGCTTGATAGTAAGTTTCCTCTTTAGTATCACGACACGGGATTAAACGACCATGTTCTAATTCATGATATAGTCTGGTCTGCCCTCGCTCTTCCGACACTCAAAGTCGTTCTTCCTCGTCTGCGGAAAGGCGCAGTCATCCTAACAGACAACACTATATCTGGTGCTGAAGGGTATAAAGAGCTTCTGGCATTCCTGAGAGAACCGCAGAATGGTTTCCAGAATATGACTCTTCCATTTACAAATGGATTCGAGATGAGCATTTATATGCCAGGACCGGAATAAATACATATCAGGAGGCTTCGTGTTGTGAAGAGAGTCTATATCTTTTCTTCGTAAGGTGCGCAATTGAAGTTCAACTTATCTTGAAAAACCATGAGCAATCATAATCAGGATCCCAGAGTACCAATCGCACTTTGATGGACGAGCAGAGTCCGGAGACGGAGCAGGGTTGTCTACTGCGTGTAGTTATGCACTTTTTGATCTCCATAACAAAGTACAAGATATTATTTTGATATTTTAACATGCCTGCATAATATAACCCACCCTCCCTGGCAGGTTGAGCCTCACCGCCATCGACATCGAGAAGGCAACGGCCACAGGCGCCAGCCCGTTGGCTCCCCAATCAAGACTAGTATTTCCTCTCATTGGCTTTCTCCCAAGTGGCTCGTGCGCCCTCCCAAGCCCGAAGGGTGTGTCGATCTATTCCCACGACATGACCAACAGGTCCTCCTCGCACGAGAGCAGGACTATGAGTTTTATAAAAAGACAAGACATTTTTTCACCAGTCAAGGCAATTCGGTAGATTTCCGACCCGTCTATAACGCATACTCCCCCTTATCCACCAGGAGCCGGTACTCCTTCAAGTCACTGGCAGTCGTCGAGTTCGGAAGACTCAAACAAAAAATATGGACTCCTTTCCCGTCAAGTTGATCCTGCCAGACCGGCCTGACTTCATGGTAGACCCAAGCTCCCAATGCGTATTCGAAGTCATCATTCCCCTCGGGATTCCTCGGCTCATCGACACAACCCTCCCCGCTGCCCCATACATCGGCTGGGAGGCATTTCATGATAGCCTGCAGATCCTTGTCCGGCCAACCATGAGAGCCATATTGTCTGGGCTTCTCAGGGAGCTAATGGGCAGTGGATACCCAGTCTGTTCGCTCCTCGGGTCCGACCCGGATGGGGACATGAAAGAGGCCTACCGGCTTCACGAGGGGTTTTACAGCAAGTTCCTCACGTGCGCCGAGGCCGATGTCGCCCTCGACTTCGAAACCTGGAAGGAAAAGTTCGGCAGAGCAGGGGATATGCCCATTGAAGGGTACGTTAAGGGCTTTGATGGCTCAGTCCACCTCATGTATGCATTCAAATACGTGTTAGTGCAGGGATCATCCATTCCCACAGGGGTTGAAAATCCTCGAGCAATCCAATTTCGAGCCGAACCCACCTTATACGACGGGAAGGTTGCTTTTCATGCGCGAGAGTACTCCGAGAAGGGAAGAAGAGGCGTCAACGACTCTGTCAAGCATGATTTCGAATTCACCAAGGCTCGCGAGGGGGCCGGTATTCCTGCTGTCTTTTCTTCTCTGTAATGTTATAAAGGAATTTTCGGAAGAGGAAATACCTATAGCCAGTTAATACGCAATGAGTGACTGTGTGCACAACGCGACTGGATATGAGAACCAGATAATCGACCAATTTATCGTCTTCATACAAGGGAACCCGTCCAGCGGGACACCTCCAGCAGCAGAAGACTGTCGTGACCAGGAATCACGACCACCCAAAACCCCCCAAGACAGCGCGTGGTCACGATCAGAGTGGTTTGTTATTATAGTGAACTTCCTTTACACAGGCGGCTGCGACGCGACCAAAGCACTCTGCGTTACTGTGTCGAAGTCGATGTTCGAGAGAACACTCCGCGGCCGCTTACCATACAGGCTTATCACCTACCGGGGAGTGGCTCGGTCTGAACCGTAAGACCCTGTCAAAAGGAGCAGGCTGGACCCAATCCGATTCCTCGGGTGGGCAACAGCGCATGATCGGCTGGCTGAGATTCCAGGCAGCTGTCGCGGCGCACGCGCAGGACCAGCCACATGAGACTGTCGCCTTCGTGCCGGTTGCAGGTGAAGGTGGTCTTGCAGATGGGAAGGGTTACTATTGGAGAGTAGCGGTGAATACCAGTTCAATTCAGGGATGTTTTGCAAAGTCTCATCTCATGGGCTGGCAAGCGACCATAGGCAACGATTTCACGGTGTGCCTGGAAGACTGAAGTGCAATGAGCAGTGGTGATATTCAGCTAACCCAATTATCTGTGATATGGATGGAACCTACTCGAGGTAACCTTGTTTATCCAACTCCTAAACTGCAGCACACTCAGACAGAGCCCTCAGGGCTACTGGCTTGAGGATCATGACAGCTATCTGGCTCCGGCATGACTCCATTTGATGTGGTTCATGGGCTGCCACCCCTTGCCACCCCCTGCCCTCCCCGCACAGCCATCTATATATTGTGGCGCGAAGCTATTATTAATCTGGACGTTCCCAAGGTGCTGTAATGTAACGCTATAATCGATATGCTTATCTTATCAATCAATTACTACTATATACCAAGTAGCTTCCTTCATGCATTTGATGGGGATTCACTTTCCTAAAGAAAGCTAAATGGAAACCTATTTTGACCGCCAAATCGGGCTACAAGCCACAATAGTGTAGCTCCATTTCATTATCGATATGTATTATGCTCGCTCCTAAGACAACTTCTAGATTCATATTACTTATGCGATCTTGACAAGTTTAACAGGCCAACACAATGAAGAACATTTTCCGGACATTGCCCCTCCTCTTCCTCGCCGCCACTTCAGTAGTGACCGCCCAAGGCTCGCTCGGCGGGGGAGATGGCTATATTGATGATGGCCCACAGCCAGATGACCTGAACGGCTCGAACTTCACCTATCCCTATCCGGTCAAGGTCTACAACTTCCCCTCGCAGCGCCTAAACATGCAGATGGCATTTATGGACGTGCCCCCTGCAAACACCGCAAACACATCTACAGACACACCAGTGGCGGTCTTGCTGCACGGCAAGAACTTTTGCGGCGCGACTTGGAACGAGACCATCATCCAGTTGACCGGCGCCGGGTACCGGGTGATTGCACCTGACCAGGTGGGGTGGTGTAAGTCGACCAAGCCGGTGGGGTACCAGTTCACGTTCCAACAACTGGCGTTGAACACGAATAGCTTGTTGAAGCAGTTGGGCATCTACAATGCCACCGTAATCGGGCACAGCACGGGCGGGATGCTGGCAGCTCGATACGCCCTGTAAGTCTGAGTATGGGCCTTTGAGCCTGAATAGTCCGATATCAAGCCTCGAGTATGCTGACCACGCTGACCTGCCCCAGCACGTATCCCAGCAACACGACAGCTGTGGTCATGGTGAACCCCCTCGGCCTGGAGGACTGGAAGACCAAAGGCGTGCCCTACCAGAGCGTCGACCGCAGCTGGGCCACCGAGAACGCGACCACGTACGCCTCAATCAAGGCCTACGAGAACACGACCTACTACGTCGGGCGGTGGCAGCCGCAGTACGACGTGTGGGTCGGCATGCTCTACAACGTCTACACGGGAACCCGCCGCGCAGAGTTCACCTTCAACCAGGCGCAGACAACCGACATGATCTACACGCAGCCCGTCATCTACGAGTTCGGCCTGCTGGGGAGGCAGGTGCGCACGCTTCTGGTCATCGGGGACCGGGACAACACGGCCATCGGGAAGGCGTGGTCGCCGCCGGCGGTCCAGGCCGTCATTGGGAATTATAGCGTGCTGGGCCCCGAGGCGGCGGCGATGATTCCGAATAGCACGCTGATTCAATTTCCTGAATTGGGACACGCGCCACAGATAGAGGAGCCGGCAGAGTTTCACCGGGAGTTGCTGGGCTGGCTCTTGGGATCCTGAGGGCTTTCTTCTCCATTTCGTTGGGAGAGGGGAGCCAGGGCGGAGGGCCGCTATCGAAACGGCCAGCGGACATCCATGGCCGACTATTCTATTCTTCGCTGCTAAATTCACCCTTGCTGCTCCAATCTCGAGCATGGCATGCAGTTTTGGAAGGATGTGTACATATCTGCGTCAGGGCGTAGTCCAGCGCACCTGAGGCGGAATGGGGTGTTGCGGTACATTGCCCGACTGATATAATTTTCTTCTCTTACAATAATGAGTTTTCGGTATATATACATCAATTTCATCTCACTTTTGAGGATCACATATCCGGCTGATCTTTCTCGTTCTTGCCACAGGTGTTGAATGAGCTACTGCATCGCGAAGCCCAGGTATTCTTTGGTCTTTTGAATCTCACTGAACATGTCACCCCGTGGTACTTGGACATGCAACTCTCACGAGTTCTTATGCGTAGTCAAACCTATCAAGGCGTTCGTCCAATATTGCACTTGCCTGGTTGTGGTATAGGAATGCAGGCGGGTAATCTGCGGGATACCTGGAGGGAGTGTGTCACCGCACAGCAGACCCGAACCCTTTTCTCGCCTGCTCTTGTCATCGACGGTCTTCAACGTCATGAGCGCTGACTTGGTCCACCAGCCCTCAAATGCGTAGGGTATCACGTCAGCCAGGCCACTACTTTTACTGATATGGACGAGACTTCCGCGATAGACCAAAATCGTGACCAGTTCAGAGACATTCTCTCCAGTGCTCTCATTGAAAAGATACACAAACCACAGAAGGCAGGCGGGAGCAGGCAAAAGAAAAGAGGTAAACCGGCCAATGTCGGGACTGCAACCCGCAGCAATGGAGAAGCAGCCTCTGAGACAGATGTGGAGGAGCTGTCAGAGTTCTCGGAGTACATCGCCTCGCTTGTGTTCGAAAGCCTGCCCCCGGAACTGCAGACCATCACCCACAGGGTCTGGGCGGAGAGCCCTCGCCTGCAGGAGGACTACACCCTCCCACTCACAAGCAACGACATCTCAGACAAGATCACCCCGACCCTCGACCCAGAGGCATCGGAGTCCCTCACCACCTACGGCATCCTCACGCCCCCAGCCGAGGACATCGCCACCTTCCTCGCGCCAGTCCTCACCTCCTACCTCACCGCCGCCACCACCCCGCCGCCGGCCCCCTCATCAACAAAAGCGCAAGCAACCGAGTGCGAGATCTGCGGCCGCGACTGGGTGCCCCTGACGTACCACCACCTGATCCCGCGCTTCGTGCACGCCAAGGCCCTGAAGAGGGGCTGGCACCGCGAGGAGGACCTGCAGGCCGTCGCGTGGCTGTGCCGGGCGTGCCACTCGTTCGTGCACCGGGTGGCGGGCCACGAGGAGCTCGCGAGGGAGTACTACACCGTCGAGAGGCTGCTGGGGCGGGAGGAGATCCGGGGCTTTGCGGCGTGGGTGGGCCGGGTGCGGTGGAAGGCGAGGTGAGCTCCTGAGACGCGGTGCGGTGCGGTGCGGTGCGGTGCCTGCGCCGCGTTGCTCGTCTCTCCTCCAATTCCTCCTCCGCAGCGTCCGCGTGTGACTCTTCTCTCCTCCATGTGTGTCAATCCTAGCGGGGGAGATGCGCTACGCCGCATCTAGCGCGCATCCTTTGAAACCACATGAATCGTCATAATTCCTTAGAGGTCACAAATCTCTACATGAGTGGAATACCCTGGCCAAAAATATGAGAACAGGAAGAATATAGCAAAAGGCGCTGCAGCTGCTCTCTATACCAACCATGGAGCCTGCCTCGGGAGAAAAGCAACCACCAACACCCACAGAACGCGCCCTGGCCCTCCCAGAGATCCTCTCCCACATCTTCCTCTGCACCCTCCCAAACCGCGACACCACCCACGCCCAGACAGCAGGGGCCCAGGCCACGCAGCAGCAGCAGCAGCAGCAGCAGCAGCAGCGCGGCCTCGCCGCCCTCGCGCGGTGCTGCAGGGTAAGCAAGCTCTGGCACGCCGAGGCGGCGCCGCGCCTGTGGGCAAGTCCTTGTTCCACCAGGCTCAACTTATACAACATCCTCGCGCACGTCGCCGCCGGGCCGCGCCGGGTATACCACGCGGGCCTGGTCGAGGAGGCCGGGCTCAGGTGCACGTGGGGCGAGGAGCGGGGGAGGGCCGAGGCCGTGCTGGAGGGGCTGGACTTCCCCCGGCTCAGGCGGGTGACGGTCTATCTCAGCGACTCCTGGGTGCGCATCCCCAAGCTCAGGGGCGAGTTCGTGACGAGGCTGGATCTGGTGCCTACCGCCTGGAGGGAGGAGTCTGACGCGGACTACCCCTCTGATCGGGAGGACGAGGCTGACAGGTTGGACCAGGGGGTTGTGCTTGATCAGATCCCGGTGAGTGTAGTCATACCCCGCTCAGTGGGCCAGGCCAGGAGGTCGCTCTGCTGATGCTGACGCTGACTATACATCCAGGAGATATTCCCCAATCTGGACGCCGTGGAGTTTCAGGACCGGTGTTTGGCGTCGGCCGAGCATCTACGGCGGCTGCAAAGTCGGTTGCCGCGGCTGGAGTACTTCAACCACGGTCTAGTTGTCGAGGATCTGGACGATATGTGGGAGGCTCCACACTACACTGATCTTGACTCCCTGCCACCATTCGGCATCGTGGCAGGAATGTTCGAGCATTGAAAGCGGAACCCATGTCACAATCCACGCGCGAGTTCATGTTCTTCTTCATGTTTATCTTCTTTAGTATTCCGAGTGTCATTCTCGCCGTCTGCCTTTGTTTTATCTAGAGTTTTGCCTTAGACGTCCTCCTCTGTCTCGGTTGTCTACAAGTCAAGATTTGTGAGTCTGGGTTTGTGCAATATCTCAACTCTCACACAACGGCAAAAGGTCGATTCACCTCTCTCGGTTGAACGTGGCCGTGGGCTTGGGCTTGTTGTCCAGCACCGCCTCGATCTCCTCCTTGACCTCGGGCGTCAGCTTGTCCAGCAGGGCCAGCGCCTTGATGTTGTCGTTGATCTGCTCGATCTTGGTGGCGCCGAGGATGACGGTGCTGACGTTGGGGTTGCTGGCGGCCCAGGCGAGTGCCAGCTGGGACGTGTTGCCGCCCAGCTTCTCGGCGATCTTGGTGAGCTTCTTGACCTTCTCGATCTTGGCCTTGCCCTCGTCCGTCTGCAGGCTCTTGACCGTGTTCTCGAAGAACTCCTTGTTGGTGGCGAAGCGCGAGCCCTCTGGGATGCCGTCGTTGTACTTGCCCGTCAGCAGGCCGCTGGCCAGGGGGCTCCAGATGGTGGTTCCGTAGTTGAACTGGTCGAACAGGGGCTTGAACTCGACCTCGAACCGCTCGCGGTGGAAGGCGTTGTACTGGGGCTGCTCGGCGATGGGCGCGATCAGGTTGTGCTTCTCGGCGAGCCGGGTGGCCTCGGCAATCTGCTGGGCGCTCCACTCGCTGGTTCCCCAGTAGTATGCGAGGTTCTGGTTGCGGATGGCTTGCGTGAAGCCCTCGACGATCTCCAGGAGAGGGGTGCCGACATCGGGGCGGTGGGCGAAGACAACGTCGACGTAGGGGGTCTGCAGGCGCTGCAGGCTGGACTTGAGGCCCTCGATGACGTGCTTGCGCGACAGGCCGCGGGTGTTTGGCTCCTTGCGGCCGGTGCCGAAGAAGATCTTGGTGATCAGGACGTACTCGTCGCGGGGCCAGTCGAGCTCCTTGAGGGCTTGGCCCATCTCAACCTCGCAAGCACCGTTGGCGTAGGTCTCGGCAGTGTCGAATGTTTGCTAGGAGGGGGCCGCGAGTCAGTTGCTGGAACGGAATTGCGCGAGGTGGGAACGCTGGAGCTACTCACGATGCCATGGTCCCAAGCTGTTTGCAGGATCTCCTTGACAATGGAGCCCTTCTGGGTGCCTCCGTAGGTGAGCCAGCCACCCAGAGAGAAGACCGAGACCTGGAGACCGGTGGGGCCCAGGTAACGGAACTTCATGTTCTTGGGGTCGTAGGCGGAACGGACGGTTGGTTGAGACATGGTTGCGGTTGTTGAGAAGAGGCGGGATCTAGAGTGAATGGGTGGTTGATGTACAGCTGTGCGATGAGTTGCTGCTGCTGTGGTGTGTATTGAGAAGAGGGAAGCTGGCAGGGACGTCCTGGATGGTGTTTTGGAGCTCAAACAACTCTTTATAATTATGGGGAGAGGGGAAGGTGTCGACAGGTGTTTCAATGGCGACAAACTCAATGACGACATTACAAATCAAGTGGGCACTGACCGGGGCAGGGCCATTCAGACGGGACGACGGTACCTGGGTAACGCTAGGAGGGGAGCTCTCCTGCAGAAGGCGTGATGCCGGCGGGTCTATATAGGTTAGGTAGTTGCCAAATGTTTATTGACGGGAGCACTTTTAAACGGAACCAATGCTAGTGAAATAACTTCTACCACTGTAATTGCATATCTGGCACAGTTCCCCGCCTCCTGGTGCGATGATCCTCTAGTGTGCCCTCCATCACGGAGCAATGAGTCCCTTGCTGTCCTGCCTTGGTGTAGCTCTGTAGCTTCAAGGTTATTTGGTGGGGCGTCGCGAGAAAACCCCACGCAGACAAGCTCCAACCTGGCCGCGGCTCAACATCGTGCACCAAGTGAACATGACCCCGCGCTGCAGGGGTCAAGCTCATGCAGGCACCTGCATTCAACCTCTCAGTCCTCATATCCAGCGAGAGCCGCCTACGCAGGCTGTCAGGCAGGCAGGCATCTGGACTTCAGGTCACCATTGGTTTCCAGTTACCACAGGGCGTGCTTGCTATCACAATTGTTTCGCTCCACTCCCAGAAAAATTAAGACGATGCGAAGTCAAGTCATCGACCGAGCGTGTCACGGGTGTCTCCATGCAAGACGACCACCATAGCGACTCTAAAGGGCGACAGGTCCGACCAGTTGCTCTTCGACTCACCTTCTCCACGGGCGATCGAGTTCTGTCCATCAATTGGAAGTTCAATCCTTCGCTTGTAGCATGCGAATGTTCGCGTCATAGCCTCGGGAGAACGCCATGCACTCGTCTCGCGCTCGAGTGTTCTCTCATGATTACGTAGCACGCTCGATTGCGTTTAGAACGATATTGAATAAAGCTGAATCGATTGTGGCTAGTGTTGGAAAATAGCGTGCAATAATCCTTCTGGCTTGCCTAGCAGCGGAAAAATCTGGTTGAGTTTGATTTGTTGATTTGTGGTGCCCGGCAGTTGACCATTTCTTTCCTCATTGTCGTCAAGGTAACGCCGCCCTCTAACGCCTAAGTCCGGTGTTCGAGAGAGCGTTGCATCATCAATGGAGCTTAGTGATGCGGAGCTTGCAGCCTCCAAACACTATGGCCGAGAGAGACCCATGTTAGTGGCTTGCGCTAGTACAATGCCTCAACACTAACATTTGCACGTTTGGAACCTTGATGGCTGCTTCACATTAATAATTTCTCACATCCTCAGTTAGAATGTCGTGGAATGTCTCGCAACATCTCACCACTGCCGCATGACTCCTGCGGCGAGCTTCCTGGCGCTCCGTCGAGCCTGCAAATGTGCAAGGGTCCAGGCCGAAACAAGTGGTCGCGGATCACGATATCACGCGAGAGCCAATGCCATGTCCGCCCGGGCGGTCGTGGCACAGTCTTACTCATATTAGACTTTTGGATTTCAAATCTCGCAGACGATTTACTCTGACAAAGATGCGTGTCGTTTGTCGTGGCACAGTGGATGGAAGAGAATATGAGAGCTACTCGGGGTGCAATTGCCGCGAGCACGAGAGCAGTCAGCAGATTCATGCCGCTGGGCGAACCGCCATCGCGTCAATACCTATCTTTTCAAGGTCTCGTTCTGCTCCGAGGCATGAATCGAAGTGATATACGACACATTGTGAGACCGTGGGTCGATTTGATCTTGCGTTGACAAGAGACAAGCCACGATTAACTTACCCTCAGAGGGTGAAGTTTGAAAGGGATCCTACACCAGAGTGTGGCGTGTAGTAGATATACCTGAGTAGGTAGTAGGTATTATGGGAGTGGGCGTGGGAGGGTGAGAGAGTATTATAAGAAGAGTAGGATAAGGAGAGTAAGATAGGGAGAGTAGGAGGGTATAGGTACTGTGGGAGGGGGTGAGAGTGTGGGTATGAGGCGTAGTGAGGTGAGTTTCTACCTTAGTTTGTTTGTGCTTTTAATATACCGGTGTGCCCTCCGTTTTTGCAGGTGCGAATATCCAATTTTCTTTTTCGAATAGTGCTTGCTGCGCGATGCGGATACCCGTAGTGGGCTTCGAGATGAGTGAGCGGATCAAGTTCGTATCACTAAGCCTCAAAGACGGCTACAACAGGGCCGGTTCCCGAAAGTCCAGTGTCTTTGATTGTAAGGTAAGATTTGAGGCAAGCTTCGCCGATCCTAGTCTGAGCCCGAGCTGAACAATGACGAGCTTTCGATGAGTCCGCGAGCTTCTCTGACCCCAACGGACCCGTCCGACTGTCAAGTGTCGTGTAGGCTTGATTCAGATATAACTGTTCCGATCTGTGTGACGAGCTCCAAGTCTGGCCCATTTATCCATTCCAAAAATTATGAAAGCCCGAATTCGGTTTCCGGTGTCGTCCTCGGGGCATCGCAGCCTCGACCAGTGATCCCAAACGATCACTGACCCAGTCCCTTTGCGACTCCACCCTAAGCCACCAACCAAGCTCTACCACATCCCACACTCAGACAAAAAGTCGCGGTCATTCAGCGTAGGGTCCCTCCCGACAGACCAAGAGTGGTCCTCGGTCTCCCTGTACATCCACCCACCCTTTCCCTCCCCACACTTATCATCCAACAAGTAATTAGCAGCCCAGTACTCGTCAGACGCACAAGGGAGCAGGCTGTCGTCGTAGTTGCAGACGTAGATCTGGGTGCGGCCTGCCATCGTGCGGTAGTACTTGTAGGGGTCGATCTGGTGGAGTGGGCAGAAGTGGGCCATTCCGTCCACGGCATTGGGGAGGTCGTTCTTCCAGTCACCGGTGAGGTCGCGGTGTGAGCAGTAGATGTAGGTCTTGTTGACGCAGTAGCCGAGCACGGAGATGATGATTGGGGTCTCGGTGGGGCTGATGGCTGACGAGACCGTGCCGGAAGGAGGGGAGTCGTTCAAGACGGTGCCGGAGGCTGGGGAAGCGTCCACAAGGATGAGAGCTGACGCAATGCATAGCAAAATCTGAATAAGATACATGGTTGCGAATGCTGTTTTCCGAGGAGATTGTGTGGACTTTGGCTGGCGATCTGGATGTCTGGTTGAATGTGTGGCTAGTATTGTATGGCCGAGGCTCTTGTCTTCCGTTGATGGGAGAGTCGAAACGATGGCGGCAGGTGTTGGCTGAAATTTTCCAAAGTTTATATACTTCGCGAAGAGTGCGTAGGTCTGTTGAGTGTGAGACAAACGTGACAAGACTGGATTGAGAATGTTCATCTAACATTGTGACTACTCTCGTCAAGTATCTCTCGGCATGTGACTCTGTAAACCAGCGACTCATCATGAAATCGAAGATTCGCACCTGCAAAAACAGAGGGTACACCAGTACTTTGCAACCGCATATCACCCACTCCCACAATACCCAGCTACCTAAACCCAAACCACTCCCACACAATACCTACCACCTACACGTACTACCTACCTACGCCTACTACCTATACCCACTACCTACCCCCACTACCTATACCTATTACTCATGGGGTGTAAGTCGGTATTTAGCATTTGGAGAGGCCCTGGGTGATGTACCGGTGTACCCTCCTTTTTTACCGGTACGAATCTCTGATTTCCTCATCAATGCTCTTTCAAAGCAACAGCCTCGTCGTATTCGGCTCCAAGAAGCTTCCAGGCCCGCTTGATATCTCCGTCCTCATGTCCCGCATTCACCGAAATTAAGGCGTCATCTCCGCTGCCGTCTTCTGAGTACAATGCCACCGCAGACTGGAACATGTTAATCGGGAATCACCATTCTGGGGTTGTGTTCATGCCATCATACTTTGCCGAGTGTCAACTTGATCGCACCCTCGATAGCCACGGCCGGATGATAGGTACTGGGGGCTGTGTTGTTTTTGATCAAGGAGACGATATTGCTTGCAACAATGTGTGACTGAAAGTCTACAGCTCGTGCCATCTTAGGGCCACCGCTTTCGGCAACGTCACCGAGTGCGAACATATTGTCAACTGGGCCTTCACGTAAGTTGATTTGGAGGCTTGGGGCTACCAAAATCCTCCCTGTCTCCTTCGAAACGCACTCGGATAAGACGCTCGTCAGGAACTGGGTGTTTGGAGCCTGTCCAGTGCACGGTATCTGGAGACAGATCAGTAAGACAAGTGCGTCCAGTCTCGACGAGCAGGCCGCTCACCACCAAACCGAATCTCTCGAACTGACCACTCGGGAACGCCAAAGTTGCATTTGTCCCGGTCTTCTCATCGCCGTCTAGCCGAAGCTGTGGCCTCTCCCCCAGTCTCACATTGATCCCCAATTTCTCTATCTCCTCCATTGCACGCTCGTGCAGTCTGGGGCCGAAGGCATGCAAGAGCCTGTCCCTCGAATGGACCAGCGTCACATCCTTCTCCGGGTACCAACCCTTGATATCAGTCACAAGTTCCACGCCCACGGCCCCGCCCCCGACCACCGCGATGCTCTGTGCATTCTGGATCTGCTCCTGGAGGTTCCTCAGCTCGTCACACGCGCCATGCTTGTCTGGGCTCACAAGCTTGGACGGGCGTGGAGACGATGTACCGGTCGCAATCGCCAGAAACTCAAAAGAGATCACATCTCCTGACGAGAGCGTAACCGAATCTCTGGTGACCTCAGTAACCGCCCCGCAGCGTCTTTCGAAAATACCCTTTGGCACACCCTTATGCCCACTGTACAGGATCTCGTCATACGGAATGAAAGCCTTGGGCTCGTGGCCCTTGACTACGGAGAATCTGGGAAAGACGAAGGGATAGTGAAAATGGGTGTTCTTCTCGATGAGGACGACCCTATACCCGCTCGGAAGCGACTCGCAGATTCGTTTGGCGAGCAAAACCCCAGCAAAAGAGCCACCGACGATGACGACGTTTTTGGGTGAGGTTCCGGGCTTGTACTCCAGGCCATGGAGGAAGGCGGCTATGCGTTGCGCGATGCGCCTCAGGCTGTAGGACACAAGGAAAGGAAAGGAAAATTTGATGAATTTGAAGACATCGCGAACTGCCATCTTTGCGAATGTTGGGCTTGTGATCGCTATGGCTAAATGGAATGATATTCCATGGGAAGAGGTTTGCGAATGCTGAATGCAAACGTGGCCATGCCTGGAGGTTGAAATGAAATGGCCGCCCGGAACTCGTCTGCCTGGCTGTAAGTCCGAGTCCGAACGTCTCGGGGACGGATGAGCCGGAGATGGTTGCTGGGCACGGGCTATCCACGAAGCCGTGCCGCCGTAATCGGCGGTCATGGGTGGGCATTCCGTCGTAAGACTGACCGGGGGCTCCACCCTGCAGAGGAACGAGCGAGGCCAGCAGTACGGTACATTGATTCTCAAAGGTCCAGAAAAAGATCGGCCGATAAAAGATCCCTGAAGGCATATGTCTACCTAGACAAGATGACAAGAAGTGTTACAAAGAGATGCAGGAAACAACCGGAGCGTTCTAAAGTTTAATAGGTTAAAACTTTAATTTCATATATTAAAATTTCCGACACAACAAAAGCAGCTGAGAAGGGCCGCCGAAACCAAATCTCCAGAGGTCGACTGCTACATAGCCCCAGGAACCTACCTGCAAGCTGCGCTCAAGCACAACCATGGCGCTCACGCCTTTGGCCTTCACCTTACTGTCAGAAAAGGGCGGACACACTCCTTTGCTGGAGTGCGATGAGTTACGCGGCGTGGAAAAGACTCATCGAGTTCTAAGTCTCAGTAGAGTTTCATATCTCTCTCAACAAGTTGACCATTCCTGATCTCATCTTGACAACTTCCTTCCATGAAGCCATCGAGAAACCCTTCTCCAAGAATTCTGAACCCATCTATATACTCGCGCACAACAAGCGGTACCTTGCACCCGAACAGGACGACAAAGCGGTCACCGGGCCGAACCTGGTCTCGATCATGTCCTGCGTATGTCGCACAGGAAGTGATCTCTTCGCTCAGAGGGGCCACATTGTCCGGCGCCCAACCGAATCTGCCCTCTCTAGTCGTGACAAGCGTTCTTCCTGATGAGACCCAATAAAACTCCCAAGAGGACGACTTCAGCTTTTTGAAGGCGGATGCAACGCCTGGTCTGACTTCCTCGAAGTGACCGTTCCTCGGCCAACCATCTATCTTCAATGCTTCGGCGTAGTCAGGGCACTTCAGCCAGGCTTGGCTGAGTGTTCCCTGGAGCACAAAGGCGTCCAAGCAACCCCTTTCATCCTTTGATTCAGTCTCGAGAACTGATGCCGGGATATCTTCGACGAGCCCCAGAAGGGTTCGGTAGAAAGCGACCTCGAGTGAAGGAAGCGAGCCGTATATATCCTTGAGCACCGCTTCCGAGTGTTGAGGGTCGATCCCTGTCGACGCAGAATCCGGGCAGAATCTGGATCGCCGCACACCATCAATAATGCCGACGATAGCCCCTCTAGCCGTCAACACTAATCCATCTGGTGCGAAGGAAAAGTGAGGGATTGTACCTGCATCCGCTTGGTATTGTCGTTTGCTAAGTTGGTGAGCGGCCTTGTCACGGGCAATAGCCGAGTGCCAAATCCAGTCAAGGGCCCACGAAGGGGCATTATACTGGCTCCTCCACATGCTTGCTTCACAAATGATGTCCATTCTGCCGCACTTCTGCATAATAACTCTTGAGACCTGGGCAAACAATTCCGATGGCCTCACTGCGTAGCTGACGTCAATCTCGCATGCAATGTCTGTTTCCATAATGTTGAGCAGGCCGTATACTCGATCGAGAGGTTTTGAGCAGCAAGTATTCCGTGCGATATCCAGAACATCAACAAACTCAAGTCTCTCTCCTGTGCGTTTTGTCCTGGCAACTTCGCAGAGCTTTTTCATGTGCTGCAGGTTCGACGTGGGGCGAGCGCGTGGGTCCTCACTATTGACCCCAAGGATTTCGCAATCATTCTCAAGATATTTCCTCCACGCCGTCCAATGTGTGTCATAGTCATGAATCGAAAGAATCCCGTCTTGGATGTCTGACCAGCTCAAGCGTGCATTGCCCGCAAAGACCAGGTGGTAAGAGGACGGCAGAGATACCTCCTGTATGATCCATAGTCGACCCCAGTATGAGCGTTTAAGCAAGTCGTGAAAAGCCAACCACGCTCCCTCAAGGCCCAGGTGGCGGGGATCGTTCAGGAGGTCCTTTCGAAGTTCCCAGGATTGTTTTTCTCTCCAGGCGGAGGCTAGCGTCTTTAGCAGCTGGACTGCCTTGTCGCTGCCATTCTCTGCTTTTCCGAGGAACACCATGACAGTCCAGCAGCCGGCGTAGAGTTGACTCATTTTCTTGACTTGAGAAGCTCGCTCCGAGTCATCTCTCTGATTAATACAGACAGCGTCTACCCACAAGTAATATCTACCAGAAAAGCAATTCTCCTTGCGAAATGTGCGCAATGCATCAGCTAAATTGGTTCGAACTGGTGTTTCTCGCCCGTTGAGGAGAATGATTTCTTTGCAGCGCGGGTCCCCCCAGGTGTATGATAGGGCTGCAAAGTCACCCCAGATGAACCGATATTGCCCTTCGGAAGGCGCACACGCCTCGTTCTGCGGCTGCTCGCTGTTTTGAAGAAGCTGTACTGACTCATTAGCAGGTGCCAAAACCACCTAATGCAAAAGCTGCCATCAGCCCAGTAACTCTCGGGGTATGTCTGACTAACCCAGCTTTTTTGCACAAGTCTTCGATTAGAAGAAGATCCCTGTTTGAAGAGAAAATCTCGATACCTTTGGCCAAAGTCTTGCAATGAGACTGTGTGTAAGGAACAGCAAATCCGCTCGTCTTCTGCCAACGATGGCAAAATGGACAAAAGCCTGACTTCATCTCGGCTTTCATTCAGCGGCATATAAGCCATTCTTACTGCGATCGAAGGCCGAGAGTTGATGACGACTCGGGTTGCTGATTACATTTGGTTCGACACACAGGTGTGCTGGCTCGTCCTTCTGGTCTATGGTCTATGCTGGATCAACTCCGCAGGGACGCTGTTTGCATACATTTATACACGAGACCTGAGGGAGAAGACGAGATAGCGGGGTGCTGAAGTCGTTGGAGTGTAATGTAGTCAGGCGAAGCAACGGCGTAGGCGAGGCATTTCGCACGGCTGATCCATAGTCGGATCTTGGGAATTCCGTCTGCCCGGTGCCACTAAAGCCCTGTCCGGCTAAAAAGCATATTTCCGTTTTAACTTGCATCTCAGCTACGCCACATACCCTATAAGGTCCTAGTAGCCTGCAGCTGGACAGACCTGACATAGTAACCGCAATGTTGAGTACGGGCATGGACTGGATGCTGACACCGCACTAGAAAGCTTCGTGACGGTGTAACTTCGCCAGGAATAGGGAAACACGCCTTGGCCCTCCGCACTCTTTGCGCCAACTATTGTGAGCAATGCACTTGTGTACATGCCAACTGGTGCACTGGTTCAACCCCGTGCCGAATTCCTGCCGAGCGCCACCATCCCAAGGTGAAGATCGGAGCTGCCCCAAACCCCAACGTTAGAGACTAAATGCATCGCCATGTGGCCACTGCGTATTGGATCCGTTCTCGATGGAAACGTGGCTGCAAAAAGAAGCTAGTGATACACATTCTCTCTGCGCAATCGGGCGACAAATTAGCTTGTAACCCAATCCCACTAATTCATAAAAGGCTTGGAATTCGGTTCCTTGCGGATGATTGGGATTACGCTTTTTGGGAACGATTCCTGATCTGGTCTTCCTTCTTCCGGGGAGCCAATCAGAATAGCTCTGGGTTGTCTAATGATATTCAGCTTCGGACTAGTATTTTAGCTGATGGTGCTACGGTGCGGGTGAAGCGACATTCGACATATTGTGCGTCTAGTCATCCCATGAATTTTGCCCAGTTCCCGCCGGTAGGAAATCAGATGATGCCTTCACAAGATACATGGGCAATGTAGTTTTTCCGAGATATGGAGCAGTGCGGTGTTCCGAGTACGACGAAATCACTTGTCAAGGCACACCGTAGAGATTGCTCAAGTAGTAGATTGTTCTTCACGGCGTGTACTGAAGTCATGAACGACACTGCGCTACCTTGCCACTACTATGCTGCCATGAGTTCCAGTGGTTCCCAAATGGTTCGTGCTCTAAAGTACCGGACTGATGGTTGGGCTAGGTGCAATCATGTTCAAAAGCCTCCGATATTGACCTGAAAAAGACCACTTGCAATCATCTCGCTTCCCATCACTGTATTGTCTGCTCTCCAGCAGCTATCAAAAGTCAGACCTCCCACACGAGCCACTTCACCACTACTCACAACGTACGTAAGCATTGGAACGGATCAGGTGATAAATGTTGTGCATTTCTTCAACGTACCAGTTCGTGCTCACACTGGGGCTTGTGGATTTAGAGCCAACGACATGTGCATTTCCAACTCTCCACATCTCAAGGGAGTATTGAAATTCGGTGAGGCCGCACTTGACGCCCTGAGACCCAAGTCCGGCGAGATAGCTGAGGCAGGCGGCAGCATCATCCGCCTGAATAAACATGTTAGCAACTCAATAGACTCTGTCCCGATATGCTTAGCGCATGTGCTTTGTTAGGACCTACATTGGCGCGAGGCATTCCCTGTTCGCATCTCGGTGCCCTGAGGAGAGGAATAGCATCCGCTGTCGCGTTCTTGGCGGCAACGGCTTCCTGGGGTGACAGGTGGTCACCTTCAGGGTTTGCGAGGATGTCCTCGACCCATTGGACGAATGTGAAAGGAGCCGTGCTTGTGGTCGTGGGAATAGCCGCAACAAGAGCAGACAGCGCGAAGGCCGCCAGAGCGTGACGAGCGAAGTTGACCATGATGGATCACGACTATTGGCTGGGGAGATGATGACTGGGAAGTTTGAAGAGTGTTGTGTAATTTGAAGAGATCTTGGTGAGGGATATCAAGTCCTCTCACTTGGGCAAAGACCTACTATTTATGCATGTGGTCAATGCCACCTATTATCGGGCTTCTGCTTCAATGTTCGCAGGCAGACCAGCGAATTTTACCGCAGATTCTGCATTCATTGAAGCTTCATGGATGTTTCCCAGAATGAGAAAGCCTTTTCGAAGAAATCGGTCGTGAGTCCACCGTCGGTAACCGAAAGCAGTCTTGAATTGTGACATGTGCCTGAGCCAAGGATGACATGCTTTTGAAGGCAGCATGAAGGACATCTCCTGCTTGAGCAACTGCACAGTGATGACTAACTCATATTTCATGGATGCTTGGATGCTGATTCAGTACACACCGCTGAATATAAAAACATCGGTTCACAAGTAAGCAAGTAATCGATAATGGAGGGTCTCGAACTACATCACTCGTATAATCTTACGTGTTTGCTTGATGACAGTCAGTATTATCAGAGATTCCGGTAAGGTCGGCACCCAAACTTGACTCTCAAGAAGAGGTTTGATTTTCGCACTGGCAAAACAGGCTGATGCACCCATTTTATTAGCAGGCGCGCTGGCTTCCACTGTCATGAATATTGATTCATCCTACACCAAATCAACATGAATTTGGGTGGTGGGCATCAGTGTGCATACATAGGGCTTTATTTGCACCAGTGTACCCTGTGTTTTCCCTGGTGCGAACCTCTGATGTCTTCAAGAATACTGGGCTGGTAGAGTACTGAAGAACATGGTGGCCGTCCACTACACTACATCCACTAGGCCTAATAGTATACTAGATATAACAATTTGGGTGGTGTGCATTGTTTACCTAGGTATGCACTTGTGGCTGACATGTACCCTTGTACCCTGCGTTTTGAGCCCTGAGAATCTCCGCATTCATGATATTTCTTACTCGAGAAAGACTAATCGGTCTCATTTATGTACGACAAGAAGCTGCTGACTGGCCATCCGTTTGCCGCATTATACTCCGCCAGGTCCGTGGTCCCGTGGAGCACTTCATACCTAGTCATGCTTCCGTTGATACCATGTCCGCTCCCTTGCATCGATGCTGCGACCCGCATGCCTACTTCACGACCTTCAAACCAAGCCCCGTGTAGGAATCCGAAGTACTCCGCTGAGTTGGCTTCGCCCGCAAACCAGAGACGCTCAACATTAGCTCGCAGGTTCTGATGCCTCTCAAGGGTAACACCAACGGGCCAGTTGCTGTATGAACCAAATGACCATCTAACACACCAGCAAGTCAGCATCATCGTCAGTCAGAAATCAGCGACAGGGCAGACTCACTCCTCTTGGCTCCATCTAGGATACGTGAAAGCAATGGGCTCTGGAATTTCTTTGTCTGGAAACATAGCCCGCAGCACTTCGAGGGCATCTGCCTTGGTCTCCTCGTCAGTTTGCTGTTCCACCTCGTATGACTGCGACCCCACTACTGTAGCAAATATGATATTCGAGCCCGGTAAGAAGCCGGGCGTTGAAAGCGACTGCCAGACTGGAAACCGGCCGCGCTGGTCGGGATCCGCATAAAGGAAGAACTGCGTATCGGGGTCCCAGAACGTCTCGTTGAATTGAAAAAAGATCTTCGTATAGGTCGCCATTTGGAATGACTCGATAGCTTCTTTCTTCCAGGTCGGCAGAGGCGGGTCAAAATCGACGACCTCGTTCTGCAAGACTCCAAGCGAAAACGTGCAGATTGCGTGTTCTGCTTCTATACATTCGTCTTGGCCAAGTTGAACAGTGACACCGCTTTCGGAGTATGCCACACTTGTGACGACCCTCTTCAGAAGCAGCCTCTTATCATCGGCAGCCAGGAACTCGTTGGCTTCGCCGATAACGAACCTGTTGAAACCTTCCTGGTCCGTGACGAAGTTGTTCTCGTCGCTGAACTGGTTGAAGGTGAGGTTGTTCCCCGCGACCCCAAAGACGAAACTGCTCTGCTCCGGGGGGATTGATGTCTCCCAGTCCCAGCTCCACCACTCCACCGCCTGGGCTTGCATGTCCTTCTTCGGCTTCCAGCCCGCGATGCTCAAGCCAGTACGAGCGCTAAGATCCTGAAGGTTCCCGCTGAGTGCGGTGCCGGCATTGGCCTCCGCCACTGCGTATGTCTCTTCCCAGCTGTCCAGGACGGACGAGTAGTCGTTCGCGCCAGTCTCGTCGTACGTCAGGATCGAGCTGTAGTTCGAGTACGTGTTCGTGATGTTGTACTTCTTGCCCAGCGTCCAGATTGGATTCTCAGGCCCACCTGGTGACCCCAGCCCCTGGATCCAGTTGGCGCCGAGCTCGACGGTGTAAGGGCCTGACCCGTCGGGCTTGGACCCGAAAGTGGTGTGCGCAACTCGTCCGCCGATGTAGTTGTTGCGCTCGACGATGACGAAGTCCGTGACTGATGCATTGGACAACGCCTGTGCCGCTGTCACCCCTGCTACCCCGGCACCAAGTATCACCACTTGCGTCTTTCGACAGACAGTGTCATTGCGGCGAGTCACTGGGGAACCTGCTGCCTGAGGCAATGCAAGACACAGGCTGCACAAGGCGGCGAGTAATCGTAGGTTTGAGAAACGCATGGTGTAGAATTAGGGTGCAAAGCTCACGTGCCTCGACCTGGAAGCTGTCTGATGGGAATTTTGAGAGACTACTTGATCCGTTGTTCCGTGTGTATATGCAGGTCTCTGTAGTCGGCGCACATGTGCACGCTTTCGGCTGTCCCCGAGGAAGGCAAGAAAGAGAACAAAAAGAGCTGACCTCCCAGAATGATTTGGGTCAACGGCAAGCACCGAAAATGTACCCTTTCCCCAAAATCTCGTTCTCATTGAAGCTAACGTACAATGATATATGCAGTGAGACCCTCACGCACAGGCGGTCTAGAATAAGTCTTGGCCGTGGTAATGCACCTTTTACCGACCCATGCTGCACTCCTCAGCTCCATTGATCACTTGGAATCCTACAAACTGCAAGGTTTGGTCTAATGAAATTCCTATTCAAGTAGGTAGATAGGCCAGGGACGCCCATGGCGTTGTGACAACGTCACATGCTCTTCCTATGGTCAGGAATATCACTATCAAATCCTGGAGTCTATGTTCAATTGTAAGCGAATTTAATATTTCCGTTATCTCTGGCTACTAAGGCTCTCCAGCGGGACCTCCGCATCGCGTCGACCCTTCGCTTGGACCTAGCGAGATGGGTATCGCGCTGCAATCAGGCGAGCACCCCTGCGGAGTCACCGTTACACCGAGTAGGTGATGTTCGCCGGGATATGTGGAATGACTGACCCCTGAGAGCATGACAAGGCGCCGCGCCCCTCAGTCCCAGATAGGTAAGTTTTTAGGCCACACTAGGGGCCGCTCCTCCTAAAGTTCAGCGGGGGCTTTAGCGCCCATCGGCAATCTCATCCCACCTTATCTCAACCCCGGGCCGGGATGTGGGATGAACTTGTTGCGCTGGGCTAGATTTGACGTCAACCGAGCATACAATTCTTGTCGCCTACCTACACAAGAGGAGGATTGAGTGCCACTCCAACTTCAACCTCAGGGATGGGACTTGAAGCTCTTAAAATTCGCCCCTGGGTAATCATGCGTATGCCTCGATAGTGCCCAAAATCCAGCCGTACGGTTCAATGTTGAGCCCACCTCTGGCCCTGGGCTTTGCTCGAGACTACGGTGTTGCCTTTTTTTTGCTCGGTGTATTTGCGATTCGGACCTAATGGGTTTCACGTATAGAATTGAAGGATCAACTGGCGATTCCGTTCATGTTGGACCTCGCTTGACCTTGTCTGAATATTCGAATTACTTATTCTATCATATATCCTTGATATCATTTTCAGCATGGTCTGCTCTGCCAATAAATGGGATCTACTTGGATGGCGAAGTGTCACGAGGCGAGCGAAGAGCACTTTTGGAACGAGTTTGGGTTAACTTTTTTAAAGACAGAATGAGAAGTGATGGACCGAGCTGCCGACGGACTGCTGGTCCCCGAAAGACATATATGGACACATACTACCACAGGATCAAATACTTCGCAGTACCAATCCAAGCCCTAATAACCGCTCAACCAGTTTCACCCCTAACAAAGTCTTGGTTGACGGGAGCAGCTGTCCGCGTCGTGCAGCCCTCCGCGATATCCACGCCCGCAAAGCGCTGCCTGATCCAGTCGATGTAGTAAGGCTGCGCAGCCTGGAAGGCGGGATCGTGGCCCAGCTCAGGGACCAGGAACAGCTCAGCCGTCGAGTTGGGAAACGCGGAGCAGGTGCGGTTGAAGTCCCACTCGGTATTGTTCGAGTACGTGATGGTGTCGTTCAGGCCCTGCACGACGAGCATCGGCGCAGCCAGTTGCGCAGCCCCTGGCCCGTTGAAGCGCTCCTGCCAGTCTGCGAACTGCGGAGACGTCAGCCAGCTCGTGTTCTTGTAGACCTGGGCCACTGTCAGGTTGGCGAAGAGAGCCTCGCCTGTCACGAGGCATGCCTGGTCAGCCATCGGGAGGAGCGCCTTGGCCGGCTCGTTGATGTAGTCGTCGAAGTTCAGGTCCGAGTAGATGCGCGTGACGGACTGCAGGAGATAGACCGACACAATGTCGCCCAGCGGGCCATCGCCGGCCAACTCGATCTCCTTGGGGATGAGGTCGATCGGCCGGAGGGCCGGGGCCGCAGAGACCGCGCCGATGAGTTTGCCCGCTTTGAGCAGGGCGTCCTGACCGGATGAGGCCAGGCGCTCGTTCGTGCGCCATGCGGTCATTCCTCCCTCGCTGTGGCCCGCGACGATCCACTCGTCGGACAGGAGATCGCCTAGGACACTGCGGGCCGCGACCAGGGCGTATGCCACATCGGCGGCGTGCATGATGCCGGCTTCGTAGTGGAACTCGCCTGGGATCACGCTGCCTTGACCGGCGTAATCCGGGGCGACAACGGCGTATCCATTTGACGCGAGGAAGAAGGGTGCCTCCCAGCCGTAATAGAGCTGTTGGTTGTTGCTTGGTGCACATTGTCTCGCGCGTCCAGCTGTGCCATGCGCCCAGACAATAGTGTTGAATTTGGAGGCAGTGGGCGCCGACCAGGTGCCGGGCCAGTACGGCAAGAGGACGAAGGCGGATGCAGGAATAGGGTTGCGGTCGATGTCCTCGGTCATGTAGAGGAAGCGAGCGAGAGACATTCCAGTGGGGACCTGTGACCAGTTGGCGGCGACATGGTCGGCCGACAGCGCCTGCCATCTAAGAACGTCTCCGGGCTTCGCGGACGAGGCATTGCTTGGCGTGTCGTAGAACGGGTCGTCACTGATGTTCTGGGTTGCCCAATGCGCTTGTTCAGAAGCTAGTGCGGCCTGGTAGCTCTGCATGCATTGTGCGTCACAGCCAGTTGTGTTCGTGCCCTGGCCACTGACGAGGAGAGCGGTCGAGATAGCCCCGAAGAAGAAAGATAGAAGAACCATGGTTTCGTGTGTGGTTGGACTACTAGGTCGCGCTTGGGACCACACAAGGTCAGATTCGTAGCGGTCATTTTTATACAGGGGAAGAGAGCGCGTCTCGTGGTATAACAGGCCTCAGGGGAAGCATCTCTCCTGATACTGCCGATCCGAACTACCGCATCACCAATTGATATCATGGGCTACCGTACTCGTACACCTTTCACACACAGATTCACTTACTCAATTCGCAAATATGCAAACCAGTATTTTAGATTAAGATCTTATGTTTGCACCAAGTGATCAACCATGCAGCCAGCCCTGCACCTGCGACTTATACGCTCCGGCCAATCATGTTGAGGCTGGTGGGTAAAACATCTGAGCGACGGCAAAATCCCGGTAGGCCCCGAAGCTAATGTAGTATGGGGAAAGGGCCGTTGTGGGGGTGCCGTGGTGGGTATGGATGCTCACGAGTAGGGATGAACTGGGTTCTGTACCAAGCACGTGCAGAGACGTTTCTCCACGTTCACCACGTTAAGAAGCAGTCCCCCTAGCCCCCCTTCATGGTCACATTTCCTACCACATCATGCAGTGCTTCCAAGACTGGGGTAGGACAAGGGTTCCTGAAAGGGGTTACATTCGGGCCGGAACACAAATCCAGGCAAGAATGGAGCCGAGCGGGACAACGTGCGACCAGAAAACTGCATATATGACAGGATATGTAGGGGGAGAGAGGCTCGTAGTGGAACAATTATTTCTGCGCTGGCTGGTAATATGATACATATGACAGCCGTGAATCATTGCCGTCGTTGATGACGTTGGAAAATGGCGATGAACAGCACGGTATCTATGATGATTCCGCAAAAACCAATCGGAAAGCAAAAAACAAGGAAAGACATTTTGTGTCTAGTCAGTCGTTGTGACTTGTCTCTTGCATAAGTAGACACTGCAGGTGTCCAGTCTTCCCACTGTCAGTATCAGGCCAAGTATCTCATGCGATCAGATTGTGCGTGCCAGAATATCTTTATGCCAAAATGCTCGGCAAATTACTCTTAAGCTTCTCGCTGGTTCTAATGGGCGGCCAAGTGACCCATGCAGCCCCAAGTCCTCTTGCGTCACCGCCGGTCCTCCGCAAAGCCATCTCCAATGTCACAACACCTACAGCACCTGGATACACGTTCCTGTACTCGGCAAATGCCAGTATATCCGACGGAATCGATTTTGGGCAAAGTCCCTACAACCACCGCATAGCTTACCCCATCACTGGCGGTGAATTCAATGGCCCCAATCTTACAGGTGAAGACCATCTCTTGACATTCTTCCAGATTTGATGCAACTGTTCCAACAAAATGCATTCTTGGACCTCGGTTTGAACAAATGGCTAAATTTACGCATCACTCGCAGGCACATTCCTCAACCTGGGCGCGGACTGGGGCTACAATGACCGGGACGGCAACTTCCACCCAGACACCCGGTACAACATGGTCACTCATGATGGCGCAAATATCTTCATTCAAACTTCCGGTCCTACGCAGTCAGACGGGAGGATCATCCTGCGCATACTGTTTGAGACGGGCCACCCGAATTATTATTGGTTGAACAATATCGTCGCGATCGGCATCTTGTACGGGCCTGATGATGCGAACTACGTCCTCATCGACGCCTGGCAGGCAAGTTCGCCCTCACACCAGGGATCTTGTTACTTTGATCACTAACTGATTGGAAACTCAGATTGAACTGCCACCTACATCTCCCTAGCATATTCTTGTAAACGCAGTTTTGATGTGGAAGAAACCAGGGACCTAAATGTGGATCTAGAGGCGAGCGGCGCCCCGTCGACGAGTTCGACTATATTAGTTCTACTGAATGTGGGATAATGTTTTATTGACTCTAATGCTCGTCAAATAAGACCAATTGTGACTCCAATGTCGCAGGACGGGATTCAGATCCTTTACTCGCAGTGTTTGTGCTCGGTGAGATGCAGAAGGCGCTTCGTTGTAAGTACGTAGCCAGGATTCAAATAAGACAAGGCTTGAGCACGCGCTTAGAAGTCAATTTCATGCTCAACCGATACCGAATGTTGCCTCTATTTGAAGACGAGAGCAAGCCCCTGCATTCAGCCTCCCTGTTCATTAGCAGCGTCACAGTTCTCAGCGCGCAAAAAAATTTACTGTTTCTCCCCGCTCCGCCCTGTCAATCCCAATTATGCCCATGATATCGTAGATTTGGGTTCTATAAATTTTCACGGCCGACCATGGGCACGGCCGGCCTCAGTCGGGATCCTAAGACATAATGGAAGTCCCAGGTGCCGACTCATCTTGGCAGTGCCCACCGTACCGATGCCCGACCTTCTTTCTGGTGGAATACCGAGCGACAAAAATTTCAGTGTACAATCCGCCCACTAAGAGCAAGTTGTCCAAATCGATAATTAATCTTCCACACGTGACGGCGTTGATACGCGATCGGCTGTTCATGGGCATCCAACCTCGTCCACCGAGATCTCTCTATTACCGCTGGTTCTGAGACAGTTTGTTCATCCAAGGAAGCCCATGTCGCGCGATACTGTAGCATTTGAGGCCCTTGAAGCATGAAAGCCGGAAATGTGATGGTAACCAAGGATATGAGAACGTAGTAGGAGTGGCGTATCCGACAGTCTTGATGTCCAATAAAATAGACCTCTATCGCGGAGACCCCTGTCCTAACCTTGAGGAATGGTCACACGACGACACTGTCTTAACAGGTGTGAGGGTTGTGGGCTCAGCCTGTGGCGAGGCATGGTGGTTATCCTCTAGGTGACTCGGTGGCCTGTCAGTCAAAACTCCTTCGGTGACTTCGATATCTGCCTCCTTTTCAAGCTTCCTCCACTCCATCGACGCTGCGGCGGCCAAGGCCAGCCCAGAAGCGGCGATAGAGATGTAGAACGCAGTCGTGATAGCCTTGCCATATGATTCAGCCACAAATGGCACAATCTCTTCCTTCATGTGTTCGATATTCACTTTGGACGGCCCCATCTCAATTATCTTGGCGACACTGCTTGCGTTCAACCTTGTCGCCAAGCGGCGACTGAGTGTGTTCATGAAAACGGCTTGTGCGATGGGGAAAGACAGTGTAAAGCCCAGGGACATGCAGAACAGGACGAGAGCCTCGCCGGCCGGCACGTCAGGCTCATCGAGAACATTCCGAACAGCCGAAAGAGGCAACTGGGCGCCGATCCCGAGTCCAAGTCCCACCATCAGCTCAAGGCCGACAATGAAAGCCATATCGGTGTTCAACTGTATCTGTGAAAAGAGCCCAGAACCTACAGCCATCACCGCAGCGCTGGTTATCATGAACGGGACATAATGGCCGAAGTAGGTGACGGCCGCACCAACAGCTACAGCAACAACTGTGTCGGGGATAGATATGGCGGTGATATAAATGCCAGATTGGCGAGCCGAGAAGCCCCTTGCGGCTTGGAAGTAAAATGGCAAGTAGTATATCAGGATGCCGAAGGACATGATAAGAAAAATGGAGAACAGGCATCCGAAGCCGACGGTACGTTGAGTCAGGATGTGGATCGGGATAAGAGCCCTGCGATATGGTCAACACCGATGCGCTCACAGCTGTCGGGACAGCCTTCCAGCATACCTTTCTTTCTCTTTTACTTGTATGAACATGAACAAGGCCCACAAGCCGAGAAACGCGACAAGAAAGCCCCAAATCCACGGGCTACTCCACGGATACTTCGTGCCTCCCCATTGCAGAGCAAGGAATAATGAGGTCAAAGAGGTGAGGATCAGGATTACACTGAGCGGGTCGGTCGACTTCAATCGTTCTCGGATCGAATAATTCGAATTGACTCTGACAGGCTCGGGGAAGGTAAGTGTCAAGACACAGCCCGCGGTGAGGGCCATTGCTGTCGCAAATCATTAGCTCACCGCGCCGGAAATATAGGATGCCCTTCAGGATCCGCTCACCGATGCTGAGGAAGAAGCCCGCGCGCCACGTCATGGAGCTCTCGGCAAAGATGCCGCCGAGAGGAGGCCCCACGGCTGATGCGACACCGGTCATCAAGATAATGGTCGCCAGGAACAATGGCATCTTCTTCTTGGAAACGAGATGGCAAATCATGATGAACCCTCCTAGAGTCGTGCCAGCATGCGACAGGCCCTGGATGGCACGCCCGACAATCAGGACGAGGGAAGTATTCGACCTTGCGCAGACGGCGGAGCCTGGATTGAAGTGTCAGCAAAGCTCCACGCTGGAGTCAACAAGCAGATACCCACCAATGATAGAGACAAGAATGCAGACGCAGTAGGTGACTTTGAGCGGGAACAACGTGTAGACTCGCCCAAAGATGGGCAGGAATGCGAGCCTTCCGAGATCGTGCGAGGCTTGGTACCACGCCGCCTGGTCGAGACTGCCGAACTCGGTTGCGATCTTTGGGATTGCGCTCACCAGCAGCTGTCTGTCCAGCTCACCGAAGAACGCACTGATCATCAGCGCGATGGTCACGGCCAGTAGCCGACGGCCCGTGATCTTCTCGCCACTGCTGGTGAACAGGCTTTTCAGGAACGAGCACACGCCCGTAATGCATGCCCAGGCACAGGATGCGGCTCCGTTTTTGCGTGGATTTGGGGGCACATAATGATAGGGATAGCTCGCCATAGCTTGACATTCGCCGACACGCTGACGTTTGGGAAAGGTTCACGATTGGTTGTGAAACGCTTGGCCTCCGTCCCAAGGCCTTCCAAAGAAAGATGTTGATTTCACCAGGCGTGACTTCAACTCTGATGAGGCTAGACAATGCGTGCCCTTGTGCCGAACAGCCGTTGTGAAAGGATACAGATCGATCACTTCCCGTGCAGCCGTAAAAAGAAAAAAACAGAGCCCACAAGTTCAACAGAAATTCTCGAGGTCCGACTGTTTGGGGTTTCTATGTATTTGCCAGCGAAATGCGCGAACGCGGCCAGACCAGCATGGTGGAGAGGCGGCGTGTGGCCTATCGCTTGTAGCGTGGACACGGTCGAAGCTCGTGTAACCATGGACCACTTGCCTGGCTGTGATGACCTACTAAAGCTATGGACGACTGACGGTTCGGCAATAGTCTATCGCGCGCGCCCTCCCTCACGAAGCGGGGAGCTGCTGGTTAGCCGAGGATGAAAAACGATATTTGCACTGCACTCTGGTATTCAGTTCCGATTCTCAACACGATGTGGGTTGGGATATAGTCCACTGTTAGGAAGTTCGAAAATTTGCTGAAAGCCCTGCGGTATTTATCTTATCTATCAGCGGCTCCAGGAGGCCTTAAAACTCCATCGATAGAAAGGATACGGAAAAGGAAGAGGAAGGAAAAGAAGAGAAAAACAGAAGGGCCTCATCAGCGAGCATGGCGATACATAGAGTCAAGGAAATCAAGACTTCTCATGCTTGGTACATATGTAGCTGACTGCCGTTCTCGTGGTGGTGCCTCACACTCAGTGAAGCGAAAGTCGCTCAGCCATGGCCATAAGATCATCTGCGTCAGGAACTGAAGACTCATCATGGGCACCTCGCGAATTTTGACTCTCCTTCAGAGTTGGCGCTTCGGTGAAGTCTTCGATCTCAAGGTAGTCTTCCTGGTAAAGGCCATCCCTAGAACCTATGATATCGGCTGTCAAACCGTCATGCTTCAAAGTTGGGGAACAGACTAATAAGCGGGATATTCAATACCTTTGAAGATTCCGTTCCTCATGCACACTGCCTGGAACTGGCGAAACGGAATTTTCATGACGATACAGTCGGCGGGAATCCAATTTTGAGCCACCCAATGGGTCTCGGTGATCTCGTGAGCCCTGAGGCAGCCCCTTGGCCCCTTGTATGTGATGCCGTATCGATCTGCTAGGGTCATCGTCCGTTCTAACGGAATATTTGTGTCCCACAATCGCTCGGCATAGATGAAAAACACATCGGTGGAGTCCATTTGATAGCTTTTCGTCAGATTCAGCGCACTTAAAGGACTTCCGGTCATGGAGATATATGGCGTCTCGACATCTTCTGTCCCGAACTCTCCCTTGAGCGATGCCATGTGGTCATTTACATGGTGCCATAGATCCCGCGCAGAAGGCGTGTGGAAGCTCCGCTGTCGAAACCACCTCGGGCAGCATAATCCCACATCCGCGTGGTAAAATGTGTGCGAGCCCTGACGTTGGACTCGATACAACAGGCGCGGACCTTCGTACCAGGGTCTATTCCACCTTTTCCCCCAGGGTTGCAGGCGCACAAGACTGAGAAAAAGTCTGACGTTTCGAATCATTCCATTCTCGAAAACCTCGCCTCTTCTCGCCGACTCAAGACGTGCCCGGAGATAATTTGCTTCGGGGGAAGTATCTGCCCGGCTGGGTGGAAGAGCTGTAGCATGAGGAATGGGAAGGGAGCTTATCAAGCCGTCCGGGCCTCCTTCAAGCATGCTGAATAGAAGTTCACCGCAAGAGATCAAAGCGTCTCCCTTCTCAAGGATACGTTGAAGTTCTTCGCTTGTATCATCGAGGTGTTGGCGGCTTCTTCGAGAGTCATCCGCCGATGGCTTGATCCATTCGACTGGATTATCCCAAAATGGGTCGATATTTCGTAGAATATAGAGGCCATATTTATCATGGGGAGGAATTTGCCCTGCCATGTCGAAAATCTTACGTGCTAGGAGTCGTCATATGGCAGTAGGCCTTTGGTGAACTACGGGAAGTTCGGGGAAGTTCGTCCTCGAAACTTTCGCATCGAAGGCGGGGCAAGGCCCCGTTTCAGAGATGCAACTGAGCACGGATACACACTGCACGTGACAAATGAGCTTAAAGAATAGAAGACGGAAACTTTTTGAGCACTTCCTGGTGGTCAATCCGTTGGCCTATTCCAAGTTACTGGAATCCTGAAGACTGAGCATCTCTCCGAGTCTATGATTGTGTCTGTGCCTCGGCGGATGCATGATCACTTTATAGCTTCATTAGTTGTTGCAACTAGTAGGAGCACGAACTGTATGGGAGATGCGAATTGCAAGGAGAGAATGCTTCTATTATCGGGTCTTCTGGAAAAGTGCCTCCCTTGCTACTACTTGAATCAAACGATGGTTGACTAAGCAGCCCAACTTGAACTGGACATCCGGGGGCTCGCTTGTACTGGGGCTTCTGGCTGCCCGTCGTAGTGGGACCATGTTACATCACATTCAGATTCTCATTTTTCACAAATTTGACTGCAGAGTTTAGTTATTAATCATCTATGGTAATACGTATTTCGGGTAGATATATATCGAGCAATCACACCTGCCTTCCCACTTCCTGGTTGTCAGTTGAGTAAGTTGATGATGTCATCAGGTTGGCGGACTGTGAGTGGTCAAAACGGCTGTCGATCAATTACTCCATATTCCGTCCGTAGCACGAGAAGCTGAAAAGCAATACCGACTGATACTCCGTCGCCGTGCCATATCTGCCTGAGGCCGGTGGCAACGCACACATCTTGATCAGCTGTCTCGACTTATGTCCCGCATTGTCCATAATCTCTGATCTGGGTATTTCATGAGATGGCATCGTGACACTCGAGAACCAGGCGCCCGGGCGGGTTCCACGTCAGCACACCGCACCAGCTGGAGCGCGATTTCTGACAACTTTTCTGAGCTATGATCTCAGCTATGGCAACCCGAGGAAACGATGGCAGAAGTCGGCCGGCCAAGGTCGGCCACCGAAAGTCCCGGAATGGATGTCTCATGTGCAAGTCACGTCGGGTGAAGTGCGATGAGACACGCCCGACATGCGGCAACTGCAGTCGTCTACAAATGGACTGCTCGTGGCCTAACCACTCTCAAGATCATGGCCGTCAACAACAACTATTGCCAACGCCATCTCCCAGCCAACAACCAGGTCTTTCACCTTCCGCCGTCAGTACCGGCGGAAGATCTCCTGCAGCGCACTCGCCTGAGCAGGGCGCCCTGCTGCCAAGCTGGCCGCGGTGGCCGTGCAACGAGAACATCTTCACACAACCTAATTCTCCACCAGAAGATTCCAACGACCTTAATCTCCCCGAGTCCAAGGCCCGACGGCTCATGGAGCATCGCTTGATGCAAAACTGGTACCTCACCGTCCACAACCCTTTTCCGCTGAACCCAGCACCCTACTGGCGAGATATATGGGTCAAGACGATGCCCGCCATGGCTCTCAGCCACGAAAACATGCTCTTCGGTATCTGCGCTCTCTCAGCCACCAACATGCTCCGCTCGGACCCCGAAGACAAAGAGATGTACAATGCTCGCGAGAGCTACTTCATCGCCGCCCTACGTGCTCAACGAGAGGAGGTCGCAACCCTGACAGTCGAGACCGCAGAGGTCGTATGCTTCGGCGCACTGCTCATCTCCATCACAGCATTCGCGATGCTACAAGAACGCAGTCTTATCCCCTACCAACCGCCGATGGACTGGCTGCAAGTCGGCCGCGGCGCGGGCATAGTCATCCGGCAGAGCGTCGAGACCATCCTCACGCTTTCTAAGGAGGCCGACCACTCCGCGCTCATGAACGCGGCCAATGCGTATCCGTATTTCGGCCGCGACGATACCTACTTCAGCCCGGAGCTCCGCGTCAACTTCCAGGGCGTGCTGACGCAGCACCTGCCGTCCGGCGATGACTGGGCCGACGACGAGACGAGCGAGGCTTACGAGAAGACCCTGAGTTACGTGGGGAGTATCCAGAGCGGCATCAGCCACGGCGAGCCGGTATATGCGATCACGAGGCGGGTCCAGGCGTTCCCGCTGCTGATCCCTTCCAAGTACCTCGAGTTGCTCGCGGTCCGGCGGCCGCGCGCGCTGGTGATCCTGGCGCACTTCTTTGCGACTGTCGCGCAGGTGCACAACGTATGGTGGCTTGGCGACGAGCCCTTTAGAGGCGAGGAGACGACTTCGAAGAGGGAGATCCGTGCTATCAAGGACGCTCTGCCTCGGCAATGGCTGACTACCATGGTTTGGCCGATGGATGTCGTTGGTTTGAAGGACTGAAGCCACGGTTAGAGTGCAAATCTCGCTCAATTACTTACTAGACTGCGAGCCTCGTGTGTCCTCGGGCGGAAAACAGCTTTACAGAGACTGTATGTGAAAGCGACACTTGGTCTTCCAGCGATTTCTTGCGACTCAACCCCGTTGCAGCGTCTTTTTCGGACCGTACCGCACCTATAAGCTTATTGCCTCGACTTTACCGAAATCAACAATGAAAGTTGCCCATTACAGCATGATTTGATGGTCCAATTCATAGGGACATGCATCACATAACATATGTTACTCAGAACTCATAAACGAATGACCAAGTCAGAAACGCTTCGACTCTGGTACGCTCAGCAACAACAAACTGGACGTCAGACCCTTTCGTACCGTATCGAGCAAAATTAAGACGCAAAGCCGGAGCTCTAATTCCAGTTCTACAAGTCCATGATGATAGCTGAGGACCTATCAGAATAAGATATTGCGGTGTCGCACAAATGATGCGGGCGTTTCTGGAGCTTGGCGCCAATGAACAAAAGCTGTCTTGTGATTGTTCTTTTCAGTTGCTACACCTGATTGGTCCTGTATATTTATTGTCGAGCTATCGTGGACTCTTCCTGCTGAACCTGTAGCAAATACGTATTACGAACTGGGGGCCATTGATCCAATATTTGCTGTGAATCATATCTTGTGGTCCGTTGTCTATGGAGGTAGCGGGATTTGATGTGTGAACACTTGTATCTCGGAAAGGCTTAAACATCATGCACCAGTATCGATCAGATGAGGAGTCTATTTGAATGTGAAATCTGGGAGATGTTTTCTTCAATCTGAAACAACTTGTAATAATGATTGTCTACTCATATCAGGAGCAAATGGTTTATACACTGTATGGGCCGGCCAATGGCAGAGGGACACTTGTCACAGTCAGATGATGCACCGTTGCCAGGAGATAATATTGATTATTCACACATAAAGCTATTATCAAAATGCATGCAGGGAGACAAGCCTACTCCTGCTCCCTCTCGGCCTTCATCTTCAAGTCCTCCTCCTCGTTCTTAGGCACCTTCACAAGTGTTGGCACCGTAACGGCATTTAGCTTGCGGAAAGCCTGTGAGTCGTGGTCAGCATAAGTTCTATTATGGACCCAAAGCATTCAAGCAAAGCGGCCCGTACCAGGAAAGGCGACCACCAGCTAAACGTGCAGAAAGCCCACCAGGCGACATCGCTCCCGGTCCGCACAGCCCAGCGCACGGCGGCAAAGGGGCTGAGGGTCCAGTTCCGAGGGTTACTCACATCACTGATTGCGCCGGAGGGCAGGTCGCCGTTCCACCTGTCCTCGACCTTTTCGATCTTGCCGTCCGCCCCAACGTGGATCCGGACGACCGAGTCCATGACCTTCTCGGTCTTGACGCCCTTTACGACGTACTTGTTGCTCATGTCCAGCTCGATGGGGTTGCCCGAGGACTTGACGCGGTGAGACTGCAGCTGGATCGGCTTGAACACGGCTGGAAGGCCGTAGAACTGCGCTGTGTACTTTGGGTAGCCGGCTGCAACGGTGATGTTGTCCGTGAACGTCGCATCCTTGTTCCACAGGCTGAAATGCTTGAGGGTCGGGTTACCCTCAAAAAGCTGTTGTGGATGTTAGTATGGTTCTCACACGATTGGGCACTGGGCCATGGGAATGGCAACCGACATCGAGAACAGAGCCGACCAGGACTTTCTGGTGTTCTGAGAGGTTCACTCCAGTGGCACTCTCGATGTTCGTCCTCTTAACGCCAATCGAGGAAAAAGAAGGTGCACTGGCGTCTGCTGAGGCCTGGGCCTGGGCGGTCTCTGACGGGTTGCCGGTAGACATGGCTCGTGATGAGAATGGGATGTTGAGAGACTTGATTGCAATTCTGCTTGAGACTCTTTTTGAAGCAAGGAATACTACAGACGATGGTCTGGGTGGCATGACACGAGTGTTGTCGTTTCACAGAGCTGTACCAATTTGTATGTAAAATGGTGGTTCAATGAATATTAAAGTAAAGTACAGCTGAGAACGCAGAATAGAACATCCAAATGGAAGATGTCATTTCAACGTGCAATAAGCGTGTCGTCACGACTACGGATGCGGCTTAGACACCTAGACACCTTGACGTCAATGACAAGGAAGATCCGTTGTGAATGTGCACCGAGACGGATCGGCCCGCGGAGAGCCAGGCTAGGCCCGACGCCTATAATTATGAAATCGGAGATTCGCACCGGCAGAAATGGAGGGTACACCGGTACATCACCCCACCCCGTAGTAGGCGTAGGTAGTAGGTATAGGTAGTAGGTATAGGTAGTAGGTGTAGGTAAGTGTGAGGTGCTATGGGAGTAGGTGTGTTATGGGAGTGGGTGTTATGGGAGTGGGTGTTCTATCTTGGGTTCATTTGGACTTGCAATATACCGGTGTACCCTCCGTTTTTACAGGTGCGAATCTCCGTTTACATAATTATTACTCCACCAAATTGCATCTTCAGCTATTTTCTTTGCACAAGCTATAATTTCGCCATTGAGGTCGACATCTATATGTTTAAATTATTTCATGATGGATTTTATACTTGAACGCATGGTGCATGACTGCAGGCCGATGAATGTGTCTCAAGAGATTAGATTGTTTTTTACTTGCTTCGATATTTCAATCGGGAGTGTTCAATCTTGTTAATTAAGAAAACGGATATTCACATAGAAGAAAACGGCTGGTATACAGATACATGCTGGGCCCCTGTGTACGTACAACGCGCACCACCCAACTTAGCATTGTACAACGTAAGTTTCCTTATCGCCACGGGCGCCCTTATCGACAGAGGAATAGCGGGTCTCATAGAACATAGATCCACTCCAAAAGCAATGTAATGCACGTCAGCCAGGTCGAAACCAGCCTCAATTCAACCAGACAGAAAAGCCTGAGGGGTCTCCTACCAGAGACGCTCCAAACCGAGCGTTCCGACCACGACCACGAAGCGCCAAGAAATACACACAATCAACCGTGAAGATTGATTCTCAAAAGCATCGAGAGTCAATCGCCACCACATTTCGAGGTCGGCAGCCTGGCCGCCAACTTGAACCTACAAGCAGCTGGCAAGGGAGCTTGTACCCGTGCGAATTACTCAGAACATAGTCGGCAGCTGTGGCAGGGCTGGAAAGATGACATCCCTAAAGCGCGTTAAACCCTCCCTTGAAGAGTTGCAATGGATATTGGGAGGCGAATGGCCGGAAAACAAAGACCCAGATCACATGCAGGCGGCCCGCACCAGGCAGGAAGTGAAGAAACCCAGGCACAAAGGGCCACGGAGCGCTCCCCCGAAGCTGCATGATACAACCACTGGCGATATCGTGTTCCTAGAGACGTTGGGAGAGGGGCAGTCCTACGCTACTGTGTCACATGTGTGGGCTGAGACTACGCATTTGGACTGGAGCAAGATTGCCATTGAAATTGGTGACCGTTTGGGAATCAACTTTCTGTGGGTTGACAGGACCTGCATCGACCAGAACAACCCCGACGAAATGAACGAAGAGATCCCACAAATGACCCACTACTACAGGGACGCAGACCTCAATGTGATAGCGCTGGGAAATATGGATATGGCAGTGGCTGTAGATGAATGGATAGGCCAGGGAAGACCATTGGCAGGTGGGGGCTGCCAAAAAGCGGCCTTGCAAAAATTGGCAGAGCTCCTGAGTTGCCCGCACGTGGTCAAGAGGAAGACTGCGTACTTTGAAAGGGTATGGACACTGCAGGAGTTCGACCTGGCGCGGTACCACGTGGTGTTGGCAGGTGATGGCCTGATCGAGGGGGAAGATCTCGATATGCTGCTGAGAAGTATATATGATATCGGGGAACAAGTGACGATGCACTTCTTCAACAACACGGTTGAGAGAGCGGATCATGATGACGAACTGTGGGAGGAACAGATGAGGCGGCCGTTGTTAGAGGTATGGGAGCGAGCCAAGGGCAGGAGATGCACAGAACCAAAAGACATTGTGTGGGGTGTCTTGTCGCTGGTTGCGGGAGGAGAAAGGTTAGCGGCAAAATACTCTGACCCGCTCCACGAGGTGCTGGCAGAGTTGCTACAAATCGAACCGAACATGCCCGCCGACGTGCTGGCGATAAAGGATACATCTGCACTTCGCTGCTGGTTTCCGTCGGTGATGGATGGAGAGATCCCACGACTTGGCTGCGACATCAGCTATGGGGGTTTTGAGATGTTTGCTAGTGGGACGCCGTTCCCCAGCGTTCTGAGAGACGGCATGATTGAGACGGAAGCATTTGAGTTGTCTTGGCCTGAAAACCACGCTTCTGATATGACTTCATCCGAAGATTCCCGCTTGAACGAGGAGGTCAAATTCAAGATGCCAAAAGTACTGGCATCACTCCGCCTTTACCCTGCTGTCAGGAGAGGTGATCCCATATTTCTAAGGGCACGGAGGTTCTGGGGTGTGCCCTTACGGCGACTGGAAAATGGATTGGTCGCGGGAGTCGTGGTGGCCGATGGAAATAGCGGGAGCTCGAAGGTACACAAGGTAGCATGTTGTGGTGACTATTACTTGCAAGCAAGAGCATTTGCACGTGTACATGTGACTACTATACGAGTAGGGTATGTACCCACGGATACCTAGGCTTCTGGTAATCGGCCTGCAAGTCGTCCCTTGCCTCGAAAGCCCACGAGTCTTGGTAATTTAAGAAGGGACAGAGAGGCAACATTTTGCTATTCTAATATAGCACCTTGATGATGATTTTCTGTGTCGTGGACGATGCCCATAGCTGTAGGACTGTGAGCTGTCCAAGAAGATCCCGACGTGCTAAGCGCATGGGTATGTCTAGTTGCCAACACGCGTGCGGAGTATGCCATCCGAGACTGCGACGACTTCTACAAGTTCAACGAGACAGGCTTTATGATGGGCATGGTTCGGCCTGGGATGGTCGCTATGCGTCTTCTCAAATTGGAAAATATAGGGTCACTCAGCCGGGCTATCGAAACTGGGTAATATCGATTTGCAGTGTGGCAGCAGAGCATCCGTAACTGGAACGCGGCGCCCTCCCTTCTGAGACTCGGATTACTCAGGCCCGTATCTTCACCCGCAAGTTGTCTACCCTAGATGCGGCAATCATTCCTAACAATCAGACATGCACGTCACTTATTCCACTGCGGCTCTTACCACTTAGTAATCGAGGATCATCTGCCGTGGGTATAGGTGGCCTATTCAGTACGCCTGGTAGTACAAAGGGCTTTTTGTGTTACCATCCTGAGTCTGTGATTACTGCATACAAACTTCCTATCGTTGTAAACGCCCTGGCTGTGCGGGATGCTGAGAGATCGTCCTAATGAATCGTCATAGCCTCACTGGCACATGTGCACAAGTGCTGACGTCTGGAGGATGTACACCCGATCACATCCCTGATGATTGACCTGAAATATCTGGAAGGGGGGAGGGCCCAAGGTTTAAAATATTTAAGTACGCGCCAGCCCGAAGCAGACGAAACCTGACGACAGCAACAATCCTCAAAAGAAGCACAGAAAAAAAGCAACATTTCACACATTGAACTGTACCATGAAGGTCAAATCCCTGGGACTGTTCCTCTTTGAGGCCTTCGCCGTGGGGACGCCGATGGGATACGACTATCCTTTCAGCAGTAACACCAATCTCCTCGAAGCCCGTCAACAATCATGCCCGATCCAGTGCTGTTACACGAGGAAGGTTGGAGATGGCAACCCGAAGCAGAAATATTACCACATCCAACTCAGTGTATGTCTATATTCAAATGCGGTATCAAATCTAGCAGAACACGAGCACTTGGGGATATTCTCATCTAATCGACTTTTCTCAGGAACCCATTACTTGCTCTCAAGACCAAACCTGCTCCACCTCCCACTCAATAACCAAGTCCTTTACGCTCGGATGGTCGATCGGTATCAGCGGGCCGCCAGGAAGCAAGAAGGATTTCTCTTGGATAAGCGCGGACTTCAGCGTTACCGAGTCCTGGACAACCGGGGATTCTTATACGTGCAACGGGAACGCCAAAGACACGGTCTGCGTATGGCAGAAGGTGGCATACACACAATACGATGTTCAGCAGTATACATATAGAATGCGGATATTCGTACAGACGATTTCGGCTGGTATATAAATACTGCCTGGCCAATCTGGCTGCAACCAATTAGAGCCCTCTATTAGCCCTACTTATAACCTTACCTTACTACCCCTTTAGTGCTTTTTATAGCTACAGCACTTAGTACGCTATAACGCCTTTATCGCTACCAACTTATAAGTAATAACCTTTTAATAATAAATTGCTATATTATTTAACTTCTCGTTAGGATTAATTAATATAGCCTTAAAAAGAATATCTAATTGCTTAAATATCGAATTTTTAGCGTTATAGTAATACTATAGCTACCTAATTACTCTAATCTTAAAGCGTAATAATAAGGCGGCAATAAGAAGATATATAGTAAAATATTATCGATTTAAGCGATTTATGCTATAATAAGTATTGTAAAGGGAATATTTAGTATAGCAGTAATAAGTATATTCGTTTATAATAGTAGTAAGGTTAAAATAATAGTATATATATTAATTTAGGTAGTAGGCGTTATATATGTACTGGGGCGGTATATGTATTTATATACTAGCCGAAATCGTCTGTACGAATATCCGCATTCTACATATATGTGCGGAATAACGAACAATCTCGGGCCTGCGACGGTAATGAACAGCCCTAATAAAAACAATGCGGGCGGTGAATTTTATTGTGTGGTTGGCTCGTGTCGGGCACAGGGCGACAATTATTGGGAGTGAGATATTTGAGTACTTAGTAGACAGCTTCAGTGGTGTGTAAGGTATCTCAAATCAGGATTTCAGGTTTGGGCTGTCAGTGTTTCTCCTTAGAATCAGTGCCGGCTTTTGTACTGCACTGAAGGACCTGCTCAACTGGTATGTGTCAAGGAATTAGAGCTTCATTAGGAAGTCGTATTGTGAGCAAATCTAATCGTCCATTTCCTGGGAAGGCAGAAATAAAAGAGCCTGGATCTTATATAGACAAAACCGAACTCATAAACCATATTACTAAGCTCAATCCCTTAGGATGAGGGTAACGAAGTGTGCCCGAACCCTTCACATGCAATATACACCCCCTGGCCAGCTTGACGCCTCATTAACCCATAGGATAGGCCACAACGTGCCCAAACCCCAATCGAAATGATCAAACATCCATAAACGAAGATCATAAATTCAGAGTCACAACGAGACCAGCGAACAAGATAGCGAAGTCGCATCTACACCGACAGACTCGCGAAATGTCCAGGTCATCTCGGGGGCCTACTCGCGGACGAGCACTGCGTCCACAACCGGGGCCCTGGACAGCTCCTCCTCGGCCAGATCCTCCACAGCGGCACGCAGATCTGGTGTGTGGCGACGACTACTGTAGCAGGTTGGTCAAGGCGTACGAGGCTAGGAACGCTGGGGATAAGGAGACGACGCCGAAGCTTGTCCGCCAGGCCACGGCCGGCTTCGTCGGCACCGCCGACTTGCTACCTGTCAACTTTATCCCAAAGATAATGGGGTCGAATCCTGTTTGTGTGTGGCTGGGAGGCTCCTTGAGATATTTCCGGGTGACCTTCTTCTTGGGGGGGCTTCCATGCGGGACAGTGATTAGGCTTACGTGGTGCAGAATGCGAAGGTCGTGCTCGTTTGTAGAGACCCGGACAAGTGGCGGAACAGCAGTTCGCAATATCTAGATCCCGATATTTGTCCCTCTCACCATTCAAAGTATGCAACCCTCTGCCTGAAATTGCTTTCCTAGGGTTTCGTCTCCATAGAAGACTGAAACTTCAACTGCACTTTAAATTAAGAATAGGCAGGCGGTAGCTTTCCCAGAAATAAACATGTTCTCTGGACTCCATCACTTCCTCTTATACGATCTTTAAAGTCTACAGCAACAACATCACAGTGCACACTAGCATACCGTCAAAGACTACATAGGGTATAACACTTGTCTTGGTCTCTCCTCAATGCTACATTTGAAACATAAATTATTGCACGTAGAATACAAACGCCTTGAGTTTAGCCCTGTAGATTTGATGCCAGCGCCGGGAATCATATCTTCGGGCGGGGGAGGATTGCTCTTTAGAGATACGTGTCAAACCACCTGATGGCCTGTAGAAAAGCTGACTCCTTGGCAAACACCTCTTCTGGATTAGAAGAATTGTCAGCCTGCAAATTCAGAATTTCGCCACGGAGTCCAAAACCATGGTTACTATTCCCATACACCACGGACTGGTAAGGAGAAGCTGTGGCTCGGCTGTTGTTGAGTGTGTCCACGATGTCATTGACTAATTCTCTGGGCATCCTGTTGTCGGTTTCTGGTTTTTCAAGATGTCAGAATGGACGAAGAGCTGCCTACGGCAATGCTTTCCAGACTCATCCAGAAGGCGAGAGCAGACACTTACCTGCAAAAGCATAGGTGATGGGCCCAGAGACCAAGGCGATCTCGTCCAGAGTGTCGGCGACCCCATACGAAGACTGGCTCGGCGTTACAGCGAAGGAGGCGTCGGCGCGAATGGTGCGGTTCTCGGCGAGGAAACGGGCCGAGTAGTATCCGCCGTAGCAATATCCGGCGATGCCCACTGACGAGTAGCCAAGTGTATTGCGGACATATCCCATGACTGTCTCAAGAATGGGATCGACCACGTCGGGAAGGGGCCACCATGCGTCGAGATCAAAGTCTGGATCTGACGACAACGGGTACGGTGCGGGGTCCCCTGAGAAGGTGTCCACGGCAATGGTGAAGTACCCTGCGCGGGAGAAGCTATCTGCCATTCTGCACGCATCACCGTCCTGTCAGTCCCGAGCCCAGAGAACGGCAGGCGCTGATGCTGAGGATTTCTCGATGAAACAGTCACTGCTGTACCGGTGTTTCTGGCTTACCGCAGCGCGTAGGGAATTGCTAGTCCGTAGATATCTGGAAGAACCAAGACTGCTTTGTCGGCTCGAGCTGAGCTGTTGTTGGGTGGTCTTGCGACATAAACGGAGACTAGAACGGGCAGAATTAGCCATGTCCCCACTCCTGCCGGAACCTCCTCTTGTTGAGTCTGACAAACCTCCACTAATGTTTTGCAGGCTGCCCTGCGGCTCTCCGTTGTTGATGAGCCAGGCAGTGTTCAGCAGCTCTGCGGCAGCAAGAGAGCACGAGCCCGCCAGGACTACATTGAGCAGCGCCGTTGCTAACATGGTTGATAATGGAAAAGCAGTGGAGTCACCAGTCGTTGCCTTTTGTGTAGAAAGTCAAGAGATCTCAAATGTGGACTCACCAGAGGATCATGTTTGTCGGGCACTTATATGCAAGTTCTGTATGATGAATGCCGTCCAACTCCTGAGGTGTTGCGCGTACAATGACGAGGCAATGTCTGATTCAATTTATCCTCTGTTGCATTCTCACTGCTGGTTCAAAGCTAAAGAGGTAGTGATTTACTGTTAAAATTGGAGTATAGGGGTCCAGGCGACCTCGTCTTCTTTAGGTTGCAGGGCATGCATTTAAGGTTTGTGCTGTCGCTGCCAAGCGTGTGCACTCGCGAATAAGGGCTTGAACGTTCGCACCCAGCTAGAACTTCGAAACTAGACACAAGTAAATCCAAGCAATGCGGTCGACCTTCAATTGGGAACGAACACCTGCTTGACCCGAGAAATTCATATACGGAATCTACTTGATATCCAAGGAATGTTTACTATAAAACTAATTTTGCCGGCTCTTTCATCATATGGGCCACTACCTTGGTGATATGTTTTCTATCTTTAAAATGATCAACAGGATTGGATGGCAGTCTCTACATCAAACTCTTTTCAATTTAATCAAGCCTGTCCCTTTGCTATTTAGAACCGTTTCAGCTAATCCTCAGGAGTAGTACCTTCGTAACCATCGTTCAGATTCCGTATGACAACCCAGAGAATCTTCCTTATACCCTCCTCCTCCTTATCGTCTTTCCGTTTATCTTTCTCAGCAGACCTCATCTCTTTATCGTATTCCTTTTGGACCTTGTCTCTTTCCTTCTCCACCTTCCTCAGCTCGGAGTCCAATTTTCTCCCTTCCTCCTTTCTTAAAATCTTTTGCTCCTCTTTGACCAGCTCACGCATCTTCTTGTCGAGTTCATATTGCGCGTCCTTTGAGCCTTTATGGTAGTCTTTATGAGCCTTTCTCCGATCCTTGAGCGACTTCTTCTCCTCCTTGCCACGTTGCCTCTCGCTTGCTTTAGCATGCAGCTTGCTCCATATATTATCTGGCGAATTTATGTCTGGTAGTGGTGTCACTTCCATAGATTGTGTCCACGGTTCCATAACCGCAATCCGCCTCTGCTGTACACTGATCGGTTCTGCCTCGTGACTCTCTATTTCCGCGATTGGTGCGAGTAAGCTGAGGTTCTTCTCCACTTTACCCGAGGCATTGAGGATCGGCATTCCCGTCAACTTCGCGACCGCATCGAGCCTTGCCACTTCGAGTTTCAGGCCATGAGGAGCGAAAATAGTCTCGTTCGCGTTTCGGAGAAGTATCTCTGTCTGACCTTTACTCATGGCGTATGTAGATAGATTTGCGGCGGCGTTGACCGCGCCGCCGACTATTTGGGCTGTATGCAGGGGAACAAATGATACTAGACTTCCCACCAGCCCCAGGACTTGCACTGGTGGTGAAGCAACTGAGACGCGATTTAATTTGTCGAGGAACTCGAGGAAGATGTCCTGGGATATGCCATATGTTGCTAGAACTGGAGGGTATGCTCGCAAAAAGGGAGAGCCGAGTTTGTGCGAGGTGGCTGGTATTGCGATTGGTTTATGAAGGCGCCTCAGCCGTTCATCCACCATGAAGCCATGTGAATCTTGTGCCGGAGACATAAGCTGTTCTGGCTGCGAGGTCCACTGCGGGAATTGGGGCTGCTGGTTCGATCGATTCTGAGAATTGATTTCCATGGTAGGGAATAGCGTAGAGGTTTCAGGAAAGACTTTATGAATTGTGCAGTGACTACGTGTTTATCTTATGTGGAAAAGTGATCGTGGAGCCGGTATGTAAGATATCTCAAATTGAAATGCTGTGCGACTATATATCAATAGGATTTGTCGATTATGTTGCTCTCGTAACCAAGCATGTATAATAAGTATGTCGTTTGGCGCAGATCTTGCGCGTATATGGTTTCATTCCCAAAGCCTCATCACGTCACCTAGACTACACGAAACATCTTAGCATGGCCAACTTATCGCTTCGTTGTTTTAGTGCTGTGTAGCATAGAGCCGGTCATGATTAGTGCACTGGATGTCTGTGGCGCAGGGGTTGAGATGCGTACTAAAACCATCTCCGTTCTGGCGGCAACAACGAGATCCGTGGGCTTACTCAATCAGGCTTCCCGAGCTGATGTCTCAAGCGCTAGTGTTAGGAAAAGGTACCATGCATGGGCCGTCCTTGCTTTTCACTTCTATCGACCTTACGCCACTGGCTCCCTTCTAGGAATGCCGTGCTTAGCCTAAACGGGATTTATACCACGAGAAGCTTGTGCCTAGAAAGGAGCCGCGCTTAGCCCAAATGGGATTTATACCACGAGAGGCTTGTGCCGATCCTGTGGCCTCATCAATGTCCTCAGGAAGGCTTGAGTAGAAACGGCTGTAGCCTGATCGAGACGTGATGATCAGATTGGCCGCATCGCCGAAGGATAATCCCCATCCACACGTGTGTACGTATTCTAAATATTATACGGTAAGTCAACCACTGAAAAAGATGCTCAGATAGGGCAGGGCATTGCCGAGGGCCGTTTCAAGGGCTACCTAGGTACCCTTGCATCGTCGGCGAGACGGTATGCAAGAACAGCCACCCCATCCACAAGTCAGCCGATATGCCAAATTTTGTTGATCAGATTGTGCGAGCCGTTCTCGAGTTCCAGGGCCAGAAATTCAGTGCATGCTCGAGGCTTTATGGCCCACGGTCGAAGTAATCTGAGATACAGGAGCTCTGGGTGAGCCAGACGAAAAGGCTCGAGATTGGAGCACCCGAGGATTTTGGAGATTTTATCGGGCTTGTCATTCCCATGCTCTACCTCGCACGAAGTCCGGAACATGACAACTTCGAAACCGAGTTCTTCGGTCCCATTCTTACCGTCTAAGTCTACAACGATGTGGAAACCGTGAGCTTTATGGACGCTCACTGTACGAACTCCCAGCGGGTACCTTTGCAGAAGGCCGCTTGTTATCAGGCAGGTTGGGGGCGCGCCAACGAAACACCGCTGGCAATTTCTACACCAACTGCAAGTCCACGGGAACCTTTTTCAGACAGCATCCGTTTGGCGAGTCCCGAGCATTTGGGACGAATGACAAGGCGGGGTCTGCGATGCTATTGCTGAGGTTTATCTATCAGCGATCTATCAAAGAACAGTTTCCAACCACCAGCCAGGTTTTGTACCCCTTTTACACAGTTTACTATCGGGAAGGTATCACAAAGACCCGACATGGGAAATACGTATGCAGCTGTACGGGTCGTTCTAGTTCATAGCTCAGGACATCACACTTCGCCAATTTTGAACATGTGGCAGATATTTATGGACAAACACTGTCATACTTATGTAAATCATACAAATGTCGTCCAACACCCAGAGGTGGGCCGATGAGGCCGTCTTAATTGACATGATAGTGGTAATAAACATATATGATCACGGAAGGTCAGTCAGGTCGTATATACGGACATCGAAATGGATGCGTACGATATCTGGCGCGATGGTTCATCCAATATTCAAAGATTGCCGAGAGTGTAGGAAGGGTCTGATGATCTTCCAAGGTTTGTGAGTGTAAACTTCCACCAAAATTCATCTCAAGGCGGACGGGTAGTATCTAATCTGTATTCTGTCGCCATTTGGAATAAATACCTGTTCTCAACAGAACTTAGGAGACTTGGAGCTCTTAGAACAAGTTAACAACGAATGAGGCTGCCTTGGGCCTCAGAAACATATCAACTCGGGGCTACCTTCGTTCTGACTGCTTGTGCCTTTTCTTAGCTGGGGTGTTCCAACAACTGTTGCTGTGAATAAACATACTTTCTTGTTTTCCGTGAGAACGAGGTGGCTTACAAATACAAATGTTTGATTTCAGACGACAATACGACCTATTTACATCTCGGATCAACCGAGCCTGCGATCACGCTTTGAGTGTTCTCAGGGCCGAATTTGAAATCCTAAACTTTTACCCTTTGCTCTCTAGGCCCACCGAAGCCTTCGATTCCAGCTAGCCATGGCTTGCTTTCTGCCAAGTGGGCAGGAGACAAGTGCCGTAGTCTTCTTTTCAGCGCTTGCTCTATCAATAGCGCGGTGAAGTTAATCTTGATATTTGGTTCATCCATTGACTTTATGGTCCATCTTCCCCAAATATCCTATCGCGGAGTGTTCGGCGATCTCGAACCGCCAAAAATAGACGCAGTCTGGTGACCATGACCTAGGCTCCCGCGTGCGGCTCGGATGGAACTGGAGCTAATCCCCACTTGCCGGGGGTGGTCGTTTGGAAATGCTACATCGTGAGTGGCCGGAAAGGAATGGACAAGCAATGGAGCTGAGATGCAGTGGAGCTGCGGAAAGTCAAATTAGCCTTAAACTTGAGGGACACGGAATAACTGATCGTATGCAGGGATTGACTTGTCTATATATGATCGCGAGCTAGTGCTTACGGCTTGTCATGTTGGGGAACGGTTGGGCGATCGCACCTTGTAAACATATCTCAAATACTGCTTCGTGTGTGCCTTTGGCCGCACAGAGTTGCTGATTGTCGAAGTTTCCGCCTGGGCCTGAAACCCTGTGCTAATTACAAGGGACTCCGGACCATCCCCTTCGCTGGCCATTTTAAGCTGCGGCTTGGCAAGAAATAGCTTGAAATCCGCTTCACTGCTATTTGTTGTTATGTTAGTGACTCGGATGTTGCAATCCAATCGCTTGGAGAGAGTGGAATGACCATGTAGGATAAGATTTCGCTAGGGGAAATTGTGGCTTGCAGATTTAGGGACGTGCTCAAGGCGAAAGGTCGAGAGTCTCAACAAATCTGTGCTCCTCCAAGGCTCGTTGCCAAGTTGCTGTCAGGTGCGGATGGCACGGAAGCCTAGGAGCATTTGAACTTTCTGCGCTGCAATTGAGAGAGGCCTAGCAAAATACGACAATACGAGGGCTTCGCCGGGCATTCGGGCTTGAAGTCAAGACCGCGCTGACCGAGGTGGCGGCACATTTGGTATTGGTTGGTGCGGACCTTGACGCCAAGAACGTTGTGAAGATGCCTATCGTAGTATTCAATGTGCATTCACATTTGAAAATGAGGCACGGCCAACCTTCACAACTTCCACTGACTCCGAATTAAGAGATGAAATGATGGATTGCCGACTCCGATGGATTTTGAAATTCATCCTTCTCCGGCTGCAACCATTCGGATAAGATTGAATAAGAAGTGAACGATGGACTGCATCTGGCTTTGGACGGGATACAGTCCATAGTGAGCACCTCGACATATATATCTGCCATTTCTTTCCAATAATTAGTCCACACTACCTGCTCGATATCGTCGATGAATCGTTCTTCTCAGGCTTTCCACACACGAGTACAAGTGAACGAAGAGTACACTCTCTTGCCGCGGATACAAGGAACGCCAACCTACAATGCAACTGCTATCGTTAGCCATCCTCTTGCCGGTTCTGCTGGCCCATCCTTTGAAGCAAACTCGCCGCGATGAGACCTGCAATTTTGAAACAGCAGCTGTTCGCAAGGAATGGGGCTCGTTGAACACGTTCGAACGAGCCAATTATATTGGCGCCGCGCTTTGCGCTCAAAATACACCGTCCCAGCTCAATCTTGCTGCGAGCAAGTCTAGATACGATGATTACGCCGCCATCCACATCCAGTTGACCCGCTCTATCCACAACAATGGCGTATTTTTCCACTGGCACCGTCACTTCGTCTACCTATGGGAGACATTTCTGAGAGAGGAGTGCGGCTACCTAGGATACCAGCCCTACTGGAATTGGGCTCTGTGGCCAGATTTAGCAGCTAGTCCGCTCTTCGACGGCAGCATGACCAGCCTTGGAGGTGACGGCCAGTTCATCCCAGACCGGCCACCGACCAAATTGGGAATCACGGGCCCAGAGTTGCCCACCGGTAGCGGAGGTGGATGCGTCATGAGCGGGCCGTTCGTCAACACGATTGTCACAATGGGCCCGTTCAAATTCAGCGACCAGATCACGGGGCTCCCTTCCAATTGGACCGCCTATAATCCGCGATGCCTCCAGAGGGACCTGAATAATTATGGCTACCGGTTCACCAACCAGACTGTAATCAGCCTGGCCCTGGAGCAGCCTGAGATCGGTGCCCTGACCGAGTTTGTCAACAGTGGTGTCGGCGGGCAGCAGTTGGGACCACATGGCGGGGGACACTTCGCCGTGGGGCCACTAATGTTTGATACGTTTGCGTCTCCATTTGACCCTGCATTCTTTGTGCACCACGCTATGCTCGACAAGTTGTGGCTCGACTGGCAGGAGATCGATTTTGCGGAGAGGCAGTTCCAGTACAATGGGACGAGCACCATCTTTAACGGTAACTCTACGCCGCCGGTGACGAACGAGACTGAAATATTCTTCCCCAGCCTCGGTTCGGCGATTCAAGTCAAAGATGTTGTTGATACACAGAACGGCCTGTACTGCTACCGTTATGAATGAAGGATGAATGGTTGTTGGACTCAATGCAAAACGTCTAGTGATTATACAATTGGTAATACCCAACACTATGATTTGTTGAAGTTACTGAGGTGCATTTTTACAAGATGGTGCATTATTACTCTTTGTAATGTACTTAAGACGTTGTTCAAATATCCAGCGTCGCTCATATGACAACGAAATCATTTGGCGAAATTCACTGGTCTGGGCTTTTCCCACATAGATTCTAACCCAATTTCGAGGAGCTATGAGCTCTTTAGTCAGAAAGAGCAGAAGTATTTGGGTCAGCTATATGGTGCAACGGTAGATTCCATGCACAAAGGAGACTTTCAGGAGTCGCAAGGTACACTGAAATACCATTCAACATGCGTTCGAGCCATCTCATAGTACACTAGTAGTTGAATCGGGATTGCATCGCCTGGGGTTGTAGGATATAATCTGAAATATAAAAGGAGCTGATATAACAATAGATGAGACACCATTACTAGTCACTTTCCCTTTCTCTGTCACATCTAGAGCTCAATGCACCAAGCGGCCTGTGTGAAGCTTCAACAAGAGTTTGGGGTGGCCAAAAGGGTCTAGCCGTGGTAACAATGTGTGTCACATGTGTTCAAGGCATCCTTTGAAACTCAATTATGCTCCCCGAGGTCCCAAGTCTATTGTCACGGAGTTGTTCCCCTCCCGATCAATTACACCGCAGTAAGTACGGCTTCGAACCAAGGATGGGTTCAGACATGATTGGTAGATTGAGGTAAATAAAATGCAAACTTTGCCTGCTTCGTGAATTGGACGGTCTGAAAGACAGCCTTCCGAAGATGACCCATCGCTGTGACTGATGGGGTACTGGAGCGTCTGAAACAGACATACGTAGAGACGCCAAAGGCTACCAAGAGGGAAAAACAGAAAAAGACCTCCGTGGACGTAGGATTATATATTTGAATAGCTCATACGACCATTGTTTGAGTTCTATTAAAAGATACCTGCAATCCCAATGTCTCACTGCAGCCCCCACCGATGTGGAATTGTCTACGTCGGGTTGTGCTGGCTCGCTCTTGTAACATATGTCCCCAGTGACTCAACAACTGTCAGAATGATTGGCATTGAATGGGTCAGTCGTATAAATTCCAAAACACCAGTTCAGTCTGTTTGATGGTTCTCTCTTCATTGTATTCGGCCTCGACGATCTTCCGGCAGTCTCTCCGGGTCAAGATAGTCTGGCATTCGTCAGTCTCATCTGCTTGATACGCATCTTGAAGAGTGAGGCTTGCCCAGAATGGTACTAATCGACTGTTCCAGGGTTCATACCAGCAAGACAAGAGCCACGATCTGCCCAAATCCCCATGCGTTCTCTGAATCCCCTGACAGGCGGTGCTCGTTGGAGTTTCGCAAAGTAAGGATCATGTACGTGTGCACAGGGAATTGGCAGAGAGCGATTGTGAGCAACGCAATTTTGAGTTTTATAAGACTGGGGGCTGTCTCTACCCGGACTAAGACGTAGGTGAGTCAGTTCCTGGCCGAAGCGCGCGGGCGTCTGAAAACTCTTACACATCGCTCTCATACGTTTTGACCACTTCTCTTGAGTACGAGCTACCTCGGCCGTTCGACGACACGCTCTTCGGTAAGGTTGAATAAATACTTGACCAGTGAACGAGGCACCAGATCGACTATTGTTTCCGTCATTGTTAATCCAGCCGGATTGTTGGCTCTCGTTGAGTGGCTCATTTTGTATTTCGCCACACTCGAAACATATGAAGATGCTGCAAAACATGTAAAAGCAGGTTATCGAGAGGTATACATGGTCCGTCAGGGGATGCGGTGCTCCGGGGGTTGCTACGAGGCCCGTATCAAAGCATTGTCCGACGGCACCATAGTTCCATTGGCTCAGCCGGATGCCTAGAATGATACAGAATGCCAGGTAAAAGCAGAAGAATATGGAGAGATGCCTCTGTGGTCCAACCGACAAGTGGAGGTTGTCATTGCGGATGATATTGGCCAAGGATGCACATGCTGACACACTTCAGAATTTTAGCTTTTTATAGACAAACAGACCATTGGAACGGATTGAACACGGGGAGTCATACCCGGTTAAATTCACGGTGTCATAGATAATGTGCATATGATAGAGCGTCAAGCGGTCACGCTCAGCAAGTGCCGCGATTAATAGAGAAATTCCTAATCCAGGTTCAAGTGAGTCAACTTGATGAAGACAGCGAGCGCGTAGCAGCGTTACCGAAAGATCGCAATAAATGCTGCTGCGTACCGTTCACAATCTGGACATCACTGATACTTTCGATAATTGAATTGATGCACTCAAGCCAATCTTTGAGAGAACCGGGTGCGTCAATACGCCCCCAGTCGCGGCGTGGAAAGATATGCCGTGCCTCTGAGATCACAGAAACGATGGAGAGGAAGACAGATAGACCGCCTTGCACAATAAAGGCACAGATTATCTGAAATGGTCATTAGCATGTGCATGCGAGTGTGCAGGAGTAAGGAAACTCACGCCAAGCCCTGCGATATCAGGGTTCGTGTCGCCTACAGCGTGGCATTCCATTTTTGTCGTGCAAATACAGCCCGTGCTGACAGAATTAATAGATGTCGAAACCGATGGCATAATATAAAAGGATTTGTGTAAGCTAAGCTAAGATCTGAGGAAGCAATTGAAATCGGTGGCTGGGGTGGTACAGGCATGGCTGTGAGAAGAAGCAATAACTTATGCAGTACAACATAAATTTCCTGGGGTCTGATAGTAATGGAATGCAGCTCGTACGGTGCAGTACGCACTTTAGTCATGGAGTCTCGACGCACAAGACTGTGCAAGATATATCACGAAAGAATCAAGGAGAAGAATATCACCAAGAATGCTCGGCAGTGTTATTTTCAGCTACTTTAAAAATGACGTGCTGTACTAGAAGTGCCTTTCGTCGGCTAATACATATCATCTGGTTGGCAACATAACGTGATGAGGCCGAGAGTGAAGACAAAGCCAATACAATAGCAACTATCCGCACAGCAGTCCTCCTTTTCATAGCCACCCCGCTGTTCAATGTGATTTTGAGTAGTTGAAGACTGCGCCATTATGTCTTGAGGGGCAGTGTATTGCTGGTCCGTTACATTGGACTGCCTACTCTCGTGGTCCTCGGGTCCCGATATCTGACCTGTGATCTCCATTTGATCTTTGCTCTAGACTGATGAGGATTCCCCAAGGGATTGAATTGTTGTTTGCCTACTTCGATATTTGAGTTGAGACTATTTTTATTCACTGTGGTTCGTCGAACTAATGTCTGTAGATAATGATCAGTAACCTAGGGGGCAATGGGAAGAAACTTCATTTTGAGGTAGCAGATATTTATATTCATAGGTCAGCGTGTGCGTCTAGAATGGCTGCTGTATCCACGTGCATCAATGTTCAATCGTGAGTGCAGGATGAGCAAGCTCCCAGTCACAGCTTCCCAGTGAATGTCGGATAACGATGACATAGAGGTGCCTTCCCTCCATCCTCTTGATTTAGTAATTCGATGATTGTGATGCTGGACCGCTTTAAAATGTTCTCTTGGGTGACACACTATGGTGGGTTCATGAACTTGATCGTGCGCATTCGTCTGGACCTGTTTCAATTTTTTCGTTCCTCTTTCACATTGAAATCGGATATTCGCACCGGTACAATGCAGGCGAGGTAGAATGAATTTCACCTAATCACAACCAACACCGACACCCTCATATAATAGCTATAACTGAATAGTATTAGTAGTGGGTAATAGTTGTGTGTATAGATAATGGGTGTAGGTAGTAGGTGTAGGTAGTAGGTGTTGGGTGTGGGTGTGGTTTGGGTGATGGTGAGTGTACTTAGATATTGTGGGAGTGGGTGTATGGAATGGGATGTACCGGTGTACCTTCCCGTTTTGCCGGTGCGAAGATCCGATTTCTTCATAATGAGGTCCGGAGAACACATTGCCAGACGAAATGGCTGCGACTTGACGAGCTGCAGGTATCGTCCCAAGACATCTGCAGGAGGCCCACTGACGCACGGACCAGATTGGTGGCCTGCAAAACAAAGTTAATGGCCTCAGCGGGCAGGCTAGTTATTGCTTGTGTTTGACGGCCTGCATCAACAATGATGTGAAACTCTCAACTACGAGACGGATGGACCACTGCCTGGCCTCTCTCCACAGCATATCTCCATCTCCACTGCATCGTATTTGACATCAGTAGTCTGCCGCACGCAGCATGGCACTTCGTCAACGGCTCATCAAGCCACTGGTGGTCGACCCCGCCGACGGTCATTCGCACACCGTCGTCTTCCTGCACCGCTTCCCGGAGTCAACCACGGACCAGGAGCTTCGCAACAAGATTCTCTCAGAGAAGCTGACCAGGAACCACAAGACCCTTCGCGAGCAATTTCCAACTGTGCGCTGGGTCTTTCCCTTCTGCAAGGCACATGCGAGACCCTGGAATAATCTCTCCGCGGAAGATAGGGCCGCCGTTGGTATGACCTTGAGCAGTCTGCCATATGTCACCCAGATCATCCTGCAAGAGGCGGAACGTGCGGGAGGGCTTGATCGTATCATTCTTGGCGGTCAAGGAGAGACCGCCGAGGCAGCTCATGAAGCGATGTCCTCGTTTCCCGAGGCAAAGGCCAGCGCACACGAGAACGAGGACGAGATGGCCGCTTTTATGTGGGACAATTTCACCCTGACCTCCGTTGACCTGGACGGCCTGAAACTTGCAGGCTTCGTCGGGATGCACGCACAAGACGGCCAATTAACTCGCGACGTCAAAAACTTCGGGATGATGACCAAGGGAATCCCCACAAAGCAGAAGATCAACACAACCATCATCAAGAACACACCTCACAAATTCATACACGGAGGTTACAAGCTGCAGACAACCACGTGGGATGGAAAACGCATCGACGACTTCGCCACCTTTCTCGTGAACATCGGAGTCGACCGCCTCGCCTCAGCCGACCAGGGACAAGGCAGCAACGAGACGCTGACGCCAAAGCAACGGCCTGACCCAGCCGCTGAGAAGGGCAAGAGAATCGACGGCAAGGACGAGCTCAGCGACATGCAGAAGCATGCCCTACAGATAGCCAAGGAGAAAAAGGCGAGAGACGAGCAGAAGCAGATGGCGCTGCGCCGCATCGAGGCAAACAAGGTCGAGCGGAAAATACGCCAGGAGCGAGAGAAGCAGAAACGGCTTCACGGCGGAAGTAATGTTCGGCCGACCGGATCTACAAACCTCCTTGGGGGTGGTCCCGCCGGCCAGTCCATGCCTGCAGTGTACCCAAATCAGTCGGCCCAAACGATGCCTGGTTCGTTCCCGCAGCAGACGCTAGAGTTCCCTGGTGGTGAGCTGGAGTACAGCGACCATTCCGCCGGTGAGGGTGATGATATGCTGGACGATGAAGCGTTAGGACCGCCCAGGACGAGGAGAGCGAGACGCGAGCAGGGAAGACGAATCGGTGGAGGCTCCGCATGGGGCCCACAGAACGAGGTCAGAGGAGAGATGAGTCAGGCGCAGATGGCGGCGCTTGGTCTGACCCAGGTCGAGGACAAGAATCATGGTTGAGGTGCTCCCGGCCTGGCTCGGAGAGAACTCTGGGCATTTGAGACTGGACCTAGCGCTTCTTTGTTGTTCAGATGTGCAGCAAGCCCGCCTTTCAGGTTGTCAGATCAGCTTAGTTGAGGGCAGATGTACTTGCTTTGTGCCGAATAGGCATACACCTGGTCTTGATTCGAGCTATGTTGACTCGAAGGTCTGCTTCTTCTGGGGCGTTTCCCTCGAAGGATCTCGTCCACGTCTCCTCGGCAGTCAGCCTTATGACTCTATCTACAATAGTTGAACCGAACGTTGAGGTATGACATCCCCGGCTCGACAATATTCTTCCCAACAGCTTCGACATGTGCATCCCCTGCCGCTCCAGCTGCCACAAGGAGAGGCGTGAAATGCTAACTAGAGTATCAGCCCTCTTCTTTGAAGAGATCTGATATAATGGCTTGGAATGGTGACACGTACCTCGACAGTAGGGTGCGAGCGCTTGAACTCATGCAGTGACTCGAGAGCCAGTAAGGCCTGCCTTCTTTCAACGGCATTTGGCTTTGTCACAGCGTCCCTGAGCTCAGTATCGAATGTCCTTGACTCGGCCAGGATCTTGTCTCGAACCTCTTCTTTTTGCTCCGGCTTTGCTTGGTGGATTTCTCCGATCGATGCGAAGGAGTGCACAGCCATTCCTGACCCCAGAATGAGATATCCGTCAGAACTGCAAGGCATCAGATCAGCTTCTGCCGACACCACTGATTCACGAAATGACCGTCGCCTCACAGTCACATACCGTAGAGACTTTATTGCTTCTTCTAGCCGAATCTGGCTTTCCAGATTATACCCATGGAACGTAGAAACCTGGATGATAGGCACCTCGAGTGGCCTCTCGGGTGGAAACATCACTTTGAAAGGTACCCAAACCCCGTGGTCTACTCCACGCTCTACCCGCTTGGCCTTGATTCCAGCTTCACGAAGATGGTTCCAAACATCCACTGCCAGCTCGGGTGCATCTTTGTGCGGCCAGTCATAGTCGTAGACAAGAGGATGGGTGTCGTGGAAGTCGTTGACGAAATCGTGCTAAATGTCCGTGTCATGTGAGTCGCGTGATTGAGAGCTTTGGCTACCAAGCACTGACTTGGATATAGGTATTCTTCTTCACATTTACTGCATTCGCTTCAGTCTTCCACCGTGTTTTATGATGGAAGAGACGTTTTGACACATAACCACTTACCCTCAACCACACCAGGGCCATGGATCTCTCCAGCCTCAAAGTGTCCGCTGAAAATCAGAATCGCTCTTGGAGGTGGTGATATGCCACGTATTTCATCACCAATAGACCTCAAGTTATCTTTCACTATGTCGTTGTTTTCGTCCTCCTTGAAGAGCAGGCCAACACCGGCGTGACCGATGAAGTAAACCGGAAGCGGTTTGGGGTTTTCGACAGCTGATGGCATGATGTATATTAGTAAGTACTACGGATACAAATTTGAGCCAAACTTCAAATGTCAAAAGAATTGTTCTTTGCGACAGTATAGCACGGGGCCACTCTCGCCACCACTGTGATGGTGACATCTCCAACACTAGGGAATCGTCTCGGCCCCCGCTCCGGGATGGCGACATCTCAGGGGCCGAAGACAACACAAGATGCTAACTGCAGTCGTCCTTAGACAAACGCGAGATTGGCTCGGAGATAAGATAAGTAAATGCAACTACATCCATTGGAACCAAAGAAACACCATATATGCAAGGTCTGTGAAAATGGCGAATAACATTACCCTAACAAGGAACACAACGCAAAGGTCGGCACCCCTTTCACCGGCAGAGCGCTATTACGCCATATGTCGCCCAAATGAGTACGAGACTCGGTCAGCGAATATGTGACGCCTCCCTGGCGCCAGACAGTCGCATTGATAAAGTTGTCGATTATCGCCGCGCGGGTGGTCACTACCTAGGTACGCGACGTTCTCATTCGACAACCCAGTAGGCACACTGGTCAAACAAAATGGCCACCCAAGCCATCGGAAAATTCGCCGCCTCATCGGCTGTTGACACCTCAGCCGCGACCAAAACACACGAGAAAAGGTCCACAAATGCGGACCACCTCGCTGTCGACTCCGCCACCGACCGGTTTCGACAAGTCCCCATCCGAGACCGAGAGCAGCGATATTGGAGATGGCATATTTCGGCAGCACATCGACAAACATGGCAAGCAGGTCTTGGTCGTCTGGAGTAAAGATGAAGAGGCTCGTGTTGTACGCAAGGCCGACTTTCTCTTTCTCCCACTATTTTCGGTAGGCAAGACTGCATTTTCTTGAAGTTCGAGGCCAGCCATCTGACCGCTCACAGTTGATGTTCACATGGATGGCCATCGACCGCACCAACGTATCCGGCGTGCTTACCTCTACGTTTCTCCGTGACACAGGAATGACCAGGGACCAAGCAAATACCGGCGTCTCCCTCCTCTGGTTTGGCATTGTTTTGTTGGAGATCCCCTCTAACGTGAGCTGTTCCTCGACCCCGACGTCCACTTGCACACCGGCTAACGTAAAGAGCCAAAGGTCGTGCTGCATCGTGTCGGAGCACACTACTGGATCCCAGCACAGGTTGTGGTGTGGGGCCTCATCGAGGTCCTCCAGGCCTTTGTCACCAACGCCGGTGGTTGGTATGCAGCACGCCTATTTCTTGGCCTGGGCGAAAGTGGGTTTATTCCGGGCGCTCTGTACACGCTGTCTCGGTGGTACACTCAAGACGAGCTTGCGAAAAGGACCACGATATTCTTCCTAGGACCGTCCATCTCGGCTGCGTTCGGATCACTGATTTCTGCTGGAGCGCTCCGGCTGGAAGGAGAAGGGGGTTTGAGAGGGTGGCAATGGTTGGTTGCCCGTTGCAGGGTGCTGTGGTGAAAACATGCTGAAATGTTCTCCCAGGATCTTTATCATCTGTGGCGTATCAACGATAGGTGAGCTTTGGAGGTCATTTCGAGGGACCATGACCAGGCGCAATGCATCTAACTGACTCTGTTCTAGCTGTCGGTGCCTTGGCCTTCGCATTTGTGCCAAAGTCGCCGCACCACACAAACCGTCTCTTCGGGGGCCTCATTCCCACGGTTGGGTGGCTGACGGAACGTGAGGCAGACGTCTTTGTGGCAAGGATCATGCGGCGTGATCCCAATAAAGCCCAGGCTGCAACACTACAGATATCACTCAAGGATATGTAGGTCCCCTTTGAAACATCAAGAACTCGCATTTCGGGTCCTACTGACCACTGAATATTCAGTACCGATGTCCTATTTACTTGGCATACTTGGCCATATTTGATCGTATGCCTCAGCGGACTGCAGTCTGTTAACGGCTTGTCGACCTGGGGTGCAACTATCATCCAATCTCTAGGGTTCAGCAGGACGCGTGCCAACCTGCTCAACGCCCCAGGCCCTATATTGGGCTCTCTCACCGGGTTTGTCTTATCTTCGGTAGTGGATCGATACAAGCGATTCGGGTACTGCATCATATTTGCCGCCGTCTGGACACTGGCAGGTCTCATTGCACTCTACGTAAGTCACAACAAAGTGCTTAAATAGACATGGAACTGATATCGATTGTGTTTAGCACTTACCCGTGACTGCCAAGGCCTCGTGGTCGTTTTATGCTGCCTACGTTGTTACTCAAGCTGCTCCGTAAGCCACTACGACATATTGCGATATGTGATTTGGAAATACTGACAAAGGTCGCCATCACAGGTCATGGCAGCCTATCAACGTGTCATGGCTGGCTCTGAACTTCAAGACACCTCAGAAAAGAGCAATAGCCTACGCTGTTTACAGTAAGAAAAGCCAAGTTGTGTCGAGACATGAACAGAGTGAGTTCTAACCAACGCACAGTCGGATGTTCTAATCTCGGCGGGACATACGGCAACCAGGTTTTCCGAGGAGTAAGTCATTGGGCCCCTCCATCTCACATATTGTGCTCGGAAAGTTTTAACACCAACACACCAGAGCGATGCACCACTTTACCGAAAAGCCTGGGCAGCGTGCATAGCCTTGGGAGCCGTGTGGCTCGCCATTCTCATTATCCAGACGGCGGCATTCAAATGGTTGAATCAGCGTTTTGCTCGCAAAGCTCATAGGACACGAGAGGAAGACCCGGAGATCTTGTTCAGGGGCAAGAGAGGACAGGGCTATCGGTACTACTGGTGATCCCGGCTTGAATTTGACCCCAACAATGAAACACGTGAATCACACTCGGGGGCTTGCCCCATTCAACTTCATCAGTTGGAAATAGCCCTTAGCATGTCAAAATGAAATACATAATTTGTCCGCCTACAGATTCAAGCTATCTATATCCCATGCGCTATGTTCTAGAGATCGGATATCCACAGCTGCAAAAACTGATGGTACAACAGTATATTACAGGGACAAACAAAGCCAAGGTAGAAAGAAAATGATCCAGCCTTGCTCAACTCCCACACCTATCCCCATAAACCTACTCCCTTGACACTCACTGCCCTAACGCCCACTCCGATGACACCCACTGTCATGATACCCACTGTCATGATACCCACTCCCACAATACCTACCTAAGTACCCAGGTACACTCACCATCACCCCAACCACTCCTCGACCTAACACGTATATCTACCTACATTTATTACGTACACCCACTACCTATGAGGCGAAGATTAGCTTTAGGGGTGGAACTTGGTTTGAATCGTTTGAATAGGGCCTGGTTGGTATACCGATGTACCTTCTGTTGTTTCAGGTGCGAACATCCGATCTCATGACTATAAGATATCTACAAGATCCTTGTCACCTCTGTCCCTATCCCAGAGCGTTGATTCGTTGTACAATGCTTTGAGGTCCAGAGTACGGGCTCCCCATCTCTAGGTGGCCAGGTTGCTCGCAAGTAGTAGAGACGTCCCTTAAAACTTCCCAGGCTGCCTAGGGCGGTCAGACTTGTGCTCGGTCCTTGGAATCTCGGTGCTGGCGACCTCAATGTCGAATCGCCACCGCTGTCCAGTCTTGTCGTCGGTGGTGGGATGGTTGTCGCTGGTGATTGGAACCGAAGGGCATACGCCTTTGATGGCGTCACTGAGAGTCTTGAGCCTGGGGTCGTTCTCGGCCGCGATTGTGAAGCTCACGAGTTCCGGCCTCCGATGTCTGCTTCATGAGCTCCGCAGCGGCCTTGCCGCATAGGTCGTGGAAGGTGGGGGACAGGCCGTCCTGGTTGAACAAGGACACTGCAGAGCATTCACTCACGTCCACGGTGGTGATCTTGCAAAGTCGGCCTTGGGCGCTGGCAATAATCTTCGAAATCAGAGATTCGCACCTGTAAAAACGGAAGGTGCACCGGTATATCACTCTGTACCGTGGTAGGCGTATACAGTAGGTAGTGGGTGTGGGTAGGTAGTGGGTGTAGGTAAGTAGTGGGTATAGGTAGTGGGTGTAGGTACCTAGGTAGTAGGTGTAGGTAAGTTTGAGGTGTTATGGGAGCGGGTGCTACTATAGGAGTTGGAGTGGGTGTTGGGCGTGGTCAGGTGGATTTTTACCTTGGGTCACTTTGTACTTGCGATGTACCGGTGTACCCTCCGTTTTTACAGGTGAGACGAGCTGTTGCCGAGCTGAGGGAAGAGGCTGGCCGCGATCCCATGTAATCCCTGATCCTGTTTCGTCGAGCCCTGGCCAATCGGCGGGGGTCCCGAGCTAAGTATCCGCGGGTACCTAGGTACCCAGGTATTGAGATACAGTGGGTTGTTGCAGCCTGCTCGTTACCAACTTCGTTCCTGCACACCAGCCAACCCTTCTACACCAGATCACACTTTTCGAAATTGCATGGCCATCGAAGACCAGCGACCTCACATCTCAATTCTTCGCTGCTGATTGATCTGTACCAATCATGACAGCACACCACACTGGCCAGAACCTAGATGGCCTGGCACTCGAAACGCTTCAACAGATAGCGGGCCATCTCCATGCGACGCATCGACCAAGTCTTTATGCCTTCAGTTTGGCAAATGAGAAATGCCACATGGCCACGCTTGCAGAAACATTCCGCGAAATCCACCTCACGATTCACAATCGCCAACAATTGCAAAGAGACGTCGACGCGCTCGTCCAGGTCCTCTCCCGAACAGATTCCTTTCGCCATGTCCGCCGTCTCAAAATCAAAGGTTTCCTGCGGTTGAACGTGGGTGGGCCCGACGTGTCAGGTGGCGAGGTACGAACGCCGGACGATGATCCTCTAGACATGGCCTGGTTGAAAGAGACAGGAATCGGAGAGATCCTGCCTGATGAAGAGCTATTCTTTGGTGGAAGGTACGTCTGTCACGACGAACCCGTCATCGAAAGGGCCTGCGAAGAGGATGTGGCATGGGCACCGGTTGCGCGCTTGATCGGGACACTACCGCATCTGACCACGCTGGTATACGACTGCCGCAACCAGTTTCCGCCCAGCCTCCTCGACGCTCTCCATGAGCACCACCCCACATGCAAACTCCACCACCTCACGTTTCGACTGCGAAGTCTTCTATGGGATGCACCTCACCCTTTCGAAATGGCTTTAGCTACATCTCCGTGCCTTTACGCCGTCAAGGTTGCATACGCTAAGCGAGACTCGATTGGCGATGACGATTTCAACCAAGAGGCGGTAATGGAGCTCGTTGCTGGTCTTGCTCCTAACTTGAAGGAGGTTGCTGTGGTGGGTGTGAGTGCTTGGTGGGAATTTCTATGGCGCAAGACGCCCTGGAGAGGCCTTCCAGGGTTTGTCCAGGTCCTGGTATCGGGTCGTTGACTTCCTTGTCACTCGTAGGGTCAACCCGCTGGTCACCATACCTCCTCCAGAGTTGGGCCAAACACACAGAGTTCCGGAACCTGCGTCATCTGGCCCTCGGCGGCGGCTACAGTCGCAGTCGTGGCTTTGAGAACGGAATGACTGCGAAAGAGGTGGATTGGATTGTGCAGAACTGCTCTTTTCCTCGGCTGAGGACACTTCGCATTCGCCTGTCCTGCGACGGCACGGCCTCCGACAAGGCTAAGTATGCCGACAATGTCACCGCCCTTTTCAGAACACTGCAACCTCTCGAGGAGCTTTCAGTGTGCGGAACACTCCAGGTCAAGATACTGGATACCATCCTATCCCGACACGGGCCGGCGTTGAAAAGGCTGGATCTGTGTCCGAATGAGAATCCAGAATACAACAATGAAGACAGGCTGAACATTCCAATGATTTTTGGAGAGAAGCATATTCTACAAATCCAAGCGGCCTGTCCCGCGTTGGAACAGCTGGCTCTCCCCGTCAAGCGCACGAAATCCGACGCGGTCGAGGCCCAGATTTACAAGACCTTTGGAAAAATGGAAAACTTACGGTCCCTTTTCATTACATTGGACTGTTCTGAATTTCGGGTCACTCACGACATAACCTACTACCCCTTATTCGACGGCCCCGACGATGAGTATTGCGACAAGCCGTTCTGGTTAAGAAAGGGACATCTGCGAGATACCTTCATGAATTGCGCGGTAGACGAGACGCTTGCACGGTCAATCTGGAAGACAATATGCCAGCACAAAGTCGGCAGACAGTTACAGTCTCTCAAATTATGGACCACAGGTGGCGGCAAATTTGGCAGATCCGAAGGCAGAGGTGATTACCCCAGAATTATCGACAATCTGAGTCGTTCGTGGCTGATCGAGCGGGTTGTTGGGGACGAGGTCGACGTCAGGGAGCTCGGCAGGCGGGCAAGGGAGATGCGCGATCAAGAGTTGACCCGTATGTACAAGTTGGGCAAGCCCTGTGAGGAGTCAGAGGCGGTGCAAATATTTCGGCGTGTCTGGCCGCGCAAGGAGCGCAGCGAAGGTTGGCGTGGAATATTTCGTTGTGTCTGGCCGCGCAAGGAGGGCAGCGAAGATTGGCGTGGAATATTTCGTCGTGTCTGGCCGCGCAAGGAGGGCAGCGAAGATTGGCGTGAGGACTGGTCGAGTCTCCCGCTCCAAGTTTAGTCCCATGGCTCTTGATACCACCTTTTCCGGGCAGTCCAGATGTCATGAAACAGCATTTATGCAATGGAGTGAGGGTACAGAGTCTGCATGTGATGATTTGAAAATGTGGAGTTGACAGGTGTGGTCAGATCCTCAAATTGATCTTAGAACAATTGGCCCAAGTAGAGAGTGGCAGTAGATATCATTGGTGATGCGAGCACTGCAGTGCACTGACTCAGAAAAACAGCGCTTGCCTTACCAGCCCCCCGGGTCAGGCGGTTGTGTCCTGACCGGGTGGGTTTCCGTGAGCCTCTGGTCGGGGCTCCCGGAAAAGCGGCCAATTTTCCCACTTATCACAGGGTAGTGCCCAGCACTGATTGTGGGGAGGTGAAGCTTATCCGGGGCTAATATCTGGGGTAGCGAGCCTTGGGAAGTGGGCTTTTAGGGGACTCTTTTCCGGACACATGATCCGAGGGCTCGATAGCAAGCACCACTGCCAAGCATAAACAGCTGAAAGGATTCAATCGGCTCAGTTGTGCCCGAATCGTGGAGTGCCCAGTGAATCCCCGGCTGGCGGTGAAATGACGCCAAGATTCACAAAAGTTTATTTATACGAAGCCGAATGTTTAAGTAAACAGGCATTTCATGATGGGACGTACGACCCGATCCTCACCCTGACCTGGAAGCCTTTGCCGAACTGTCCTCAGTCACGATGGGTCTCTTCAAAAGTGTCGCCGCCTTGTGCACGCTGCTACCAGCAGCCGCAGCGGCAGACTATGCCTACGCCACAGTGCCGCAGACGTTCCTCTTCAGCATCCGGTCCGCCCGCCCCTCGATAGCGGAGGCATCACCAGCGCGCAACCGGACCTGCATTGTTGAGAGCCACGGCGATGGCGAGACTGACGATTCTGAGTTCATCAAGGCCGCCGTCGACGGCTGCAACCCAGACGGACATGTCATTTTTCCCAGAACACAGTCATATTTTATCGGCAACCCCCTGGACTTGACGCACCTGGAGCGTGTGGACCTGGACATCCAGGCATTTATCAAGTTTAGTGATAACATGACCTACTGGAGAGATGGGCACACTTTCGACATGGACTATCAGAACAGCACTACCTACTTTAAAATCGGTGGAACGGACGTCAATGTTTACGGAGGTGGGGTCATCGACGGCAGTGGTCAAAAGTGGTGGGATTGGTATCCCGAGCACAAGAAGGACCGGCGGCCTGTTCTGCTGATGACTGATGACCTGCACGGCGGAACCATCTCAGACATAAGCTTGAACAACTCACCAATGTGGACCAACTTTGTTGCGAACTCGACGGATGTGACCTTTACAAACATTTCCATCTGGGCTGTGAGCAACAACGAATTTTTCGAGAAGAACACGGATGGATGGGATATCTACAGGTCCGATCGGATCACGATCCAGAACTCAAGCGTGACGAATGGAGATGGTAATTACGATGCACAAGTTCATGTCCGCTTTGTGGAGCTTACTGACATTTTAACCAGACTGTGTATCATTCAAACCGAATTCTACCAACATCCTGGTGCAAAACATGCGCTGCAACGGGACGCATGGCATCTCCATCGGCAGCCTAGGCCAGTACCCAGAACGGGTTGACTACGTCCAAAACATCACGGTCATCAACGCGGCCATGTACAACTCCTCTGAAGGCGCACGCATCAAAGTCTGGCCAGACGCGTATTCCGAAAAGAGCGGCACCCTCTCAGGCGGTGGAGGTGGGGGTCTGGTCCAGAATGTGACGTACGACACCATGTGGCTCGACAATGTGGACTACGGCCTCACCATCACGCAATGCTACGGCCAGGATGACGAGGAGGAATGCTTTAAGCACCCTGTGAGTGGTTTTCCCATCCATTCGGATGCATCAGCGCTGACAATTCTTGCAGTCCAAGCTTAAGATTACGGATGTCACTTTCCGCAACGTTCGAGGACGATCGAACCGTGTCTTTTCTCCTCTTGTGGGACACCTGGTTTGTTCCAGCCCAGACACTTGTTCCAATATTGTGGCCGAGAACATTGATATCCGGACCATTAATGGCAGCAATTTGGTGACTTGCAGAAACCTGGACAGGACACTGCTAGACCTGAATTGCAGTGACTGCAGCAAGGGATACAATCCCGCTTGATAATGTCTAGATACGGGTACAATTAGATATTCGACTTAATCATGAATGGCCCTAAATCTCTCTTGTCAGAAGAGAAGATTGTGTACCGGTGATTTCAACTACACTTCGGTTGACTGTGCATAACACCTTTCTCGGCATAGGCTCTTGGATGCGTTATTTGACCCGAGTCGCTCATAAGCTAGCCCCCCCATAAGACAAATCTTTGGTGCTGGATTAGTTCATACAGCTAGCATCCTAGTCAGGGACAAGAAAGCGCGAGCCGTTTCCGCGTCCTCTTCGAGGCTGAGATCATCAGCAAATCCTTACTAGCCACAAAATAGGTTCTCAAGTACTGTACTTGTATCTGTTCCGTGCCAGTGGTTGTGCTTTGCAGGCAAGAGGGGCTACCTGCAGGGTCAGGGTTGGCCCTGCGGCAGGCACCCTCTGCAACCATTGTCAGCGTCTCCTTCAGCGCCAGCGAAGGCGTAGATAGCTTCTCTTCCTCCTGCAAAGTCCCCTAATTGAATGAAATCTTATGTGGTTTTGCAGCAAATGCCACAGCCAGGATCATAGAGTATTTGTCAATCAGTCTCTACGCAAATCGAACAGTCGGCTTCTTGGTCATCCAACTTGCATTGTGATCCAGGCGTCCAGGCATCCAGGTTCAGCCCAGCTCCAACAAGATTGTCGAAACTCAATCGTATCCGCTGCGTGGTCGTAATCGTGTTCGGGCGACACAGTTCGTCGTCATTGAAGATGCTCAATCCCACATCGATGTCCAAGCTACCGGCAGCGCCCGAGACGTGTACCTACGCCGGCCAACCCGAGCTGGACATTCTTAAAATGACATGTCTCACGCCACCCGAAACCTGTTCGACTTGGTCGGATGATACGACTTGTTCAATTCATGTCGAGATGGCACAAAACGATCATAAAGGCGATATCAAGTTGACCGGCGCTCAGGAGACGTTGCTGATGACCCTGCGCGCCCGAGCGAGGGACACCGAATCACCACGACCCATCCTCAACGACACCTACGCCGCATCGGTAGTGAATCAAGTCAAGAATAGCGGTTACAACTTCAACAAACGTATGAAGTCCGGAATCCTCGAGAGGCCAGTCTCAAGTTTCATCTCTCTCCGCGCACGCATCCTGGATCTGAAGACCGAGGAATTCCTTGCCGCCCACCCGGGCCCTGCAACCGTGCTGCACCTGGCGTGCGGGCTGGACTCGAGGAGCCTGCGTGTCAGGTGGCAGGGCGAAGGCAGGCTGTGGGTCGACGTCGACAAGCAGGATGTCATCGAGCTGCGCAGGCAGGTCATGAGGGACCCCGACGCCGCACCCGATGGGGAGTACAGGCTGCTCGACCCGAGCATCACGGAGGAGGGCTGGCTGGAGAATTGCGGCATACCCGCTGATAGGCCGGTCTTGATCATCATGGAGGGCCTGACGATGTACCTGGAACCTGACGAGGTCTACGGGTTGATGCGGCAAATCACACGGTATTTCTTGGACCGAAATGTCCATGGAGAGATTTATTTCGACGCTGCCGGCGCAGTGACAGTCAAGGCTGCCAACGTACTTGGAGCCCTCAAGCAATTTGGCACGTCGCTTAAATGGGCTCTGAGCGATCACTTGGAACTCGAAAGAGAGGTGCCTGGGCTGAAGTTCCAGGATGGCATGGGGTTCTCGAAAATGATAAAGCACGATGCATTCAGGGCTGGCTTTCTTGGCGTGGTTATGCGCGATTTTTTTTACATCCTCACCTTTTTCTGTCCCTCAATGTGGTTCGTTGGCATATATACCTATACATTCTGAACACAATTCCTACTCAACAGGGGTAACTGTCGCTGACGACAGCTGTCTAAGCTTGGCAATTGATAGTTCCAGGACTATTGCCTTGATGAGGGCTGTGCCATATGGGGCGAGTGTGAAGCGCCATCACCTCTCATAAGGGCTTGAAGAATTTGATATCATTGTGTCGGAAATAACAGCACAAGCAGCAAGATGTTCATGGAGTAGCTGGCCAGTACAAAGGAGCCGGGCATGCTCCTGTCAGTGAGTTTGTGTACCACATGTAGTTTGGCTTCTACAGCTATGTCAACAGAAATGAAGCACGCTCAAATTGGGCCGGGAATATGGGGATCGTATCATTTGTCACTGGGCGGTGTTACTGTGCTCCTCTGGCCGTTGTAGCTGTCATTAACTTGACTAGATTGAGGTCACTGTTCGGCCACTCAAAACGCGCGGCTCCTTTTTATTTGCCATACTGATTCTTTCAGGTCTAATATAATTCTATCATTTAATCACGATTCGCTATCCAATGCCAAACATCTAAATCAGAAACCCCACTGCCTGCACCAATGCTTCATCATCTCCGGCGTGACAGCCTTGGTCTCCCTCACACCCTGACACCTCTTCAGGGTCTTCTCCATGTCATAAACCACAGCCCCTGGCGCCTGAGCCATGTCCCGGTACGAGTCAATAAGCTTGACACCAGGGTTGCGAGCGATGCTCTCCGGGCCGTCCGCCTGCGTCTTCTCCAGCCTGTCGACCCACTCCCCAAAGTCGATCAGCTCCCTGATCCTCTCCTTGCCGTAGAACTCCTGCACCGCGGCAGCGAGGTCCTTCCACTCCGACTCGTGCGGGTTCACGCCGTGGTAGTACCCACTGAGTTCGTCAGCCCGCTGCACGACCCGCGTCACACCATTCGCCTCGAGCACCAGCCCCGCGATGCGCTCCGCGGGCGTCCAGTCGACCCTGTCCATGGATCCCAGGTTCGCGGGAAGGGCGCCGAGGTACAGGCTGCTGGCGATGATGCTGGGCAGCCACTCCTGGCGGTTCCACACGCCCGCCTCCGCCTCGGGGCCAGCGATCTGGCCAACACGGACGATGGCGCACGGGAAGTCGCCCGCGGCCGTCACAGAGGCGGCATCCTCGAGTATCAAACTGCCGACCGCCTTGCTGCGGCCGTAGCCACCGTTGGGGAGCGCGAGGTCCTCGAGGCGGTGCTCGGGGACCTTTGCCGCCCCGTGAGTGCTCGGGTCCCACCTGTCCGCGACGGCGATGGAGCTGATGAACGTCACGGCGACGCGGCGGGCCGCCGAGGCCGCGAGGTCGGCGATGTGCCGCACGCCCGCGAGGGAGGGCTCGAAGGACTCGATGGGGATGTTGAAGTTTACGGGCCAGGCGTTGTGGATGACGCGGTCTGTCTCGGCCTGGAGGCGCGCGTAGACTTCATCCGGAAGACCCAGCTTGGGCTGGGAGAGGTCGGCGTGGTGGAACTCGGCCTTGGTCTCCAGCGTGCTCGTGTCGAGGCCGCGGTCTGTGAATGCCTTGGCCTGCTGGGCCCGCCCGCCGTCTGCGGCGCGGTTGAGGCAGATTACCTTTGCGACGCGGGGGTTGTGGGTCATGAAGTTGAGGAGGTAGGACCCCAGCATGCCTGTCGAACCTGTGAGGATCACTGTCTGGTTGTCGTTCGAGGGGTCGGGGCGGTTAGGCTGGGCCTTGGTGAGGTTCTGCGTGTACTTCTTCCAGATGGCGCGCATGGCCTGCTGTTGCTGCTCGTCCTCGCTCAGTTCCTGGCCCTTTCCGTTGAGGACATTGCCCAGGATGTGCGAGGCAAGGCGTCGGGGTGTAGAGTTCTGATAGATGGTTCTGGCTGCGACGGCCTTGTCGTCGACCGCGCGGCCGGCGTCCTTCAGCCCGGCCCGGAGGAGCTTGGCAGCCTTCATGACACCCATCGAGTCGATACCCGCCGCGAAGAAGTCGATGTCGACATCAAGCTTCTCTGCCCCGACGTACTTGCGGAGTGTCGTGACGATCGACTTAGCCAGTGACTCCTCAGAGTTCAGGTTAAGCTCAACGACTTCCTCTGCGTGCTCCTCCGTTTCCGTGGCCTCGTAGAGTCTGTCGATCTCATCCTTGTACAGCTTGACAGTGGCAGCCCGCTGGATCGTTCCCTTTCCAGCGCGCGAGAACGGCTTGTCCGGGTTGGACAACCTTATCATATCACGGCTGATACGGCCGTGAGCCACAGTCTCCACGTTGGCCTTCTCAACCAGAGGCCAGACATTGTCTAGCAACGCCTTCTCCTCTTCTTTCGTCCTTGGGTGAACCCGCGGCTCGATGAAAAGTCCTGCCTGGAACTTCTCCGATCCGACCACAAGAGCACCCTTGAGGCTGGGGTGGTCGCCGACGACCTCCTCTATCGTCACAGGGTTCAGCTTCTCGCCGCTGCTGAACACGATGATGTTGTCCGCTCGGCCATGGAAAATCCAGTAGTGCTGCTTGGTCGGGTGAGGGCGGTATAGGTCGCGGGTGCTCCACTCGTCGAGCTCGGGGAAGGTGTAAAAAATACCCTGCATGCCGGGGTGAGGGTGCCGGTTCTGCTTCTGCCGCACAAAGACCATCTCGTACACGTCCTCGTCGCCATGCTTCCGGAACTCGCAGCCCATGATATCGGGGAGGTAGATGAAGTATTGCCACATGGTCGGGTCATTTCTCGCGTACGTCGGGAACGGTGCGAACTCGGTGGCGCCGATCAGGTTCATGAGATTCGTGCCCTGTCTGGCTATCCTGTTCCCTGCTTCTCGGTTGAGGTTTCCACCACCAAAAGCGACGACATTCAGTTTCGTCAGTGCTGCAAGGCCCTCGTCCGACTGGCTCATGTCTTCGATGAGGGCAGGTGGAAGCAGAGCAGACTCAACGTCCATGTTGTCCAGGCACTCCATCACCAGGTCTGAAGATAAGGGCCGCTCGGGTATGCCCAAGCAGACCGGTGTATCAAAGAACATGGCCATGCCGACCACACACAGCAGGCCCGCCATGTGGAAGAGCGGCATCGGGATGAAATGCCTCTTTGATTGGTCTGCCCACTCACGGTAGGACACCTTCTTGCCGTCCCAGATTGGCAAGTCGTGGAATGCATCGTTGATGTTCCACATGCCCTGTCGCACGACAATGGGTTTTGGGAGGCCGGTGCTTCCGCTGGTGTGGAGGACAAGGAAGGGGTCCCACTCGGCTTCCTCGAAGGTCTTGTCGTACGGGAAGTGAGGGACCTGCTTCTCGGGGAACCAGGTCTCCAGCGGGCTGATCTCGAATGCTTGCATGTCTGGACGCTCGGCCAACCATGGCTGCACGGTCTCTTTTTGAGAGCCTGCGAAAGCCAGGACCTTGCAGCTCGTCTTGTCGAAGAGGTTAAGCTGACCCTCCTTGGAGTTCCTTGGAGAGATGAACATGGCCTTAGGCGGATGTCAGTACAGATTTGTGGAGATCAAGTATGTGAGGTTGCTTACCGCATACCCGGCCTTTACAGCCGCTATCATCATGACGATGTACCGCGCATCGTTGGGTCCGAGGTAGGCGATGGTGGGGAAGCTGTCCTTCTCCGGGGTGCCGCAAACCTCGATGATCCTATGGGCGCACCGGTTGACCGCGTTGGCCATGTCCCTCCAGGTGAGGACCCGCCATCCGTCGGCCGGCTCAGAAGAGCGCGGGACCTGGAAGCATTCTCGGTCTGGGTCTTGCTCGGAGACTTCGTCGATGAGTGTCGGCAGGAGACGTTTGCCGTACGGGGTGGAGCTCAAGTTGGCAACTGATCCCATTTCAGGTTGATTCGTTTTGTTTTTTTCCTGGAATGCCGTTTGATCGAGTCGGAATTGTCTGTTCTGCTGTCTTTCGGAATGGTGTGAATCTGGAGGGATTTGTGTGGAGGTTGTTCAGGAAAAGGCGAGTGTTGAAGATATCTGTATTGACCCAGAGTCCTTGACGTCGAGGAAGTTGTTCGACTTTTATCTTCTGAGCACGTCCGGCTCGGACGGCGTTCCCGGATGGCGACGCATATCTCCTTTTCGTGACTGTGGCGTCAGAAAGCGATCCCCGAATCTTTGACGAGTGCTTGAGCGAAGACTGTTGCAAGAGCGGTCCACAATTGTCTCCATCAGCCGTGGAAAACCGCCAGACCGGCCATCCCAGCGCCCTATCTCATTTGTCCCTCAGCTCGGCTCCAAAGTCTTAGCACGAGGTCGATTTCTCAGTGGCATGAAGGGCATGAGTCGAGCAAGGTGTAACCCAGGGGGGCCCGATCTTTGCGGCTTATCGTGGCGGACGGGAAGGGAAGGGAATGCCCGCACAAGGGCGTCACGGCGCGCCGCAAAGCTTGTTCATCCTCTTCGGCTCGTGCCGATCAATCGATTGCTTGGCTCAGTAAGTGATGTGGTCATGTCGACGCCCGATGTGACTGCTCGGCACTCGTGCTTGATCGCATTGGATTCCACAGCAGATTCCAAAAGACCCGCAAGGACCCGCAGCTGCACGGCCTGCAACCACACAGCTCTCGCATCTAACGTCTGTGCTCTGGCCGAGACGCGGCTGCGAAGGGGGCGGATATAACTGGGAATACGCCCGTTCAGGGAAGGCCGAAAACCAAGAGATCTGCCCGAAACGTCCGAGCCGCGAGCCCACCCAGTCGTCCACCGGTAAGCTTTTCTACCCAGACTGCCAGGCGGCTCACCTGCCGATTTCACCTGCCGGGCTGACCTGGCCAGCATCAAGAAAAATGGACCAGGAGACACCGTCTGACTGTCTGACTGTGAACCGGCAGCGGCTGGAATCGGCAGCGGCTCTACCTGTCTACCTACGGCGTTTGGCCTGCGCTTGCTCCGAGATCTGCACGATTGATACTGTGCTACCGTGCTCGCTCGGCCGCTCCGCCAAGACGCGAGTTCGCGATTATAGGGTTTTGGTTCTTTCGATAAACCCTCGACCACCCACCCTAAAATCATTCTTTTCAAAGTCAGACCGACCTGCTTCACCTCGGCTTGACAGACTAATCAATTAACAGGTGAGCTTCTGAACGCTTGATGTCCAATGCACCGAGGGGGATGAAGCCCCCAAGCCAGCGATCACTAAACGACAATGAATTCGGGGGTCCGGAGCCAGCTCCCGGATAAGTGAAGCGATTAATTTCATGCACGATAGGAAAGCTTCCCGGGTCACCCACAATATCAACAGCTTCCTCACATATGCCTTTCAAGCCATTCCCAGCCTCGGATAGGCACCTGACAGTATACGATATCGGATAGCTCGGTCGTCTAGTTATACGTTCTTCGGCTTCTGTTCGGCCCACTCAGAAATCCCACTTCCCTGCCTGAGCACATCCTTGTGCTCCAAGAGCCATCCCTTCACACTTATCGGCTTCCTTCCCAATATCCTCTCCACGAAGTTGTTCAGGGCCCATGTCTCTTCATTGGCCTCCTCAAATTTGAAGAAGTGCCACAGGCGCTGAACGACTTGTGGCCCCATGATTGGCGTATAAAACTCAGAGAAGGATTCAAAACTCCCGTCATAGGCGATCGGCTCTCCAAACACCTCGGAAATGATACCAGCTACCTCCCGGAAGGTCAGCCAGTCCTGACCGTTATTCATGGTGTGGAATGCGCCTATGTGCTTGGCATTGTCCGAGAGGAAGAGTTTGCCGGCGACCTCGGCGACGTCTCGGGGATCAATGAAGGGTACACGGTGCTCGGGCCAGATCAGGGTCTTCTTGGCCAGGACCGACTTGATCTGCAAGTGGAAGTTGTCGATGAAGCTGGCACCCGAGTTGATGTAGGTGACCGGGAGCCCGCTCGCATCGAGAATGCGCTTGGCTATGGGATGCTCGACAGGGAGAGACCCCGGGCCGAGTTCCTTGGGTATCCGGGACGGCGGGAACTCCGGGAACACGCCCTGTAGGCGGATGACGTGAACGACGCTGTTGGCCTTCTTCAGAGCTGTGACCAGGTTCGTCATGGCAGGTTCCTCGGGAAGTCCACCCGGGGTGATGATGAAGACACCTTCGATGCCATCGACGGCAGCCGAGAGCGAAGCAACATCGTTGTAGTTGGCTTCAACGACTTCGGCATTTGGGAATGCGCCCCGCAGCTGTTCCCTCTTGTTCGCACTGCTTGTGGCGAGACGTAACCTGATCGTGGGTGCTTCGCGGGTGAGATATGTGGCCAGCGGCCGACCGATGTGAGCGGCTGCGCCGAAGATGAGAATACTCCTCGGGATTGGCTTCGTGAACGAAGACATCTTGGAGAACACTTGTAACGGAACACGTTCCAATGCCTTGGTGGTGGGATTCTTTTGCGTGCCAGCAGATGCGAGAGGAGTGGAAAGTGCAAAGCTGAGTGAAGCCACTGTGACTATACAATCCAGGCTAGAACAATTTGTGTTGACTATCGTGCTGATTTTATAATCCTTCTTGAGAAATACGTGACCAGTCAATATGAAGCTGTCCGGGTGTGCAATGCCAAGCCGTCATGCGCGGATCTCATCCGGGGTCCACGGGTTCACATTTACCAGTGTCTGTTACTCCCAGGGCCGGTCTGGTCCAAAAGGCCGAAACCGTAGCATTGGTCGGAGGTAGGAGCTCGTCTGACAGCCGGCACACCGCAGACCTCCAGGCATTTGCAGCCTCGTTCAAACTGCCACCTTGACTCCGCTCCGACGCCCTTCCACCCTTCCATACATCTTGGCATGGCAGTGAGGGTTTGTAAAGAAGCATTGCATTTGACACTGCCAAGCTTCATCCCCGCATTTGTTGGAAGCGGTTCGAAGATCATTGGATAATAGAATCAACTTTAGAACCGTTCATAATGTCCGTCGGGGGAATCACAACCGCCGAGGTCGTTCGTAAACACCTCAACGTGATGTTGATATTGTTTCAGATTGGAGCACCGAGTAGGTGCATACAGTCGCTGAATTACTCTATTCAAAAATTAAGCCAATCAAGCTTTCACAATAGCATACCATACCATGCCCAGGACACCACCCAGCAATATCGCCAAAGGCGCGCTCAAGCCAAACCAGCGCCCGCCAACAAAGCTCCTGAAGTCGTTGCAGTAATGGCAACCCACCACGGGTCACCGCCGAGCGGGCTACCATTCCCTCGCGTCTCATCCAGGAGTCCAATCTGCCACAGCCTATACACAGCCGTGTACACCAAGCCAACAGCAGCCGCATTGACCCCCCTCAGGAGCGACGACAACCATCTCCTGGATCTCAGCTCCTTCCAGAAGCCCATTACGCCGGACACGATGATCATCCCAGGGGCAAAGATAGCCACGAACGCGACGAGGGCACCCACAAACGTCGGAAGCGGGGTGTTAGCGGCGGCCAGGGACCCGAGGTAGACGGCGAAGTTGAAGTTGGGCCCGGGAAATGCCTGGATGATGGCGAGCCCCAGCAGGAAGTCCCGCGCCGAGACCCAGCCCTCGGCGACGATGTACTCACGTAGCAGAGGGATCACCACCGGCCCGCCGCCGAAGATGATTGTGCCCGCGAGGTAGAGGTGCGCGAAGAGCGAGAAGCCCCTGGGCGGGTTCCTGAGCAGCCCACGTAGCGTGAGGACGGCCACGAAGGAGGCGATGAAGAATGCGATGATCAGGAGGCCGCGCTTCCAGCTCAGCAGCGCGAGGACACCACCCATCTGGCTCCTCGGGTGTTGGGGGCTACTAATTGGCTCGTTCGACTGAGACGGCGTCCTTTCAGAGACAGGCAACATGCCGTCTTGCCGCGTTCGCGCACGCCGAAGCTGGACGCTGCTCTCAGATACCGCGGCCGAGGGTTGCTGGATTATCGGGTCGTGGGACTCGATCCGCGCTGGCTCCTCGGCGACCTGACTTTCTTCCTCACGGCTCTGCGGTTTCAGGGTCCTCCGCGCCCAGTTCAGTGCCTTGTGCGCTATTCGCAAGTCCCATACCACCGTTACCAGCCCACCAGCCACCATGAGCAGGGGGAAGTACCACAGGGAGGAGTACAAGATACCGGCTGCCCCACCAAAGCAGACGACGACTCTGGTGATTTTATCGGTGATTGCCTTCTCTGCCAGTTGCACCGCTGCCAGTGCGATGATGCCGACCGTGGCAGAGTTCAGGCCCGACAGGAGTGCGTACACCGGAGCAGGGAGTCGGTCACCGACTTGGGATATCCCAAGTGACAGTCCATACATTCCAACTGCCCCAGGGAGACTTTCAGGAAGTCCAGGTCAGTGACTCCCCATACGTACGGGCTGATAGTATATACTCGTGCTTGCTTACCTCCAGAGAGCGAAAGACAAGGTTCCCATCGCCCAACCGCCATGAATAGAGTTGATACAGTATATCATCTTCGTGCTTGCGGGGCCGGGAAGTGCTTGGCAAACAGCGAAAAGCTCCTGATACTGTGCATTGTTAATCTTCGCTCAAGCTCATGGCGCCTGCTGTGAACGTACAGTCTGCTCGTCGATCCATTGTTCCTCTTCTACGAACTTCTTGTAGAACTATTTTGGGTGTCCGTCAGCAGGGAATGAAATGCGACTTGCAAGCCCAAGGGACCCTCACTATTTGGAAATGCACAGGCGGCCCGCCGAAGGCAGTCATGCCCATGTGCCAGTTAGCCAAGAATGCGTCCCGGCAGCCGCCCCATGCCGCCGGGGAGGACGAGGACGCCAGCCTCGACTCCACGGGCCGTCGAGCACTTGCGATGGAGCTCATACTTGCCGGGGCTGAAGTACAAACGTACAAGCTGCGCGGTCTTATGTGCCTGAGGGTGAAAGAGTGAGAGGCAAGTGGTAGCTATATCCCAAATTGCCGTTGATTTTGACACCGCTCTATAAAAGGAGTTCCGCCAAGCGACTTGTACGGGTCACGTGCAATAACGTGATAGCCGTCAAGTCAACTGTGCATTTAGACCCTCCGATCACGTAACCGAATATCCCCTGGAGCCAAATAACTTTTCCACTAGCACTCATGATTTTTCAGAACTCTTATTAAATTTGTAACGCTGATAGTAGTAGATCTTTGAATATGATTGTCTTGCGGAAAATATAGATAGCCTTGTGAGGCTGCACAGACAAGGCTAGTTGAGACCGGCGGGTCTATATATAAATCCCAAATAGTTAAGGCGCCCTTAATAGTTGACGAGTAGGAATCATAGATTCTAGTTAAGTATTATCCTCACAGCGGTGCCCCTATCTAGTAGATTCAGCAAATTTCCGAGCTGTTGCAACTGTATGGCAGTCGCGACTAGCCAGATACAGTTGGCGAGGGCGGCACAATGGAATAACGATCTGACCCCCTGACGTGAAGAAGTCTTCCAAAAGTTGATAGAGACGGTCGAGTGGGTAGAAAATCTTTAGGAGAGTAGGACGGGTCAAATTTCATGTGCAGTGTGAGAGAGCAGCTAATTCAGGTCCAATTATGCCTTAGTACTAGATGACCCGGCGCTCGGGTCTCGGACTCTGCACACATCATGCAGGATTCATGGTGCTATAAGACATATTATGCCGATAACAATAGGTTTGGAGAAAACATAGACAGCCTCGTGTAGCCGCACAGACGATGCTAGTTGAGACCGGCGGCAGATCGTCGACATAAGTAGCCCATCGCCAACCTGCACCAGTTCTTTAGAATCAGCTTGAATTGGACAAACGGTCACACGGCGAGCGATCTAGTCTCTCGCAAAATGACCATATCCGTTCGGGCGGCTCGAGCGGCTCGAGCGGCTCAAGCGGCTCAAGCGGGTCAAGCGGATTGTATTTCGGCCACTAACTTGGCCTCTCAGAGCAAAAACAAACAGGTTAAGCAATAAGATACATACCTAATTTACGTTTCTCACACATGTTAATCTGAAGAAACAAGAAAAGAACGCTCAGCTGATTATAATTTCAAGATAATAACTAGGTACTTATCATCTACGAATACCATGGAGTCCTGAAATAGCCAGACGACCATGTCCACCAAGTCCCACAAGCCATCAGCAGGGAGCAGTCACAGAAGAAGAAGATGAGACAACGGCCTAGCGAAGACCAAACACACGACCCCTCAGTATCACCGCCGATGAGCCAAGATGAGGAACGCGCCGCCTGCACAGCCATGAGCCCCTCGGGTTTCTTCATCCGGCATCCGCCAGCGCCGCACCTCCTCGACTTGTTCCAAACTCCGGATGACAGGTTGTTCCAGACCATTCATATGGGCACCGCCGTAGTCGACGCCTCCCGATGGCGGCTTGTGGTCGACGGCATGGTCGAACGCCCCTACTCTCTGTCCCTGGCTCAGCTGCGGCAACTGCACCCTGGCCCGCTTGCATCCGTGACGGCCTTCCACGAGTGCTTCGGCAGCCCATTGCAGCCACCCACGCAGCCTGTGTGGCGCATAGGCAACGTGACATGGTCCGGCGTGCCACTGTCGGTGCTGCTGTCCCTGGCGCGTCCGCGGCGAGGGGCCGCCTTCATGTGGTCGACCGGCCTAGACCACGGCAGTTTTGCCGGCGTGGAGGCCGACCGGTACCAAAAGGATCTGCCCCTCGCCAAAGCATTGCAGCCCGAAGTCCTCGTCGCCACCCATATGAACGGCAAGTCACTCACCAAGGAACGCGGGGCCCCAGCCCGCCTCGTGGTGCCCGGCTGGTTTGGGACAAACATGACAAAGTGGCTCTGCAGGCTGACCATGTCTGATCGGCGTGCCCCGGGACCCTACACGACGACGTTCTACAACGTAAAGGACCCTGCGGACCCCAGCGGCGCGAGGACCACGCCAGTCTGGGCCGTCCAGGTCAACTCCATCATCACGCGGCCAGCGCCTGGGTTGGACCCGGTCGGGTCTGCCGTACAGCTGGAAGGATGGGCCTGGAGCGACGACGGGGTCCGCGAAGTGCACGTGAGCTCGACAGCTGGCAAGACCTGGATGCCCGCGGTCTTGTCGGCTCGGGAGGGATACAGCTGGCAGAGATTCTCGGTCACGCTCAGATTCGAGCCCGGGACACACACGCTCATCTCGCGCGCTACTTCTGAGTCTGGTGGCACTCAGCCACTCTCTGGATACCGTAACCATGTTCATAGCCTTAATATCACAGTGCGGAGGAAAGAAGAAATACGCTAATCACACAAGAGCAGTTACCTGTGAACTCACGCAGACTGAGAAACAGAATCACAACTAGACCATGAAAGAGTCAATCGATGTTTCTGTGCTTGGAACCTTGCCTCTCTGTACGTTTATGGGGTAGGAATACATCGCGAATCTTTGAGCGATGACTTTGCACGGCAAGTGGGTCGTAGCATCGAATGACTTGTAATGTTTTTGAACTGCGCCATACCTAGATCAACGAGTCTATTCAAATGTCTTTTATCATAACTCTTGTGTGTAGCCCATGCAATTCACCCATAACACGCCCCCCCCCCCCCGGGGGCCCCTTTTTTAGTCCGCTGCGGTCGTTGCCAGCCGGACTGTTAGTCAGTGAATGAGCACGAGCGTGTGGGTGCGCTGAGCAGCCGTACTGTGAGCATGTCGTGCTGACGATCAAACTGCCCCGCCAGAAACAAAGCGGTCACCGACTGCTGGTCTCATATTCTCTCAAACAATATAGAATGCATCATATTCTCTCAAACAATATAGACAAGTGACCCCCGCCTCAAGGCACATTCCTGCGCACTGGACGCGGTGATTGCAATGTGCTCAACAAAAATGTGTGACGAACAAGCCACCAAACCAGAAGGAACTGTCACTCCACATCGATCAGTTCTGAGCCTAATGCAAATATCTTGGAATCTGTGATGATAACTGTGCCAGACGAATTTCACTGAACCGCGATTGAATGGACTTCGGAGAAGGATAGTCTCATCGCAGCATCCTGGCTTCTCATACACGACCCTAGTTATATCGAAGCAACTTTTATAAACCTATTCAATTGACTGCATCATGTTTCTATCCAAATTGATATGAATAGACTGCATAACTTCCTGGTCAGAACAAGCGCACTGTGGTCGTCACGGCAGCATCAATAAGCAGGCCCGTGCCATTGATGTAACTCGCGGCTGGACTGCACAAATAGGCAATGGTGTCAGAAACCTCCTCGCACTCGGCCGCACGCTTGATCGGCACGACGGCAGAGATCATGCCCTGTACCTCAGGGTTCTTTTTGAGTTCCACGTCCAGGAGCGGCGTGCGCACCCACGTCGGGCACACGGCGTTGACGCGGATCCCTTGAGCACTGTGATCCATAGCTAGACAACTCTCAGCAGCCGCACTTCACCCAGCGATTGAATGCCCATCGTAGCGAAACTCACCTGCCATCTTGGTGGTTGCCATAAACGCGTGCTTGGAGATGGTGTAGGATCCCTTGCTGGGCAGGCCGACGTACGAGTTGGCCGAGGCTATGTTCACAATGACGCCACGGCCAATGTCTCGCGTGCCGTTGCGGCTCGTCCAGGTCTTCGGCTCCTGCTTGAGCATGGCGGCGACCTGCGCGCGCACACAAAGGAGGTTGCCGCGGGCGTTGATGTTCATTATGCGGTCAAAGTTCTCGATGTTGGTCTCGGCGATGGGTGCATGCACGCCATTATCGACCTACGCATGCAGTCAGTCACCGCCAGGTGCAGTTTGAGAAATTAGCTCGGTGAACAGGGCTATGACTTACTCCAGCGGCGTTGACGGCGTAGTCGAGCCGGCCAAACTCCTTGACCACAAAGTCGACCATGGCCTGGACGGACTTATCGTCTTGGACGTTCATCTCAAAGACTGTAGTCTGGTATTCCTGATTTCGAGCGTATTTCTTGCTCTCCTCGGATGAAGCGTTCGCCGTCTCGGTGTTCATATCAGCGAACACGACGGCCTTGGCGCCAGCCTCCGCGAGGGAGAATGCCGCCTCCCTGCCGATGCCGCTACCTGACTGGGAAGTAATGATGCGTCAGTATTTCTATCGCATGGTTCTCAGGATGATCGCCACTCACTCCAACCACCAGGGCGATGCCATCAAGTTGGGTGCTGTTGATCATTGTGCTGTTGCGTTAATTGTCAGACCTGGCTAGCTAGGAGCAAGTGTGTCGAGGGCAGATCCAAGTTTTTTTAGACATGATAATTACCTAGACTGCAAATTAAAAGGGAATTGTACCAGGGCCAGAGGCATGAAGGACCTAGGCGGTGTCATTGAAACCCACGGAATATCTGCCCCACTCTGCTCGATGCTACCTGGCGCCTCCCAACAGCTTTACACAAGGTCGAATCAGCGTCAAGAATTGTAACCAACAGACCGACACGTCCCATTGAAAACCCCTCCAGCTACCTCCTTTCGCGTCATCACTACTAAAGCCAAGATCCACGTATGCAGTTGGTCGCTTCCTGCCTTGCTATCATATCGGAGATGTGTTCTTCTGCTTCAGAACGGAAAAGGCAGGGCCCTTAGAGTCAGAAGAGATGGCTGTGTGTATATGCTCAACCAGCTTAATTCACTGGACTCGATACGTTGTTGCCTTGGCAGTCGATGAGTCGACCAGGACGAGCGCTCCCACGATGCCGTTAGTGTAAAGATCGATTGAGGCTGCCTCCCTCGCTGATTAAACAATTCAGTATTCCAAGGTTGCGCTGAGTATGCTGTTTCTTTTCAACAGCTACTATTTCCGAAGCTGGACTTTGTCGTGAGTAAGAACAAGGGAGGTCAAGGGGTGGGCGCTGGTCCTGTTCAATTTGTGAATCGGATATTGGCCACTCGTAGCCCCAATTCAGCCACCTTGGCGGTGTTGTGATCCTCCAGCAGTTGCGCAGGTGTCTTCCCTTCCACATCCTTCAAGTCAGAGCGCGCCCCACTCTGCTCCAGCAACTTCATGGCATCGACATGTCCCCTGGACGCGGCGAAATGCATCGGCGTCCAATTCGACCAATCGAGACGGACCTCGTTCACATCCGCGCCGTGCTGAATCAGGAGCCGCATAGTATCGAGACGGCCCCACCGTGCAGCGGTATGCATCGCGCCACTACGAGCGACAGGGACACCGCGTTGCAGCAGCATCTTGGTCATGCGCGGACCTGCGGCAGCTGCGGCCAGCGACAACAGGGACGAGTGTTGCCTTGACCGCTGCTCAACAGGATATGATAGGTCCGCCCCAAGCTCGAGCAGCACGGCGACCACGTCGGCCTGCATCTGCTTCACGGCCTCGTAGATTGGCCGCCTGCCGCGGCCGAGAGGATAGTTGATGACGTTCGGGTCTGCAGATGCTAGTGCCTTGAATATAGCGGCGTGCCCGCCGTTGATGGCCTTGTTGATTGTCCATCTCGTTATGGCATCAGACGCGTTCATGCCTTGCTGTGTTGCGAAGGTGAGTAATGTGGACATAGCAGCAGCTCGGCCATTCCCGTGTGAGTTATGGTCTCTGCAGGCTTACCATGGTGACGGCGTTCTTTGGAGCTTGTTCTTGCGATTGCTGCGGAAATTCTTTGGGCAGTGTGTGTGGATAAGGGATGGAGAAGTTAACCGGGACTGCAGCCGCGGACTCCTTCTATACGAAGCTTTTGCGAGATCGCTTACCGTGTGAGTAATTACCCGATTTAAGCTGATTCTAAAGAACTGGCGTGGGCTGGTAATGGGCTACTTGTGTTGACGGTCTACCACCGGTCTTCACTAGCCTCGTCTATGCGGCTTTACGAGGCTGATTATATTTTCCCTCAGATAATTGTATTCACAGATCTACTATTATTATTGGCATAGTATGTTTATCTAACGCTGGGTTTTTGAGCGTTTACTACTGTATGAAGGGACTACCCACGGCTTTTAACGAGCACGTATACGGATTAAGAACGAAATCACCCCCTAAGATTGGATCGGTGTCGAATAATAAACGTTCAGATGTTTTGCAGACGAGTGCCGGTCTCTTCGGCCAGTGCGTCTTTACTGCTCCTTGCATGACTAGCTTAGTATTCCCAACAACGGAGGGGCTGACGACGGCCGGGATAAGGATCGATAGCCCTTTACAGCCATCTCTTAGACAATCATAGAGACGTTCACGGCCGCAATTATCTTACCAGCCGCATTGCTCGTCCGAAACCAACTAATTTTAATGCCGAGCTGGCCACAAAAATATGGCAATTATCATTTCAACCCCACGATGCGTCATATAAGACACTATAAGTGAGGACAGGGTGACGCCAGCTTATACCCATCTTTTTGCGGCACGGCCCGAATGGGTGGTTAACCCCTGTTTCTTGCTGCTATAATTATTTCCGCACCCCTGCCCCACCACCTCGCCCCTATCGGATTCCGAGCACCTGCTCAGATGGCTTCGTCACCGGCGCCGAGGAAGGAGGATAAGTAACGAACATGCGCTCGCTGCCCTCAGGGCGGATCTGGGAGCTGGCTGAGCAGCGGTAACAACTTGTGCGCTGTCTGCCTTCCTGGACAACGCCCGTTTCTTCCACCGCTATTGTCATCCGCCCCTCATTTCCGTCGCGTTTCTCCTTGACTACCTGCCTTTAGTCGCCAGCATGAAAATCGCCCACGCCTTGGTTCTAGCCATGCTGCCCGCCGTTGGCTTGGCCGCCTGCGGTCCGGCCTACGGGGCCAACCAGATCGACGGCACGCTGCTCCGCGCCATCGTGCTCGACATGGGCACAGACGCCGCGAACGTCACCGCCACCGAGTACGACCAGTACTTTGAGCAAGGTAGCGCCCTCGAGGGCGTGGAGGCTGTCATCGCCTCCGGTCAGTTTTACATAAAATCTGTGGGCCATTCCCGGCACCGAGGCCGCTTTTCAGAACGCCAGCCAGTGCTTGGACTACGGCTATCTGGTTAACCAGGTGCCGTGGCTGTATTACAACAACGCCACCGCGAGTTGGTGGGGCGGCTACGAGGCCGAGACCGAGGCCGACAGCTACGAAGCTGCCGCCCTGTCTGTCGCGGCGAGCATCGTTGCCGGCCTCGAGGTGCGCTTCTGGGACACCAACGGCGATGGCTACACCGACATCATCGATGCCGACTTCCTCCAGGGCGTCACAGTCGACAATGTTATGAAGAACACTAACGGCACATATCCAGTCTGTGGCGGCAACATCGACGTCGCCAACAAGACGCCATATGAAGGTACCATTTTCGACGGCGACCTCTTCGACGGCGCTGCCCGCTCATCCTGGACGCCAATTTCGACACTACTATCGCGGCCGGCGACATCGCCCTCTTGTGGTACGGTCCGAATGGCTGGGCTATGAAGCGCGCCCAGGAGGTCGCCGGCCTCTTTACCGACGGCGCCGACCACACCAACTACGACATCGGCGGCGTCATCTACCAAGACGCCATGCGCTTCTCCCGCGACAACCTCTTCATCTCCAACCGGCCGGGCGAGTTCACCGACGCCCAAAAGTTCTTCAAGCTCACCAACGACTCGGCCGCCGGGCTCAACGTCAGCCTCTGGCTCGTGCCCGTCACCAACACCACCGGAGCACACGGCGGCCCCGTCGGCATAACGAGCGGCAGCAACTCGCGCGCCTTTCCTCGCCAGCGCCGTCGCTCAGGCCCAGACCCGGCTTGACGACGTGGACGTCAGCTCTGACGGGTCCGACGTCCCGTCCTCCCAGGGGTGGGTCACCCAGGCGGTCTACACCCAGCTCGACGATGCCGTCGCCAGGGCCAACAGATCGCTTGCCCTCACCGACAGCTCGTCCTTCCTGCTCGACTACCAGACCTATGTGTTGTATCTGACCCTTAACGGTAGCAGTAACGACATCGGTGCCGCGTTCGCCGGGTTCAACTACACCGGCTTCGAGAGTGAGGAGCAGCTCGGGACGGCCTGATTGCTTCCTCGCCGGCATTGTTGCACCACGCCCCCTCACTCCCTTCCTCTCTCTCTTCTCTCTTACTCTGTCTCTCGAGGAAGCAATGTGAATGATTGAGTCCGACTGTAAGATACATATCTTGGTATATAGCACATAAACCTTTGGCATTTGTTTCACTTCTGGTTACGTGCAATGATGTCAATTCTCTCCGAGATACTTAATCTAGAGGGTAGACTATAACTGTATAATCTTAGATCCTAGCGATGAGGGCCAGGTCGCATTCGACTGTTGTCCATAGGATGGTGTCGCCGATACCTTCTGTACCGGAGATTTCATTGTCAGTATGGCTCATTCTGAGGAATTGTGACAGTTGCCTTCTCAGCTCCTGTCAATATCGAGGATGGGAGACATACCCAGATAGTTAGACGTAGCAAAATGAGCCTTCGCAAATGGGAGACGTGTGATGGTGGCAATGGAGGCCAGCACTCCAAGTGACAGAATGCCGATGATGGCAGTCTATTGATTCTTGGTCATCTGCAAATCTTTGAGCATAAGAACGGGTAAAAATGCGGTGATGGCATCGGTAATGAGGTTGAACTTTAGAATACCGAGATGATAAACGTTCTGCTAACGGTGATTGTGCTCGACGCACAAGTCCCCTTAACCTCACCCCTTGTGGCCGCTATGGGAATGAATTGCAGGAGGACGTAAAACTGTACGAAGACGGCTCGATACGGACGTGACGGCGATGAGGACCCAGAGCGTGGTGCGGTGCCATTGACCATGGCGATGCGGAGCAAGGTCAAGCAGATGCTGCACTTGATGAAGACGAGACCACTAAGCAAGGAACCCTGCCACAGGAATACACTCTTAACCACCTGTAAGCGTCAGCGTCAGCGGATACTGCGCAGCAGTGGCAACGGGCGTGGATGAGGAGTGCATATGGGAAAACTTACCCATCCGATGCACATCAGCCAGTCTTCCAGGGGGAACTGGCTCATCTTCACCCTCGCGAACACTCGCAGGGCCAGGACGATAGTAGATATTATACCTAGAAAAAGCCGACGCAATGCCGTAGATGTCAGCCGCCCTTCCAGTCGGCGTGATGGGATGCCAGCCCGCTGGTGCCTTCTTTCTCCTAGGTGTTGGCCTTTGGAGATTTCCGTAAGTGGAAAAAAAGCAAATACTTAGGGAAACGTCCGGTCTTCGGGGACACGACTTTCCGGGAACGAGCGAGTCGTCACGGTGATATTTAAAACTGCCCTGAGCTCCCCTCCACATGGTTATGGCATGACTGCGAACGCATTTTGCGCTCGATGAGGACACCTAAATTTCGGGATTGTTCTCGAATATGGAGTGTAGTAAGGAGTCGTGCTTCATGTCAGGGGTCCATACCACCACCGGACCCGAGGATTCTGAACGTACCCATGGGTATACAACACTGATTGGTCTATCATTATCACCCATGAGGCTCCCTGCGCGGCCTTCCCTTGAGCATCTTCAGAACGCGCATGTGGTTTTCCGGTGCGAGAGCAAGGACCGACTCGACGGAATATGACCTGTCAGACTGCACCTGCAGGAGTGCGGCACAGCATATGCGGTTGGATAGAAGCGGACTGGGCAGTGAAGCATGATGACTCTTTTATCCAGCTGTTGGCCCCATGCAGGTCCGAATGGGGTAGGAACCTTGCTAGTGAGCGGACTCGTTTGCCCTTGTTTTGTTGGGTGAGAATGAAGCAATTTTGAGTTGTCAGCTGACCGCTAGCTAAGTCTGCATGCTGATGCTCGTCCAAGTGGCTGCCGACAATGTGGTAGATATTATCTGCATTGGCAGATCGGTCATTTCTACCCAGAATTATGGTACCTAGGTATATGCCGAAGACTTGGCTCACGCAAATCTATACACTAGACTGTGTACGGCAGTGGATCGTTCTGACCACCTGGGCATCGAAGGAGCTGTCAACAGATGTTGGCTTCTGGTGATAATCCATGTGCCCACTTAAGTGGAACTTTGTCACTCCGGGATTGCCATGTGTATGATCCCGAGTGGATTTGCGTGGGTTCCCAGGTCTTCATGGACTCCAACACGTGATTTAAAACGTATACTTCTAAGGCCAAAATTTTCCTATTCGAAAGGTTTGCCGTCCTTGGCACCGATGCACTTAAGGATTCGCTTGAGCGAATTGCCGGTGCTTGTCCCGCTCTTATTGTCTGTGCTCGCTCTTGCTCATCTCACTACCAGTGCTTATTTTGTTCTTGGCTCTCACTGCTTACTCTCTTCGGGCCGTCCCAATCGTTGTCCTGATTTAAATTGCCCTCGCCTCCAGACGACTCCTCAGAATCTCTCCTGGGTCCGCAACAATTCATCACAAAATGTCGTACGAAGTCAAGGGAAAGTTTGCCCTGGTCACTGGCGCTGGCAGTGGTAAGGATTCGCACTCCTTCTTGCTTCATTCCTAATTCTCCAACTCCGACGAAGTTGTGAACACCTATACTCTCGGTACTAGTATGTGCACAGTAACCTGAGTCTGACACTCGCATGATCGCAGGGATCAATCTGGCCTTTGCAGAGCAGCTTCTCAATGCCGGCTGCTCCGTTGTCTTTGCCGATATAGCACTTCGCGACGAAGCCAAGGAGCTCATTGCCAAGTTCCCTCACCCGGCCCCCGTGTCGGCTGTCTACCACAGGTGTGACCAATCTGACTGGAAGTCCATCGCTGAGACTTGGGAGTTCACTCTCAAGACATTTGGCCGTATTGACCTGGTTTGCCCTGGGGCTGGCATTTGGTAAGTCTTTACACACTTCGGCTCCTGGATGTTGTTGATCTCTTCCCGCTCCATGACATAGAAGCGATCATGATACTCCGGAACGACAAGGAGTGTCAAGATTGACTTTCGCTGACGATGATCCTCAACAGGGAGCCCCCACACTCCACCTTTTGGCAGCCACCAGGTATCTCACCTCTGGCCAAGGACGACCCCAACAGCGCCCCAGGAGTCTACCACCTCTTCGCCGTGAACCAGATGGGCCCGATCCGGTTCGCCCAGATCGCGCTCGACTACTGGTTCACCAACAAGATCGCAGGCAGCCTCCTCTTCGTGTCGTCCATGAGCGCGTACCTCCCCACCATCGGCACGCCGCTGTACAACGCGTCCAAGGGCGCCCTGACCTCGTTCACGCTGTCCCTGGCGCAGATGAAGGCGCGGCTGGGGATCCGCGTCGCCTGCATGTGCCCCGCGACCACGTACACGCCCGCCGTCGAGCAGGAGTACTGCGCCGGCAAGGTCCGCAGGCAGGACATGAACATGACGGCCGGGGAGTGCGCGCGGATCATGCTGCGCCTCGTCACAGAGGAGGCGTACGGCAACGGCGACGTCGTCGAGGGCATGCAGTTCGCCGCCCACGGGCAGCCGTCCGACGTGCGCGTGCGCACCATCCCGTACCAGGCGCTGCTGCCTCCTATTGATATGGAGGGGGAGTTCAGCGGGAAGAATATCCTGGTGGAGGAAGAGAATTTGTGGGAGAAGCTCAAGACGAAGGGCTTCAGGTCGTAGATATCGTCGTTTGATTGTCGCACAGCCGGGGTAACACAGCATACCTAGGTACCTAGTTAGTATTGAATCTGCATGACAGGGTAGCATTTCCAGATCTCACAGCAAGTCTTGGCCTCAAGCGCATCCCCTATGAACCTTCTTGTGTAACTGCACGGTCGCCACGGAACTCAGAAGCACGCTGCTTTTCATGACCCTTGAATGGTTGTTGTTGGATCCGTTTCCCACGCGGCAATGGACGTGATAAAACAGCTCAATGGCACTGGCCACTCGATGATTCGGAACGTGTAGGATGCATAGGCTCCGTCTGCAGGACCGGGGTATTCTGCTGCTGGGGCTTTTGGACCCTTGCTGCAGGCCACCTAGAATCCTCCTCGTGCGACATCAAGCCGCGGGGAAGCATAAAAAAGAATTAAAACTGAAGCTCATTCCTGCTCATTCTCCACTGGCTGTCTAAGAGCGGGGCACTGGTCGCACAGGCAGCATGTTGGACGCACATGCACGCGGTCACGCCTTGGGCGGATCCAACCATTCTGAACGCTGACGACATCCAGGCAGCCCAGCTCCCAACCACGGTAGGCCTCACTTTCGACCTCTCTTCTTTTCCAAACGCTCGCCCAACCTCACCATTCTCTTCTTGCAACTGCATCTCCTTCAACGAGAAACCGACAAACCCATCAGAAGCAAAACCACAACAGAAAACATGGACACCGATTCCCATGTCCCCACCGCGCTCGAGAGCCTGACAACAGCCCTCCTCACCTTCCACGACAACCACCCATTCCTCTCAGCCCTCCTTCTCGTAATCTACACCGCAGGCGTCTTCACCTTCTCCGTCGGCCTCTGCGTAAGCCTGAACGACCTCCACTCCATCCCCTGCCTGCCCATATTCCTCACGGACGGCATCCTGATCTGCTGCTGCCCCCTCGCCGCGGTGCTTCCCATCTTCCTCTGGCCGCTCGTGGTCGCCTATGGCATCCTCCGCGCCTGCCTTCTGTGGTTCCTCGCAGCCCCGACGTTCTGCGGCATACGGCGCGAGATGTTCATCCGGCCGTACAAGGCTAGGTTGCAACGATGGAAACAGGATAGGCGATACCGGAAGCAGAGGAGGGCTCTCCTGCCTGTGACGAACGATGGCTTGAGTTACGCGCCTCCGACGGACTATGGTACGGTCAACGAGAGCAGAATACAGGACGACCGCGAGCAGTATTCGAGTTTCATGGCACAGCATAATGGCATGCAGTACGCTCGGCAGCCACAGTCTCAAGCGGATGCCGCCTCGGTGAGGTCGGTACCTCCTCCTTACCATGCATAAGCCGCCAAGCCGGACACGCGATTACGACTCAGGAAATTGGGCGGCCAGCATGGATGAGGGTGATACGAGTGAGGACAGAAACAATACAGGAAAAACGTTTGGTCGCATTAGGTTATTGGTACTCCTCCTCGGAGTGTTATACTAGGATTTAAATGCGTGCTGCGCCGGCATGGTCAACCCAAAACCTGAGCTATTCTACCCGTTCCCGATCACTGCTCAAACCAGAACGCCGTCCCTTGGCGGCAGGCTGTTAAAGCTCGTCGCGTACGTGGCAACGGCATGAGCGATGGCCTTCGTGATCTCGACAAACGCGAACGGGTCCATGTTCGCGACGGTGTCATTGGCAGTGTGGTAGTAGCGATCTCCGCCGGCTGCCAGACCTCCCATCGGTATTCTGGCCAGGAAGAAAGGCCAGTGATCACTGTTCCCGAGCAAGGTGATCCTACAGTGATCCAAGTCGGCAATTTTGTCAAAGTAGGTGTGTAACAGCTCTTCCGGCTCCTCGGCGCCGGTGTAGACGCCGAAGCACTTTGAGTCAGACGAGGCGATCATGTCGAAGTTGAGGTAGAGGCGGATCTTCTCCCGCTCCTCCTCGCTCAGCGAACTGACGTAAGCCTTTGAGCCGACGAGCCCCTCCTCCTCGCCGGACCACCACGAAAAGCGGACGGCGTTGTTGACAGTGTAGTTGGCAAGCTGGATGGCGACCTCCAGGATGCCGATGCCGCCCGATGCGTTGTCGTTCATGCCCGGCCCTGCAGTGACCGAGTCCATGTGGGCGCCGAGATGAAGGACATTGTCTGGGTCCCCTCCCTTGGTTTGAGCGATAATGTTGTACCTGCAGACGCGTCAGTCAGTCTGACCCAGAACAAGGGGACAAGCCTCGGCTCGCACTGACGTCTTGATCTTTTCGCCCTGGAAGTCGACTTCAAACGATTGATTAGTGAGGTCATAGTAGTCTAGGTCATCGAGGGTATCCCAGACGTATTGCATCGTGTCCTCAAACCCGGGAGTGCCGATGAGCCTGTTCTTGTCGGGGGACGCATACGCAAATGCCTCGATGATCTGGGCCTTGGTCATGAGCTCGGCCTCTTCGATCGAGTGACGCAGAGTTTTCTAGACGAAGAAAGTCAACAATGGGCACCTCATCGCTGGAATGAGCACTGCGCGTACAGAAGTGACAATCTCCCCATGATCGGGTATGGCGAAGGCCAAAGATGAAATTGCCAGGACGGCGCGGAGCGAGGTGACAGGCTTCATCGTAAAGGGTGCGCTGCGGCCTCTTGAGGACTTGCGAGCAATGGTAGATGGTATGCTTTTGGCTGGGTTATTGATAATAAAAATATTGGCCTGGGTGGTGATGAGTCTGGTCCGGAATGATGGAGATGCAGCTTTATATTGTCGATCTCGGGCAACTCGTGTTCGCACCTGAGTGACAGGGCGAAGTCTTCAACATAGTGCTTGACAGTGTCACACTAGTTGGAGATAGCTTTGACTTTGATGGCTGGCTTGGTGTCAAGCTTGACGGCTGACAAGTGAACTGGAGCTTGTGAGCTTGTCAACAGCGCCAGCGCGAATGTCACCGGAGACTCGGCACGGCCAGATACGAAGACATTTGGTGCGGGATAGCGGCTACTGGCACAACACCGGTTTGCAGAAGATGAAAAAGTCACTGTCTCAGAAATCGGAGATTCGCACCTGTAAAACGCGAGGGTACACCGGTGGCATTGCAAGTACGAACGAACCCAATGTAGAAATCCACCTAACACGCCCAACACCCACTCCTATAGAACCTCAAACTTACCTACATCTACTATCTACACCCGCTACACATACCTACTACCTAGGTGCCTACGCTTACTACAGTGCAGAGTGATGTACCGGGTTTACCGGGCCTCCGTTTTACAGGTGCGAATCTCTGATTTCTTATCTAAAGCCTTGCATAGCGAAAACCACACTGTCTCCAATCTATATTGTCTCTTGTCCCACTGGGACTACCATTGTTGTTCCAACTTAGTAGAGGAACCCAAAGAATACAAAAAGTCTACGTTTGTATATGAACGGGTTCCAAAGTGAAGCCACCTGGGCAGAGAAAGGGTTGGACCAGGGGAATGGAATACAAGACATGGTGGAATCCTACTTGGCCTCAACATTCGAAATGGAAGTCTGGCTCTTCGAGTGACGAAGGTGGGCACCGGGTGGTCCTGATATGGGAATTGCCAAACTGTTGCTGCCCCGTCTCGGAAACATATTTTCCGTGGTCATGCCATCGCCCCAATCTCTTTGGGTCGTTCGTCGCGTACAACACCTTTGGAATTCATGATCCGAACCGTGCTTAGCACGGGCGACAGTTGCTCATTAATTGTCTGCCGTATTTTGGCCTTTATAAACGGAGGCAATCACGAAGAGACCTCAAGACTCTACATTATACGAGGCTTTTTGCGAGACTACTAGGAAATCGCTCGCCGTATAACTGATTGCCCGAGTCTAGTCTGCCGCCGGTCTCGACTAGCCTCGTCTGTGCGGCCCCATGAGGCTGTTTATGTTTTCCCCAAGACGATCGTATTCACAGATATACTGTTACCGGCAATGTATACCTATCTATTGCTGGGCCTTTGAGCGTTTACTATTGTATAAAGGGACCGCCTACGGCTTAAAAAAAAGCACGTATACGGATTAAAAACGAAGCCACTCAAGACTCTACAACAGAGGTACAGATCGTCGAAGTAGAATGTAAAGGACGGAAGAGGACGATGTAGGTCCTAACAAAGAGGGTAACTATAGTCCATAGAAAAAGGTACAACTGAACATAGAGAGTTCTATTGTTCGGCGGCCCGCGTGGATAAAGCGCTGAATGATGATAAAGACATCGGCAGTCTACAATCCTATTGTCTTCGAATGGCCACGGATGTCATAACAAAAATGCAGATGCGCTGTAAAAGACAACGAGAAGTCTATATAACCTCTTATCACAGCTGCCATACCCCCAGAGTAGCCCAGAATCTACCATCACTTCAGACAGAGCGAGGAGTTACGAATCTTAGACGCTGTCGGCACAATATTGACATTGAGGTGAGCATTCAAACCAGACTCTCACCATGTCTTCTCAATATTGTCCCATCTGCTTCTTTCCAGTCTACCTTATCATCCCGGGCGATGCTCCCGGCCATCATTCAGACCATGTATGGGAATACACCTGCTTGTATAGCGCCTGCAATAACTTCAAGCTCTCAATGCCAGAGTCCGGAATAGTCGTCAATTCCGATGCCCAGGTGAGTGATGGACCCGTCGACTACCCTTCCTGGCCGCTTCAACAGGAGCTTCCTGCCGACACTTCGAGCCAAACTTGGTTCACTCAACCCTACCCTCAGCAGTTCATGCATCAAGAGTCCATTGCTGTTGCACAGGCCAGCCCTGGCCCCGCCACGGCAGTTTGTGTTGAGGAGCGAGAGCCTCGCTGCAGGAAGGCTCCAGCAAAAAGGGGTGTCAAAAAAGGGAGCGGCCTTACAGCTCGCGAGAAGGCTCGCCAGAAGAAGGCCCAAGCCAAAAAAGGCAACGACCTGCCGACTCTCGAGAAGCCCCTGAGCGAGCTGCCAAACGGCGAGGGTTCAGACCCAATTACAGAGATCACTGATTATGCCAATCGGTCGGTAGAACGCCGTCACGAGGAAGCTACGCTGGCCGGGAGGGTGAAGAGGCCCTTGAATATGTTCATTCTGTACAGATTGGCCTACAAGCGTACTGCTCCCTTGAAGCAATGTCCCCATCAAATGGTCTCCCGGATTGCGGGGCAGAGCTGGGCGATCGAGTCCGACCGCGTGCGGGCGCTCTTCAAGGAGCTAGCCGACACTGAGCGGACTCTTCACGGCCAGGCTTTCCCAGAGTACAAGTTCGAACCCAGACGTCCGCTCGAGGACGAAGAGCTTGCCCGGAGTAGGTTGTTACCGTTGCAGCAGTGGCTCAGTGGAACAAACTTGGGCTGAAAAGGTGCGTAAACATTGAATGGTGTGTCTCTCCGGTATATTTGCAATAAAATGGGATAGAAAAAAATGGCAGATTGCCTGAATCCAAAGCTTGATATTGAATTGTGATCGTATTAGTATTATGTCTCTTGTCCTTGATTCAATGATCCGCATACATTGCTGCCCCAGGGTACTGGGTAAGTAAACTTAGCAGCACATGTGCTATCAACCATAGTTGCGGTGTATCAGTCCCATGGATTGCCTTTGTGTCTACAAGTTCGAGCTCTGACGAGGAGATGTTCAAGGTATTTGTTGAAATTTAATCATACATTATTCAATGAGCGTCTCATAGGCACCACCACCCATCATCCCAAGCCCATGCAGGAGGTGACGTTGAATCCTCCCCAAGGGTCAATGCGACTAGGTAGGCGTTAAACCTAAAACGCCGTTCCCGTGACTTGTGCGAGCGACGACCACCGTCCAACACACCCAAAAAGCATGTTCCCAGTCCGTGAGGCGCAACGAAATGGTTGACTCGGAAAACTACGATCTGGATGGCGAACAAAGATTTGCGACACAAGGAACAAAGCCTCAGTCCTTTCGCCTCAAAATTGCGGAGCTGAGACCCCGAGCCGGCGCCAGAGACCCCAAAGCCGTAGACACGGGGCCGCGCGAGCGGATTGTGCAAGGCTGTGAATTTATGCTCTCGGCTACCAACGCTCAACAAAGGTTTCTTGTCATTATGCCCTCTTTCACTCCATCCAGCTGTGGAACAGGCTCTGACGTCTCAATATCGTCTATCCAGGCAGTTGTCGCATTTGTCCTATGATCCCTCATCAGCTCCACAATCGAGCACGAGCAGGAGTGTGTTCGAGGTTGCTAAGCAGGATGGAGCTCCCCAGGAACAAGCCCCGTCCCTCTTTCGTTCTGCCACGCGAGACACGGCTGGAAATCAAACTGGGCCAGTCGATGAAGCTCCTTCAGTACGAAGTTGAGGCTCGAGGCTCCGAGTGTCGTCCCTTGTAATGGGTGCTATTTCTTCGTCGCCCGGGTTGCTTCTCAGATCAGCCGACTGTTGCCTGCCAAGCAGGACAAAGCAGCACGAGCAGCAGAGGCAGTACTCACCTGGCATTCTGGCCATCGTCGCCACCAAGCATAGCCATCTCCTGCTGCTTCTTTTGTTCCTCTGCCTTCTCGTTCCGTTCCTCCTCCCTGTTCTTCTTCCTCCGCTTCTCCTGCGCCTCCACGACCGCTCGCGGGTTGGTCATCTTCCTCTTCGTGTCCCGGTCCATCTCCTTGACCTTCTCGAGTGCAAGGCCACAGACACAGCCAAGTCCCTCCTTCAGCCGCCTCTCAACCTCCGCCTGCTCCTCCTTGTCCAGGCGCTCGAGCGTGGGCCTGTGGCGCGACCCGAGCTTGTACGTCATCAGCTGCTTGTCGTTGTAGTCGAGCCAGTTGTCCTCCTCATCGCTGCACGTGAACTCGACGAAGAACCTGTTGATGACCTGCGCAAAGACGCGGTTCTCGTCAGGCTTGCGATTCTTCTTGTCGTGGATGCACCGCGGGAAGCGCGTCGCCTGCCGGAAGATGGTCATCGAGGAGTGGAGTCGAGCGACATCGATGGAGATGTTGTCCATGAGGGCAAACTTGTCGGCAAACGGGCTCTCGAGGACGGCGGTGGCGGCCTCGCGGGCGCGAGCGCCGAGGATCGGGTGGTTCAGGTAGGCGCGGGCTTCGTCGAGGCTGGTGAGGGGCTGGCCTTTTGGCCAGACATCCTTCCTCATCCAGGTTCGGTCGTCGACGTCCTCGTACGCGAAGCGGTTGTCCCCGCGGCTTAACTTGACGTGCAGTGACCGCGTCTGGCAGTGATTCATCTGGGGGAAGACAAACCACATCCAGGTAGCGGGCTTGGGCTTCTGGTGGCCTCCGCGGAAGGCTGCGAGGACGTTTTCGAAGGCATTGCCTTGATCTTGTGCCTTGATGAATCGCTCGAGGTTGTAACGGTCGGGCTCAGCGGCTGCTGAGGTGGCCGGCGCGTCTGCTGTGAAGAGTGAGGAGGACGACATCGTGTGGGTGGGAACAACAGACTGGATGCGTCAAATCACTGCCTAAAACACTGCAAGAAGATAAACTTCAGTATCGGAATGAACGAGACGGTCGCCCAAATACAGTGGCGTTGGGGTTATGAATTGAGCTTGCCCGCGACGAAGCCCACGACCTGGAGATTGAGTTTGTACTTCGAGTTATGTTGCCTTCAGGCCAGTATCAACCTCAAGTGATTTTGGGAAGCAAACAGTTCTAATCAGTCAGTCATACACGGAAGCTTGTAACTTTTTTGCACAGCTTGAGTGACTCGCTGGCGAGCTCTCTCCTGCTTCTGAAGCTAATGAGGTCCAGCCTGTGGTACCGGGTGAATGCACTCAACGGCGAACTTACAATCTCTCCATTTTGCCCTCCAACTCCAGGAATGGAATCTCGTTACCGAAGCGCCCAAGATGCCAGGCCAATTTTCAGACCAGTCAGTATCTGCCTTGATGTACAGACAGGTGTGTGACCTTGCCATTTTGGGCGCCATGAAGGCCTCTGTACACATTATTCGTCATTCCAAATCTCTTCACTAAGCAATCTTGCATGAAATCGAAGATTCGCACCGGCAAAACCGGAGGGTACACCAGTACGTCACCCAGACACAGGTACATCACCCAGACCCTAACCAAACATTCGAGACCAACTTACATCCCTAAAGCTAATCTATACCTACTCCCATACCTATTACCTACACCCATTACCTACACCTACTACCTACACCTACTACCTATACCTCTCTCCTACCCTCCTCTCTCCTACCCTCCTCTCTCCTACCCTCCTCTTCCCTACCCTCCTATTCTTATCCTTTTACCTCCACCTATTACCTAAGTACCTTTATCTGAGTGAGTGTTATGGGTGTGGGTGTGGTTGGGTGTGGTTGGATGGATTTCTTTTTATCTTGAGTCCCCGTCTGTTTGCAGTTTCAACTTACCGGTGTACCCTCCATTTTGCCAGGTGCGAATCTCCGATTTCTCTTGAAGCCTTCCGGTCGCAACACACATGCACTCAAGTACCTTGAACGGTGGTGAAACCACGACTGGTGAGTTATTTGTGCCTAAGCATTTCAGTTCATGTGGGCTTATTTGAGTGTAGATTCGATCACCTCTGACATGATGCTACCTGACGTATAGCACGCCTTCCCTACTGTCGTCCCGGCTGGCGGCCTTGACCAAAGTATATCCAGAATTGTCACTTCCTTATCCTCCCCATCCTGACGCATTCGGCATTCATTCACTTGCGCTTTCCAAATCCACGTTGATGGCAACGATCGGAAGTCATGGAACCTGAAATTGGGGCACGTGAAGGGGCGTCCGGCTTCTCCGTTCCATTTCAACGAGAGAGCCAACTCTCGCTCGGCATTCAAGCCACCCCTTTTCAGGAACAACATCACATTCCGTGCGGCAACTCGGCAGACATCAGACTTTGACGACAGTCAGACTCTTTTTCAATTTATTAGGCGGTATCCAAGCATCTCCAAACTCCACTCATACAGTAAATCGCTCTCGTTATCCGGCAGCTTCCCGGGCCCTGCTACAAGCACCATCACTTGAACAGCCACGGCCATCGGTTGAATATGACACCAGCTCGTCGGTTTCACTTGTTCTCGCTCCTCCCAAAGGAGCTCCAGGATGAGATCTGGGACGCATTCTTGGAGTTGAACACACCAAGAGTGTTATATTTCAAGGTTGACATTGTCCAAAGCCTCAGTTCTCGGTAAGCTGTTGTCCTTGCACTGTTTTCACCCTTTCCCGAAAGCGTGCCAGTTCGATGTATCTTGTCCACGGGCCGTGTAATTGACAGCAGGTATTGCAGTACTTTTTGCTTCACCCCTGATGCACACACAGTATCATCCACTCGCGGCCAAATAGCCCTCCTGAGAGCGTGTCAGGACTCACGTGCCAGGGCACTCTGGTTCCTGAATGTTTTGGATCTTTACCGTCTCGGGCCGTCCGACCAGCCCTTTCACTACAAGGTTCCATTCGACTTTAAAAACACCTGCATATGCATTGACGGCTGCGTGAGGCGCGGTAGAGCCTCAGAGGATTTTCTCGTTTGCGATACAAGAGGCTTAGACTTCGCGAAGAACGTCAAACGGCTGGCATTTGTGGTCAACGATCGGGCCATCACAAACAGTCGACTTGATCTGCCGCGGGGTTGCGTCCAATATCCCTCGAACTTCGGCCTTAAACACCCTGACGTTGTCCAGACCCTTCGCTACATGGCCCTTCATTTCCACAACTCCCGGTGGCTTGCTGGAATTACCAGGAGTTCATTGAATATCCGGGATTTGCTGTGGGATCAGACGTTCGCCTCGCTTTTCTCGTTCCAGCCCTTCGTTCAAAAATCCATGGTCGAAGACTATCCTCGTCCTCTGACAATCTTACGAGCCGAGCGCTACCGTCGTCTTCAAGTTTCCATGGAGGCAGCCTTCCGGGGTTGGAATGACAGAATTCGGGCCGCGCTTCGGCAGGCCGGCCTGCTCAACGATCTCGACCAGCTCCACCAGGCCGGCGTGGTCCGCTTCAGGGACAACAACAATCCTGGTCATCCCTTGGCTGCATTCGATTTTGTCGATCATACAGTGGAATGCCTCATCCGGCAAGCCGTACGCAACGCATGAGATGCAATCTCCGTCTTGGGTCTGGCCGACGGACTCGGGTGAGAAACTATAAACGGTCACAGCGCTTGGGAAGCAAACATGGAATTCGGGAACAAAGGCCAGACTTAGCTTCTAGTGGGTAGGAATACAGCGTAAATATATCCCTAGTGACATTGTCACTTGAACCATAAGCTTCATGGACCATCCAACCCATTGTGCGTCTTGGTGTCCTGACGTGGGGAGGGTAGAAGAGAGGAGGATAGAAGGGAGGAGGGTAGGAGGGAGGAGGGTAACTGGGAGGAGGGTAGCTGGGAGGAGGGTAGAAGAGAGGAGAGTAACTGGGAGGAGGGTAAAACAGTAGACAGTGGGAGAGTCGACAGTAGGACAGTAGGACAGTAGACAGCAGGAGAGTAAACAGTAGGACAGTAGACAGTAGGACAGTAGACAGTAGGATAGTAGACAGTAGGACAGTAGACAGTGGGAGAGTGGTTTCGTTCTTAATCCATATACGTGCTCATTACAGTGGGAGAGAAGAGAGAGGAAGGTGAGAGAGTGCTGTAAAATCGTCCGATCAGACTGTGTTCCCATATGCCTGCCGCGACTGGTTCATTGATTCCACCATCTACGCCCGAGCGTTCTATGAGCCCCATCGATAAGGGCAACTAATTAAGCAATCTCAAGTATCAATCTTTCAACACCAAACTCGAGGGCTACCCAAGCCCACAAGCACTCTTCCTCAAGAAGCCTCTGCTCCCGTCCCCTTGCCAAGGTTTACGTATGCTCGGGTATTTTGTAAGTTGCTTCTTACATGCACACATCCACTCACATTATCATACAATCTTCAGTGCAAAGTGTCGTTAACGCTAGCTTTGTGTTCAGGTGACGCTACGGAGAGCACTACTGCGACCACAAATGACGGTAGCGTGGTTGATGAGAGAAAAGTTGCTCCATTTCCCGGCTTTAGTCCGCCCATGCCCGGCACCGACATGGCCGGTAACAATTTTGCCAAAGACTACTTTCCTTTGAAGAATTTCATCCACAGCGACAACGCTTTCAAGAACTCCACTCCTTACAACAGCGCTCCTGTCGACGACGCTCCTGATCGCGAAGCTCTTCTCAGCCAGGCTTTAGTGGGTCAACACATCGCTGACCAGGACACGAGTGACCTTTACATCGGCATCAACGCTCAGGACGAGATGGGCGTGCCTGAGCTGTTCATGGCTGTCGACAAGCCAGATGCCCACAACAAAGCTGATGTTGCTGATGCTCGAGCGATCACTGCTCGTGGTAAGCTGGGCCTCTTATGACTACAGCCACTTTTTTTGTAGAACACATATACTAACGTCCTTGCAGAGAATCTTCCGAACAACCAACTTGCCCAAAAAGGGGGTTGTGGGGGCTGCATTATTCGACCCACAGCCCAAACTCCCAAAGAGATGCACAAATTCATGCAGTTCCCCGCAGAGATCCGTCTGATGATTTGGGAGATGGCAATCGCAGACGCAACCCATCGGGATTTTTTCAAACATCAGTATCGACCCTTCGTCAAATATGGCGCCCACGTCCAGCGATTCCAATTCAACCTTGTCTACGACGCCAGAAGACTCAAGCCAGGCCAAGACAAGTCCTGGGGATGGGTTGCTTGTTTCACTCCCCTGAATATCAACACTAATAGCCCGCGCCTTGCCTTCCTGCGGGTCTCGGCCGAGTCCCGTGCTATTGCGGGCCGCAAACTGTCACTCCTGACCGTCCACGAGGTACCGGTCGACGCCGATGGGAACAAGATGGCCCCGCGGAAGTGCCACGTGCCTTTCAACTTCGCCAAGGACGATTTCTGCGTGGAGGGCATCACCCACGGGCTGGAGGAGGCCATGGAGGACAAGGAGGACAAGGATGCAGTCTGGAACCCGGAGAAGCTGCCCCTTACTGAACTTCTAGACAACGCCCTGGGTCTTCGATTCGCGCCCCGCATCAAGCGCTTGGCCATCGTGGTCCACTGGGTGGACAAGCGCGATCATCTAGCGGGGTTGAGTTCAAAACCTTTCATGCAAACAAGCAACGGACGCAACATGGCCGCGTTGGCCAAGCGGTTTCCAGCCTTGGTGACTGTCAAATCCATTTTCCCACTGGCGCGGACTGACCAGCGCCTTCTTTACTGGAAGGCTGCCAGCGTGAGAGGCAGGGGTAAGGGCGGCCCGTCCAGGATGTCTGATGAGGACCGGGACGCTGTGTATGGTAAGGCGTGGGACCGAATCTTCGACGATCACTACCACGATTGCCGTCGGTTCATGACCCCTGACCTGTACGACGGGAGTATCTGCCTCGTCTGAGGACACCACAGAGACGGCCACTCAGCACCTGAAATTCACATTCCAGCCTCGGGCCGCATGATCGGCCGAAGAATGATTGGAAACCTTGGATGCAATTGGATCTCTGAGGGAGTCCTCTCCGAGTTGGCAAGAGAAGGCTGACAGCACTTGAGTTTACCCTGCGGGGGCAATAGTCGCGGGCTGCCACATTGGGACCTGGAGGCAACTCGCATACCAATAGGCTGGGTCTTCTGGGCATGACAGCAGCCTCCTGATATTTTGATAACCCTTGCTCTTTTCAGCGAATGCACAATAGTTCAAGACCACTGCTGGAAGACGATGAGGCGGGCTGGTGGCAAAGTAGTCCGGCAGTGCCAAGTTTGATGCACGAAACCAGAATCGAAGGCTGTCGCCTATTGATAGTCAGCGCAAAGAGGAACCTCAAAACGCATGGAAGGGCAGCCATAGATCGAAAAAAACCAGATCCAACGTCTCTGGAGTGGTCTTTCCCGCCTGCATGTGCTTAACTTAATCCACCCCTCAGGGCAGCCCTCGGACGTGGACATGTCCATTGCACAGGGCATGTCAGCAAGAACTGGAAATTAAAAATGAAATCGGATATTACCACCTGCAAGAACCGAGGGTACACCGGTACATTGCAAGCGCAAACAAACCCAAGGTAACCACGCCCACCACCCACAGGTACACTCACCTGTGGGTGTAAAGTAGTTTTAGGGGTGTAAGTTGCTCTAAAACCTTTGAGCAGGGCCTGGGTGATGTGCCAGTGCACCGTCCGTTTTTGCAGGTGCGGATACCCGATGTCTTAAAAATTGCACGCAACAGATTAATGCAATTGTAAACAAAGAAGACACACCAGTCGGTGGAATTTCTGATCAAGCTTATCAGCCGGGCGTTCCCTCCATCATGCAATGAGCAGACGGGATGGCGACGGGTGGGCCCTCGGCGACGAGAGCCGAAAAACACCACCAACCACGGCCGCCGCAGCCCACCGCGGCCGAATGGCGCCATCGACACCATGCTGCAAGGGAAGAAGCGAGGTAGCATCGCCCATTTCGCGACACCGCAAACCAGCACCGCCAGCCCATGCAAGAAAAAAAAAGGCCCCTATCATTTCAGCGAATTTGCGGTGGGACAGTCATAATCATTGACAGGCCATCGTGGAGTCCACTCGCGATGTCGACATGTCCCCGTTGCCCTGACTTAAAAGGCGCGCTGCTTCCGCCGGGTCTTGGCTCGGGAGGGACATCCGAAGCTGCAGGTCCCAAGGCTAACCAGACTTCTATCCGAAACTGACTTCTCACGCGAAAGATGAGCCTCCGACAATTGCCCGTGCTGGGCATGGCCCTGTTCGCAGGGTACGGCGCCTGCAAGGGCCCGTTCCTGAACCAGGTGGACACCCAGACCTGGGTGTTCGGCAACGACCTGTGGAACGTCACGGAGGGGAAGAACTACGCGACCAAGCTGTTCTCGAGCATCCTGCCGGGCCACGACCTGGTCGGCGCCGCGGCTGGGCATTACGCCGGAATAGGTGAGTTGAGCCTTGGCCGGCCAAAGAGCCATGCTGACGGCAGCCATAAAAAAAAGACGGCGAGAACAACTTCGAGTGGACCAACGCCTCGATCGTCTCCCAGGGCGAGGACTACATCGACATCGCCTTCTCGTCAACATACGTCGACCTACACTGGGTCGTCTTCGAAGACCTGCAGGGCGCGTACCAGTACGTGGTCAACAAGGCGCTGCCGGACCTGCAGATCATCCGGACGCTGTGGCGGCTCGACAATGAGACCTTCACGCGCGGGCGGACCCACGTCAAGGACGAGGCCCTGCCGGACTGGGCGCTGTACGCCGGCGCGACCAAGGTGCAGGACGAGACGTGGGAGCTGGCCGACGGCTCGTACATCACAAAGTACGACTGGGTCAACTACGTGCGGGACCGGGACTTCTACGGCGTCTACGGGCCTGGTGTCGCTGGGTCGTGGTGGATCCACCCTTCTACTGAGTACTTCTCGGCCAGCCAGCTCAGCCAGACTCTGACAGTGAGTTTGGGCTGCTCCCGCTAGTAGGGCTAGTGTGTCCCTGGAAGGTTCTAACATGTGAGCCAGGTCCACCGCGAGTCGGCGACAGGTGATGCTGTTCAGCTCAATGTCTTTCAGGACACGTCCCATTTCCGTGTCGGGGCCGACACCCACTCACCCGCAGGGAAGATCTTCGGGCCTTGGCTGTGGTACCTTGTGAGTCTGCCCTCAGTTGCCAATGGCCAAGCCCGGCGGGACTCGGACTAACCACCATACCCGCAGAACAACGGCTCCGTGGAAGACGTGGCCGAGCGCCGCAAGCAGGAGCTAGAGAAGTTCCCTTACAGCTGGCTGCCGGACGAGGCATACCACAGCCGCGGCGAGATCACGGGCAGCCTCCGCCTGTCTGACGGGCGCTCCGCCTCAGGTGCATCCGTCTTCCTGGGCGACACTGACACATCGATCCGGCCGCTGGTGCAGGGCGACAACTACTACTACACGACCACGGCCGCGGCTGACGGGACTTTCTCGTTCAGCGGCGTGCGCGCTGGGTCGTACGGGCTATACGCGTGGTCCAACGGCGACGACATCGCAGACGTGTACACCAATGCCACGGTGACGCCCATCACCGTCGAGGCGGACAAGCCGACTGCGCTGGGCGAGGTGGAGTGGGCCCTGCCGGCCGGGCGCAAGCAGATCTTCCAGGTGGGCGAGTTCGACAAGAAGGCGCTCGGGTTCAAGAACGGTGGGCTGCCGTACCAGCACGGGGTGACGGAGGACAGCCCGGCGAACCTGAAGTTCCGGGTGGGCGAGTCGGACGCGGCCGAGGACTGGTACTACGCCATCTCGAAGCTCGGCAAGTGGACGGTCGAGTTCGAGGTCGGCGGGGCGGACCTGGCGGCGCGCGCCAACGGGACCGCGCTGCTCAGCCTGTCGCTCGCGAGCTACTCGCAGAGCACGGCGGTGGACGTGGACGTTAACGGGAAGGTGGTCGGGACGCTCAGCAAGGACGGGCTGACGAGCGATCCGGCGCTGTACAGGTCGGGCAAGACGAGTGGCGAGTGGAGGTTCGTGCAGTACGAGATCGACGCGGGCGCGCTGGTGGCGGGGACCAACACGGTCGGGTTCACGGTGACGCGGTATGTCCAGTGGCGCGGGGTAATGTGGGATAGCATTATCCTGGAGTGGCAGGGCTGAGATGCTGTACCTTGAGCACAAAGGAGACGGGCGGAGACCGAAGACGTCACTGGAGGGGTGATCAGCTGCTGCATCTAGTCAATCTATTGGATCTATGTCGATTAATCCACTTTCTCCGTACTGGTCTCCGTTCTGGCCCCCTCGGAAAGAAGATCATGCAGGCACCGAGATGGAGCCTGGAAAGCCTGCAGGCCTGGAAGCCTGGAAGCGCGAGAGGCAAACTCCGAGGCAAGTACAGAGTGTGACGCGGGTATGAAACTGAGGCGAGTGAGAAGTGGAGGAGCACGCCTGCAAGCAAAGGAGCACGCAAGGGACGCTGTCTGATCTTAGCCCGGCCAAGTGTGCCACAGCTGCGCCACAAGACCTTGGTTGAACTGCATGATTGGCCTGCAGGTGGAGCGGACCCACATCCATGTGCGTCACTGAGCATCATTAAAGGCGCCGCGGAGCCTTTGCTCCTGGTAAGCGAGAACCCATTGAGGCTTGATTCGATTTGCATGTGCCACACCTCTTCCACTCAGGCTGTTACCGCAGACGGTCTCGACCCTCGGGCAACGTCGTCATACTGACAGAGTGAGGCCGAGAGCAGAGGGGCAGAGGGGGCGATTGAAGACCGAGGGGCAGCGCCCACACAGGCCACGACCCCACGCACGTCATGGCAGTAGCTAAACAATACCGGATGAAGCAGCTGGCCGCTCGAGTGTGACGAAGCGGCATGTGCCAACAATCCCCTCAGCCAGTCTAAGTCTAGCTAGCCCATTCAACAGTGACTTGAGCCGGTCCCAAAGAATACAAAAAGGACGCAGTTTCTCTGCTCAGTTTCTCCTTCTTCCCCTCCTCTCTATCCCCATCTACTCCAGTCTCAACTCAAGTAAACACACAATCAAACACCAAATTTTACCTCCCACTCAACCAAAACAACAAACACAATGGCCGACGCAATCAAGAACGCCGTCAACTCCGCCTCTGAGACCGTCCAGCAGGGCATCTCTGGCGCCTCCAAGGAGGGAAACAAGGAGGTTGCCAAGGACAGCAACGCATCCACCGGCACCCGTGCTGAGGCGGCCAAGGACGCTGTCAGCGACAAGGCCTCTGAGACCACCCACAGCGTAAGATGACTCTTTGTTGATTCCGTTGCGCTTGAGAGTTAATTGCTAACACATATCCATCTACAGGCCAAGAAATAAGCGCTTCGACCTACAGTCAACTGAAGGTATCGAGTGGGAGGATTGAGCTGTGGGCCATGCAGTCATCATCACTTTAGCGATTCAATTTCAAATACAGTGATACCACCACAACACCATTGCACTTCTTTGAACTGTGAAATGTGTTCAGACAAACATGTGAAGTTCCATATACCCGATCTTAGGAACCTGGCGATGTTCCAGACCTCTTAAAGGCTTAGAGCTTCATACGGTAGTAGTTGCTTAAATTAGGCCTAGGCCAATCATCCCCGCCTTTCTGTCATCTCGGTTCTAGTACTAGGATAAAAACGGTAAAGGAGAAGTTGATGTGGCACAGTTGGGTTGTGGTCACATGCAAGTACATTGCTAGACGATAGAACCACTCGACACACTACACTGGCAAGACATGCATTTCACCTTCTCGAGCACTTTCCGTAACCGATTTGTACTTCACTCAAAATAAGATCGTGCACCAGCCTCATAAATGTGCACAAAGCCAGTTTATCCTGACCGTCGCCGTCACGAACAGACATACAACATCCACCACGCATACTTCGCATGCATGGACCACCGCCCGGTTGAACATGACGAATGGTAATACTAACATTTGAGACACTCTGAGGTGCTGTTGAACCTTGCTTTTTTTTCTTAGGGGCAATTCAAGTTTTCAACTCAGTTTCCACATAACCAGCATATTGCCCAAGTAGATTGGACAGAACCAACAATGCTCTATTGCAGTTGTATTCTAAAACGTGGCAAGAGCGACACATTGGCTCTGTTGACCTCACAACATTGCAGCCGGGAAAAAAATATTTTGCAAATGTCGGTGCCGTAGCTCATGATTGTGAACTCCAAATAACATATCACCAGGGAAGAAAATTTATGAACAGGTATTATTGAAATGATTGAAGACGCATTACTCACTTGGCAATCTAAGAAGTACTAACACCAACGCCTATGATAAAAAAACCACCAAAGCAGAGTGCAATGCCACCGGAGTGTAAGGAACGGAAGAACATGCAACTTACCGAGCGGGTGCAAGACCCTGGCTCTGCCGCATCGAGTTTCCTTTACAGGACACACAATGCCAGCGCCATTCATCCTTCTCATTCCTCCAGCTACACCACGGAGGAATCGCCGCGCGGCAGTCCAGCCACGGGCAGCGCACAACGCCGTCCTGGCCCTCGCCCCGGAAGAACCTCCACGTGACAGCCCAGAGCGAGCGCGCAACCCACTCGTCGAGGCAGAGCAGAAAATCCTCGACAATATACATGTCCTCGCCGCAGCACGACAGCCCCAGCTCCTCCAGCAGCTGCGCCCTGAGCTCGTCCATCCTCGCCTCCTGCTCGCCGCGCCTGCGAAGCAGCTCCCTCGGCGCGAGGTTGCGCCTCAGGAGGCCCAGCTCCCACGCCGTCTCGCGGATGGAGTTGTGGACCACGGGGTTGTCGCTGTGGGCGAGGGTCAACGCGCTTATGGCCACCAGGGACAGGCACGTCGAGCAGAGCAAGTGGCCGCAGGGCAACTGGTGCATCTCGGCGCGGGGCAGATCAGGCCGGCAGCACTTGTGGCACTCGGCCAGCTCGCCCTCCTCGACGTCGTCGCCGTTGGCGTGATAGTCAAAGCGATCGGCATCGGAGCACCGGGACGCGTCGCAGGAGGAAAATTCGGGGAAACAGAGGCGGACGGCCGTCGGGGGGGTCAAGGGGGGGTCGGCAGGGTGGTCTGCGTCCAAGCTGCGGTTGTAGGTCAGAGGCTCGTTGGGGACCGGGTCTGGGAGTTTAAAGTCAGCCTGGCGCAACCGGATAAGATACTTACCTGGTCTGTCGAAGCGGCGCTGGAAGATGCTCCCCTTGCCGGCGACGAGGTCGACAACACCCAAAGGCTTGTCGTACTCTTCTGTGGGACCTGCTGGCCATGGGCCTGCGGAAAGGTATGTCTGGACGGGGGGATCGTCTGGCTCCCGCCGCAGAGACATGTTGGATGGGATATTCGGCCCTGTCATTCTCGGTCAGCTGCTCGTGAGTTGGTGGGCACGTACCTTCGAGTCTGAATGGTCCGCAGTGAGTAGCTGCGTTGCTGTTTGTCAGGCAGTAGCCGAGTGTGTAGTGATGCGGAATAATCACTAACCAAACCCTATAATTTGCTGCGAGTCCTTAAATATACATGCATCGACCAAAGAAGTCCGTGTTCCTTTGTTTATGTTTCAACTTGACGAAGCATTGTGCACTTTGTTCTATCCCGAGCTGGTCATGCATGTTCCATCTGCTTTGAAAAATATGAAAGATATTGAAAGCCCTCTGCGGCCCGGGGACAAGGAATTGTTCCCAGTCGTCATTGTCGACACTTGCCCTCTTTCAAAGATTGTGTTGGTCTTCGCAGGAAGGCTTAGGGTCATTTAGGGGCCGGATCAAGGTAAGCTAAGATTGCGCTCAAATCGCCGTTGCATGTAACTGCACGCAACAGCACCTACAAAGTTCACCAGGCACTTGATCTCCAGATTTTCAGAAGGCACTCATTGATCAATTCGAGTCTGTCATGCCCATCGCTCCTGAAGGACTATGCCTTTATTTGCCCTTGCTTCCAGAAAATCACTGTGCTGGATAACAGAGAAGTGTTGTCCCAGGATCGTCCTCCTCCAAGCTCAATGTTTCCTCACATCCAATCACAGTTTCCTGCCGTAGTGAACTCCCCAATGCTTGTAAGGTTTTGCACCCTCCCCAGCAAGAATTCCAACTGTCTGTAGGCAGCGCCAGGCACGTACTGCGGGATCTCGTGTCCCGCCATCTCAACGGTGACAAACGTCAGGCCACGCTCAGAGTGCGTCTTGCCGTACCAACCACCGCCACCAACGTAGCCGACAGGGATCGTGGGAATGTGGTTCTGTGTCATGGTCTCGATGAGGGCGGGCTCGATGGTCGGGTTGTAAGGCACGAAGAACTTGTCGATGAACGGCGACTCCTCGAAACCCTGGACACCCTGCCAGGTCATGTTGTTGATCACGGCGAGGGTGCCATTGGACGTGATCAGGAAGTCCAGTTCACCATTGGCGATGACGACGTTGCCGGTGCGCTCGATGACGGACGGGAGCACGTTGTAAGCCGCGGGCTCGGAGGCCCTCAGCCCAGATCCGAATATCTCCGCACGACACATCTTGAAGTCGGCATCCGGGACGTTCAGGGCGTCTTTTACGTCGCTGCGGTTGAAGTAGTTGTTGGGGCCCCAACCGAGCGTGGGGAAGCCCGCAGGGTTGGACGGGAAGGGGCAGAATGAGCTGATGTGGTAGGGGTCGAAGCACGGGTTAACGTATATCGCGGCGCGGGCGATGTCCTTCCACACCGTGCAGTTTTCGATCAGGACTTCTGTTGCATTGACGGAGTCAGGGAAGGCGAATGGTCCCTTGGGAGGGAATGTCAGCGCTTCGTCCATGAAGTCTGTGTATCCGCAGTGGTTGGCACGCTCGTTGATCTCCTCAGTGAAGGTTTCGTTGAGGTTGAAGTAGCTGCTGTGTTTGTTGAGGTACTGCACCGAAGGCGCGTGCTCCATTATGGGAAGAGGCCCGATGGCTGGGTCGTTGATCTGGATCCCCTTGACGTTGTAGTATTCGTCGTCGTCCCGCTCCAGAAAGTGGTTGGCAATGTAGGGCACGTACATTCCTGCGTATGACTCGCCCGTCAAGTAGACATCGTACCCGTGCATGTCGAAGGTGTCAATGAAGTTCCTCCAGAATCCGGCGAATTGAGCTGCAACGTCGTGTTCATCCTTGATCAAAAAAGGAGCTCCAGGGACTGCGGACGAAAGTCCGGTACCTGCACGATTAATCGTTAGCTGAGAATGCATGCCAAAAAAGGAAAAGAAAAAAAAAGCCATTCCATTGCCTGTGTCAAAAGCTGCAGCCCTGAGCAGCTTTGCGCCCGGTAGTAAAACAAACGACAATTGTGACAAACGTTGCTCCAAGCCAGGATGGATAAGCATTGTTTTGGATGATGCTTACCAATGGGCTGGTCAATCCAAACCATGTTGGTCAGGTTGGTCCAAGAGAATGGGTTTGGCTGAGGCGAGTACGTTCCCGGCTGCCACAGGAAAGGGCCGTTCTCCTGCAGTAGGCCACCCATGGAGCTGCAGCCCGGACCACCATTGAACCAGACGGTGATCTCATTGCTGGCCTCGGGGTTCTTGGACGGGAAGAACCAGAAGAAGAGCTCGTTGGCGCTGGAGCTGTTGGTGGACTTGGGCGTTGAGATGGGCAGTCTTCCTGCGTAGGACTCGCCAATGTCAAAGCCCACCTCAGGCACACCTGTGCCGTTGACCACAAATCCTGATGGGGAGAAGCCAGTTAGTGGTATGTTCTCTGTAGTTATATGGGAGGAGGTCGTTGTCACAGGTACGTCTGAACACATGAGCAGGTGGACTTACTGTGGCTCTTGGAGGTGAGAAAGGCTGGGTCGCGGCTGGCGGCTTTCTTCTTCAGGTGGCCGTTTGCATCCACAGAGGACTGGTAGGCCAGAGGGGCTTGCTCACAAGGAACCACAGCAGACAAAGCAGCAGTGGCAGCACCAAGTGTAGTCAAGATGAGCTTTGAGAAGTGCATGGTGGATGTTGTGCCTGGAGACAAGGGCAAACTCAAAGTTGGAAGTGATGAGAAGGGATTTGAGTGGATGTTGAACTTGAAGGCGAGTTTGAAGGACTGATGCCAAGTTTTGGAGGGGAAGGAGAGGAGAAAGGTTGGAAGTCAGAAATCTGAAGGTGAAGAGTCGAGTGCCAAACAGTTCAGTCCAAGCTGGTTGGTACGGGACTGGTGACTGGAATTACCCCAAGGTTGGTCTGATGTTGTTTGTACTTGCAGACTTGATTCAGTGCAAACGGACCACAGCTTGAGGAGTCTTCAGCCGCAAAATCTCCAAGCTTTCCGAGGAGTCTTAATACACGCTCACCTCTGCTACAATGCTAGTTGCTTCCGACAAGAGGACATGCTCTTTATTGAAGACTTTTGTTCAATGGGCAATTCCCTCTCGCCACTAGCTCCGGGAACATTGCCATCTCACCATATTTCACATAAGCTTTCTTTTTTCATAAAATCGGAGATTCGCACATGTTAAAACGGAAGGTACATCGGTACATCACTCCAGACCGTAGTAGGCGTAGGTACCTAGGTAGTAGGTTTAGGTAAGTGCGAGGTGCCATAGGAGTAGGAGTGGTTGTTGGGCGTGGTTAGGTGGATTTCTACCTTGTGTCACTTTGTACTTGCAATATACCGGTATAAACGCCGTTTTTACAGGTGTGAATCTCCGATTTCTTTTTTGTCTGGGCTACCTAGGTACTATCCGTGGATAGTTTACTAAGAATGATTGACTGGTACTACATGCCCACTCCACTGTCTCAACCATGTGAAGACTCACACGTGTGTTACCCGACCAAAATTGTGATGCAGGCCGTAAACCCACGAACCATTGACACCATGCTCATCGTGGACCAAGGCCTCTCCGATACAGGTCTTTTGAGAGCACTTGACAGTCTCTGTGCCCACTGCTCCTCCAGTCTCAGCACCTCTTGTTCTTCCTTCCATTCTTGGCCGGGGCAGCCTTGTATTCGGGGTGGACACTCTTCAAGTGGCGAGTAATGTAGATGCTCCGCTTGTGAGTGTAGCGGCAACCGGCGACAGGGCACTTGTGCTCCTTGGCCTCAAGGCCAGTGGCCTCCTTCCACTGCTCCGCATGCTGATGCTCGAAGTGCACCTTGTGAGACCGCCAAGCACCCTGCTTTCCGCAACCGTCGATCTTGCACTTGTAGTGTTTAGGGGGCCAGCTGGAGTTCTCGTCCAGAACCACAGAGTACAGGTCGTTGTTGTAGGGGTCGATCTTGCCCTCTGGTCCCTTCTGAGGACCCCTTCCCTTCTTCTGAGCGCCGTGCTTCTGAACGCCGTTCTTCTGAGCGCCGTTCTTCTGAGGACCCTTTCCCTTCTTCGTGGCCGTACCCTTGGCTTGCTGGAGGCTGTCACCCTCCTCATCTACTTCGACTCCTCCGTCGAATCCAACGGCCTGGGGAGTGGTGAAGGTTTTCTTGATCTTCTTGCTGCCCTCAAGTTTGACAGCACCAGCATCATTCTCCTCCTCGTCCAGTCCTGCCCAGGCAGCAGCAGGGGCATCCTTGGCGGTGGACTGATCAATAGCAATCCTGACGGCCATCTCCCGGTCACCGGCAGTATCAATGGCCATGTCCTCATCAGCAGGAGTCTTGTCGGCCATGTCCTCATCTTCTTCGTCCGATCCGATCGCGAAAGAGAAAACAGGGCGATTCTCCTTGTCAGACTCGTCGCCGATGATCATGGCATCCCCATTCTGTTCTTCGCCCTGGTTGTTCTCATCGTTGAAGATGGTTTCCATCTCTCCCTCGCTCTCGCTCTCAAAGGTTATCGAGTCAGGACCAGGGGAGTTGAGCCGGACAGTCATGGTACTGGTTCCGTTGCTGGCAATCTCTTCGTCCTCCCTCTCAACGCAGCAAATGTCGGCGTCATTGTCGAGTTCATTGTGGGGGCCCTCCTCAGACTCATCATCGATGGTGGCCTTTATCTGATTGAAGATGCCCACAGAGATTTCGGCAATGCTGTCGGCAACAACAAAAGCATTAACCGGATCGAAGGCCTCCCGTCTGTTCAACTCGTCAGCAGATTGAGGAACTCTGAACTGAATGCACGAAACTTACAGGATGGCATCAATGAATCCCCTGAACTTCACATACAGTCTGTCCTGGTCTGCGACAAACCAAATCTTCTCCACAGAGTTGAAGTAAACAGAGGATGCCGAAGCCAAAATAAAGGTGATGTGAGCCTGATGCTCTTTGGTCAAGTGGTTTCTGTATTTTATCAGCATCGGGTACCTGAAAAGGAGTACCGGCATAGATACTCAGGCAAGAGCTTACCCCCAGACTCTCTGCACCTCGCCGTCCAGGGTTTGACGAAAGACCTTTCCGGCCTCCGTAAGAAAGGGTCTATGCAGTACCAGTGTCAGCAACAGTGCAGCCAAAAGCATGTATTGGCAATGCAGAGGCAGGTAAACGAATCTGTGCGTTGGTGTTTGAGTTATGGATGCCATGGCGTCATTGTTGTGAGGGTGACAAACATGTAACGACACCAAGCGTGACTTCATGCCTGGTATTTCACGACTTACCAGAGCATGTTCGCTATTGGGGAGGTTCTTGTGCAAGGGAAGTATTTGGGCAGAACATGGGACTGCTGTACTTACTCAGACATGGTGACTGTTGTGTCGTACTGATTTCTCGTAGTGTTGTTACTGGAGAGCACTGTTTGCTGTTGTGTCGAGTGTCGCAGGGTGTTTCCCAAGCGGCGATCGAGGTTATGATCCAAGTATGGGTGGTAGTGATGGTCGAAGGTTGTGTTTCGATCTGAGAAATTTTGCTATTTGAGGTGCCCAGCTTGGGAGCTTGAGTATTCACTGCAGTGCCAGCCACGAGGCCTGCCCGGCAGGCTCCAAAATGCTTCACCTTTGAGTGAATCAAGACCACCGGGACTATGTATTTCCGAGGTCTCCCAGCATTGGCAACTTGTGAGTTTACAGGTGAATAGGTATCACTTGTCATCAAAGGTCTAGCCTTCTCAATCACCCCCACAGCATTTGGCTGCTTGAAGCACCTCCAACACCCCTCAAGCTTGATGCCTTCTGTAGTATTGCCCAGTGTCTAATCTTTATACAGTACCATGAGGGAGTCACAATTCATAATTATCTAGAGCATACTCAATTCTCGATTTCTCCTTGTTGGGTGTATACTTCACCAGGCCAACCTCAATTGTCCAGTTTGAACTACATTGAAGTTCAGGCCAACCTCAGTTTGTTGGCATGTAGGTTCACACCTTACGAAGCTGAGAAGTCTTAAGATGTGCCATCGTCAAGATTATACCCAGCTCTGAGTAGCACAATTGTCTCTGGAATCCTTGTCATCTGACTTTTATCACAATGAATAAAAGAATTCTGCATAAACCTACCCGTCCCTCTAGGTCTGCGTATTGAGGGCTGCTGTCATGCAAGGTTCGCACTGTGCCTGTCCGTCCACATGGAAATTGGCTCCCAGGTTCTGATCGCAGAGATAGTCAGAGCGGTGAAGAGTGGTAGAATACAGTCGAAAGAAGATACAAAACATGAGTCCGGCCCATCTGCAGACACCGCGGAAGCCCCACTGCATGTACACTCCGTTTTGGCACATTCGTCGAGGTGCATGTCGCTGACCTGCTGTGCTACCCCGGGTCATTTCTGATCGCCCCACGTCTCATCGACACCGGCCAAGAACAGGGGTACTTCTGGATCTTTCTATTTGCGAATTTTGCATTAGTCTTGAATCAAAGGCGAGCTGAAATTATGCATGAGTCTATGGTGACATTTCATTTTGCTCGATGGATTCAGTGTGGTCGAGCAGGCAGTGTCTATACAAACCATAAAGATTCTCCTTCAAAATGTGATTTTAATGATTCCACACAAGTCAAAAACTGAGGTGTTTTTATTAAGTTCCTCTAAATCTTTGAATTTTAAAATGTTAGAAATGGATAGTCTGATAATCTCTTTTCGAATAAGTTAAGACAAATAAGTAAAAGTCTAGGAGAATCATCCTCAATTGTGAGGAGTCTGACTCTGCAGCCGCCGTGGCTTGCTCTTACGTATTTACTTGCAGATTACTGACATTGAATGTAGACTGTTCGTGATTGCCAAATGCAGTCCTACCCCATTCCGGCATTTTCAAACCTCCGTTGTTGATTGCGGGCTACCAAATCCTAGCTTAAGTCAAATACTTTTATCCCGAAGCCCGGATCTGCCGGTGAGATTCTGATGCGATCACCACGAAGATCTGCATGTGGTGATGATTTCAAGTTGTTAGTTACGCTCTCGTCCATTCACATGCATATCGGCCACACGAAATGACCAAAACTAGGGACGAAACCTTCCTAGGTAGGAAGGTTTTGTAGAAAGTTTTCGTTTGACGTTCATGGCCTCGTTATACGTTCACGTCATGGAAGCAGTCAAGCCCAATAGGAGCCAAGAGAAGACTCACAATTTGCTCATAGCTGTCGGTCCCTCCGAGTTTGGTGAGAACAAACTCGATGTATGATCCTTGTATGTGGCTGTTTTGTTAGTGAGAAGCGCAGAAGCGAGCGGTAGCTAGACAGGTGCTGCAAGGCTTCAAATTCAGCTTCCATGGCGCTCGACGTCGGCTTTGGCTAAGACATGATATTTGTGTCTCGGGGTAATGACATCTCAACTCGCTGCTGGGGCTTGAAGTCTATAAATGCCCGGCTGATCTTCCAATTCAGAGGTGTAGTTTCTCTCCTCAACTCGTCAACAAACTGCCCACTACCCTACATAAGACAGTTAACTCCGTCTCTTCTTTGAGACATCAAATAAGCACACCTTACTCGTACTTTCGAGGAACCTGTTCGTTGTTTCTTTCATCTTGAAGATATTCTCACTTCCTTGACTATCCGCTTGTTTTCGTTGAGCTATTGCAACACCGCAATCATGCCCAAGATCGTGTCGAACACTGTCGTCGGCCCCAGCCCCAGCCATTATTATGGCACACTTGTCACTAGTGGCATCGGTTACGAAGATGGTAGTCGTGTCACGGTACAGAACACGCTCTACGTCAAGTTCCTGGCTCCGACCAACACAAAGATTGAACTCAATGCCTCGCTGAATCCATGGAAGGAGGTCACGCCCATCATTGAATCCGATACCATTGACGATCAAACCGTCGGAATTACAGCTGAATTACATCTGGCCGGTCCGTACACGTTCAACGCATCGGATACCTTGACCTGGGACATTGGTGGAGACTTGACTGTTGATGTCTCTCGATACACTGATTCATTCGAGCTTTACACCGATGGAATACCCAGCGGCACAGTTGAGGTCAAGGTCCCGGCTGCCCCGGATAGTGCGCTGTCCAGCACCAAGCAGATCATCACCCTTACCAAAGGCAGCAAACCGCTTGTGCTTGCTGCCACGACTGGCCAGACGAACCCGTTTCCAATGGCTACTGGTAAATACAAGGTCGAAGTGGGCGAGCTAGTTGATGACAATGAGACGACCGTCGTGGCAGCGTCTGTCTCACCGACAGACATCACCGTTGAAGCGGGCAAAACCGCTTCTCTGACGGTGACCTATGGAACTCCGCAGAAGTTCTCTGCCCTTGACATCAAAGTCGGCGGGTCATCTTCGCCCCTTGATAAGGAGCAGATTCATATCGAGGTCAAAGCGGGCGGTGAAGAGGCCAAGGTCTTTGACAGTCCCACCAACCACACGACCAGTCTTCGTCGGCTACCATCCTCGGGCACGGCCACCATCGAGGCCACAGCGACCTTGAACAACATCAAGTACACCTGGAAGCAGTCATTGAACCTCTCGAACTCTCTCATAAAAGTCGACATAGAGGGCGATAAGTTTTCCCACGCCAAGATCGACACTTCGTCCTTCGTTGACTTGCCCATCAACGTGACGACCGATTTGGCCGCCTCTGCGGACTCCATTGAATTTCGTCTTATCTCGAAGGATCGGACTGCGTTCGCTTACTCGAAGGATGTCGCCATCAAGAACGGCAAGATTACGCTAGATACGCCTGTTGCTCCGGGCAAGTATAAGGTCACCGCGCCCGGATTCATCAAGGACGGGACCCTCTATGGCGCCGAGGTGGTCAGCGAGATTGTAGTTGCGCCTGACAGCTCCTCCAAGATCGACTTGGAGATATTGCGAGGGCCGAACCTGCGAGTCCGTGGGTTCCCGAGCTACCTGAGCTTCGGTGCCATATCCGACCTTGTCGACCTCCAAGGCAAGGACCTGACAGCCGCCAAGGTTACTTCTGTCTTCAAGTACGCCGGAAACGATGGTATGGGAGACGCTGGTGAGTACCTCAGCGACGATCCGAGAACCACTAAGACGGTTCAGCTCGCCGCGTCGGTCTCGGAGAAACTCGGCGGCCAGCCCGTTCTGCCTGTCCTCATCAGCTACACGGTCAATCTAAGCCTCGGCGACAGCGAAAAGCTCCTGCATGACAAGTCCGGGCTGGAACACTCGTTTGGTAACTTGATACTCAGCCTCCAGCTGGCCAAGAAGGCGTCTAAAAACGAGATATCGGCCGGATATATTGTCAACCCAGACTTCCTGGGAGACAACCAGCAGGCCCACCGAACCGCGCAGTACAGCATGCCCGTCGTGGAGCCCCTTACTAAGGCACTTACCTACCGCAAGATTAATGCCACCGTCCCACCCACTATTAACGACACTCTCGCCGGGTACGTTCAAGCGGTCAACTGGCTGATCCGGACGGCGGCGCCCGAGGTGACATTCGGCTGGCAGGCCAATCTATGGGGTGTGGGGAGCTCTGAGTGGATCTACGACAAGAAGGACAACACGGTCGCCATCAAGAATGCCAAAAGCACTGCCGCCTACATCAAGACCCTCGGCGTGTTCGACGGCGACTACGCGCCCGACTTCCTGGCCATCGACCGCTACGAGGCCGACGACTTCACCATCCGGGGCTACACCAACTCCTACTGCTACGGCCCGCGCGAGTGGGAGCGCTTCTACGACTTCGTCCGCACCGTTGCCCTGGAACTCAAGGCGCCAGTGATGCCGTGGCAGATCCCCGCCAGCTGCATCCCGCACGCCGACGAGCACGTCACGACCGGGTCCCTCGAGACCGACCACTGGGGCACCGGCGGCACCTATATCTTCGGCGACCCGGCCATCGGGAAGAAAGTGGAGAACATCCACCCCGTCGTGCGCGCTATCAAACCCGGCAAACTCGTCCAGCAGGACAACGTCGCGTCACTGTTTAAAAGCTCCGAGCCCTTCGACCTCGGGGTCCCGACCTGGGGTGACTTCCCTCTCCGTGGTATCTTCGCCGTGCTGCTCGGCGGTGGCACTACCACGGGTGTAGTCACGAGTATAGGGTCGACCGGGAAGTGGACGCAGGCCAAGATCTCCGAGTACATGAAGGATCCTGTTCCGCTGACCTCTACCCCTAAGAGCAGGGCTACTTGAGTACTGCGAGCCTGCTCTTGGCCACTCTCTCAGAATATGGTTTGTGATATCAGGGATGAGTCCTACACAAGTTGGCTGTTTCATAAATTCAATATTTCTTGTTGGATTCGGCATTCATTGGCAGACTGACATTGTGAGAACATCGAAGCGCACTCAGGTATCTTGCTATGTTGCTATTGTAGTACATTTCTATAAAAACACAAGGGATTGCTTCCAATTGCGCGTTAGAAACTCTTCAGTATACTCAGCCCGTGAAATTTGTGTGCATATCAACATTTATGCTTGATATAAGGGGTCGTGCTTCCGTCAGTGGAAATTATTCCTTGATTTGCCCGGCACCAGCAGGATTAAGCTTAGGATTTAGGCACATTTGCGTAGATATCCTTGAACCAACTTGCAAGTTCAACAAGGTGAAAGTATTTTCACCCAAGTCAGTCGAGTTACTTTGGGTACCAGGACTGAAACTGTGGGGACCATGGTCGGAGATTCGAGTCTGTGATGGAATAGTCAGGCTCCTCTTACCGGGGATGACGAAGTCCGTCAATTGTGTGAGCACTGACTCCCAAAACTTTCAACGAGAACCTGGGCAGGGTTGGGAAGATAGTACGCATTGTGAAAATAAAGTTGAGAACGCAACGCTCTCCCAGCAGATTCAAAAATGAGCTGGTGTTTTGAGAAGGAGATGTAGGTGGGGTCTAAGCGTTTATGTCTCCTGAAGTTATGTGCGATCGACATAAGTTTATCGGGAACAAATTGGGGGTTACGAGGCGCAAGCAGAGATTGTCTTGCTGTGTGTAACCTTGGGAAATTCTTTGGCCCCTGCAGGAGAGCTGAATTTGAGTGATTTGGCCACCTGGACAGCCTTGTGCTATCTCTCAGACATGGGGGCCTTCATAGAGGCTGAAATATCATGTGTGATAGGTGCCCCATATGGTTTGTCCAATCAATATCAGGCATACTGAAGCGAAACGCTCCTGAGCATCGAAGGGAGAAGATCTGCTGACGCCAGGATAATGCAAAGGATATGTAGATATGCGTCACCCGACCGAAATGATCCGTGATAGGGACTTACTAGAGCAGGATGGTGTTCATCAAATGTAGCCAAGGCCTAAGGAACGTCAATGTAAAACCACATTAAGCCAGGCGGTGCCCCTTTCCGGACTACACGAGGCTCCGCACCAAGCTCCCCCGAAACACCCGTTGGGTGCTACTGAGAAGAATGAAAATATGTACTTCAAAGTTGAAGAGGATAAGGTGGCTCCGTGGTGAAATTTAGTGGTCTGCCATTTCCAGTTGAGGACTTGAGAACAACTCTATCAGAAGCAACATGCAGTACATACTACATGGCACCTTGGTCACAAAGAGACGGTAAGGGTACTTGTCGCTCCGGACCACTCCCCCTGCCGTCGGGCCGATCTTGGGTAATACAGATTGTGTAATATGATCGCCACGTCTGACTGTGGTGGAGTCTTGATCGGATATTTGGTCCGTCTGCGTAGTCCAGTCATTATTGTGAACGATCAGCCTGGCTCGACAGAATATCATGGGGAACAGATCAGACAATGCTCTTGTAGGTCCAGAAATCCCACGACTGAAACGCTGGTCGTATATCAAACTTAGCAAGGATCTCTTCAATGTCGTTGCTTGTCCATGTTCAAACGACTTACCCATCCGTGAATTTTGGGTTAGGCTTGTCCCATACCATAGTGTGATGAACCAACAGGAGTGATACTAGTGTGAACTATCGAGAAAGCCCTGGGGGCCAACGACGAATGCCACAAAGTAAGAAGTCAGGCGATAGGGCGTGGAACTTGTTGACTACGACCCTATCCACCAGACGGCCGCAACCACCAAAATGTTTCAGAGAACGGATCCAAGCCTGCACAGAGTGCGGGAACCTCACTTGTACCCCTCAAAATCCAGCAACTCATCCCTCGCAGCCTCCCTGGCCGTACGACGTAGTAAGGTCTTCCTAGTGGGCTTCCATCCGTCCATGAGGTCATTATATCGGCGTTTCCAGGCACGTATGCTGATAGCGAAGTGTTTTCGATTGAGACAAAGCGTCGCTAGACAACACGACACATCATATGTTCCAGAATACTCTGTACCGCCTCTGAAGTCATCCTCGAGCACATAGTGTCCGACGGCCATGTACTTCTCCACAATCTCGCGGCGCCCGACAGGCTTTCCGTACTTGTGCTTTGGGGAGTATTTCACCATTGGCGGATTCTCGTCGGAGGAGGACCACTTGCCCACCGGATACTTCAGTCTTCCGTACTCCAGTGACATTTCTCCTGGACTGCTCGAAATAAATGCTGGGTTGAAGAAGTTCTGAGATAGGATGATCTGGTCAAGCACTAGTTGATGCTTGTGGTGGTGTTGGGCGAAATTGAGGAGATGTGAGTACTCAAGGGTTGGTATTTGATAGCTGAGGTCGTAGAAATCAAATGAATGTTATATACTCCGCTCTAGGGCTATTTGGAGGCTTTGATCAAAGAACAGGCAGCAGGAAAGTTTCTCACTGCTCAGATAATATTAACCAGGCATACGGATATCATGGGTCATGCTCCACTAGGGTTGAGAACCACGTAGAAAACAACCTTGATTCGGTGTCTCGAGACGGTGAACGAAGAAACAATCCCTGCATTAATAAGCTGAGCTTTGTTTCTTGCAAATGAATATGACCGACTCATTAACCCGCTTTTCCATCTTCTATTTGAGTTTCAAGATGAATCAGTCTAGTGACTAGTGTTATCTATGATGCTACATCCGTTTGATCAAGGCAGCCAGCCGACCTCCAATATTCAACAGCTTATCAATTTCAAGTGTAAAATTAGCTGTACCACAACATATTCAGTGTCAAGTGAAGAAATAATCCGCTCTCTGTATCCTTCTAGAGGATTGTCAGAGCCATCTCTTCAACCTTGCAGGACTTTTCCACCCAACTGGCATCCCATGTGTCTATGAATTGAACAGGGAGCGCCCTGGAGTCCGCTAAACCAATCCTCTCATAGCAGTCTGCGTCCTTGTCTGATGGCTTCAGTACCAGAAAGCAAGGTTCCTTCGGAGAACGCCCATAAATCCTGTGGCCAACAAGGATACATAAAAAGCCCAGACTGCTGCTATAGGGAATTGACGGTGGGTCATCGCACAGAAAAGGCAACGAGTTCCCCTCGTCATCTGAAAATTGAAATGTGAGGAGATTGTCGTTGTTGTTTGTAGTAGGCCCCTCCAGTACGAGATCAGTCCCGGTACGCTCAACTGTGAGATTCTTGAGTACCTTTCCCCGTAGTACCAGTTTCCCTGACTTGACCGGGCCGAAGGGGTACAGATCCGGATATGCAGGCTCGGTGACTGCTTCAACGACCTCAGCCGAGGTCTCAAACACCCTAGCCTCCATTATCTTGATTGGTGCCTCGACCGAGCACCATGACCAGGTGGGCGCCCTCCAGAGCTCCGGACGTCTGGGCCTGTACTGGCCATCTGGGCGCCAGCTCATCCTAGAATATTGAACGCTCCAACAGATGTGCCGCAACAGAAAGACATCCCAGAGTCCTGCAAGGTAAACGGGCTTCCTGCCATAGCGCTGCTCCAGATGTACCACGTACTGCTCTGCAAGGCCTGCCAAGGCAGGAAGCTTGTCTGCCTCGAACGAGAGTCGGCGCAGTGAGAACGTCTCCACGAACCCTTGCCACATCATCCAGATGCGCCACTCCTCGATGTCGCTTACAGGTAGGTCCAGTCGGCGCAACAATGCGTTGTAATTTTCGGAGATATCGGTAGCTCCGACGGAATTGCCACACTCGCACCGGCGCATCTCGTTACAGTCCCACATCAACTCGTCGGTCGTATAGTGTAGGAGGCGGTTCGACAATATGGACTCCTGCAGCGTCCAGCCTCGCTCGGCGATGGGCTCGGTCAACTGAGCTGAAGGTTCGAACATGCTGGTCTTTGCTGGGCAGTGGAAGATGTTGCCAAAGTCAAAGTGCTCATGGTACGGCGCAAGGAATTTCCTCGTGTAAATTGAGCGCCCTCGAAGGTTCAGTTCGTATGTGTCAGACGCGAAGTCTTGTTTCGAGAACATCCCGCCACTCACGCCATCTGCGTGCGCAGCCGAGATTGTGCATGTTGCGTTGGAATAGACCGAGCACATCTTGACGGACTCTTCTATCCAGTCCTGCAGGTCCTCCTGGATTATGCAAAGCGCATCCACCCAGAGATACTGGATGCCTAGTTTTCGACAGATTGTGACTGCGTCCTGTATGGTCCTTGGCATCAAAGAATACTCGATGCGTCGTTTATGATCCTCGTAGTTTGTCTTCAATGTTCTCATCCGTGGGTGTACCTGAGGATTTCCCCAGCAGTAGCTCAGAGCCACGTAGTTGTCGTGCAGGCCCTTGGATTCGACAAGACGTGGCTCGGTGGCATTCTCAGTCCCGACATCGATGACCCTTGTTGGCAGCGGGACCGACCCAGGAACACCACAAGTCGGATGGTTCTCGATGCAGTCTTTGAGCCAAGAAGCAGCCAGGGAGTGGCATGCATCGGAACCGGAGAAAGGCGAAATCTCTGTCACAGAGCCGATAAGTTCACCACTAGACACGTTGCTTCCGGCTGATTCACGGACGAAAAGTTCGATTGTCAACCTGTCCCGTCCCTGATACCTGACCAGTATTGGTCCGTTGACAGCCATCTCGACATGGACGAGGCTCTGGTCATCGAACGTAGACTGAAAACGCTGGAGGGCTTCCCACATCAATTGACATTCATCACAACTCGATGATTTCATGTCCTTGACGAGAATCAGCCGCACGACTCGTGCTTTGGTTCCAGGGGCCATGTCTTTGACCTCTTCTGGACGGAAATTCGAGCATAGTGGGCAGCTCATATTCGCTTGCTGGAAATTTCGAGTGCGAAGAAGATGAATGGAACCTGCGTCCGAATCTCGAAGTGTTGTAAGATGGAAAGCTCTGATGTGGCGAAATTTTCAATGGCTGCACGCTTCTGACATATTCACATATCACAATTATCGGTCGTAATTCTGGAAGAGCTGGTGCCTGTCGAAAAGCTCCCGAAGTCGTTTCGTAGAGGAGTAACTTAATTTAGCACACGTGCATGTACGGACGTGCTTGCTGATGGACAGTCTTGGAGCTAACCCAGCTCAGCTCAACTGAGCCAAGTGCGCACTTTCGACGGGTACCCGAGTATTTATAGCGAGCAACACCGCCAAAGCGTGAAGGATTCAGCGTCTCCAAATTGCACAGCCACCACACTGGACCAGATGCCATGACCTGTCTCGGCCAAGAGGCCGGCCTAGAGGGAAATTTGAGATGAACCCTGCAGGCTGGAATTGAGAAGCTGATGCAAGTGTGCCTAGCCAATGCAGCAACCGCCCCAGAGACTTGATGGTCGACCATACAGGCCAAAATGTTCAGACTAATGAAGGTGATGGGCGAATCAGTGCCTGAGCCCCACCACCTTCCTTGGCTGAGCGACCAACTGCCAACTCACTCCTCGAATTGCAACTAGCCTTTCGATTATTCAATGGAAGGCTTTCGAGTGTGTGTCGCCTAATCCACCTTTGGTCCGCCATAGAAAGCCCGGGACATGTGACTTCCTCCAATACCAACTGTTGCAGCCGGCAAACATGCCGAAGCAATTGCTTCGGCCACGATGCCGCCACCCGCCGCCAAATCGGTGTAACAATGCTGAGGAGGTTGCTGGTTCACAGCATGACAGATCGCAAGGTCAACAACCAATGGATGTCGATGATCATTAAGCCTTGTAACCTCTGTCAATCCCAATGGTTTGACGTTCCAACTGTCCGTAAACAGGTCCAGCCATTTCGACCGATTGCTGTCCCTGAAACGGGAGCAGAAAGCCGACAAACTCAATGTTATCTCTTTTGTCTGTGCTCCTGGACGTATTATTTCTGGGAATTCCATGGTGATTGTGGAGTCCATGTCGCCTCCGGCACCCAGGAGCCGCACAAATGTCAGTAGGGTGTCGTCATCGACCTCAGTGCTTGGCTTCAGTGACACGAGGAGGGTGGTCAAGTTCGACGCGTTAACCTTCAATGAAACGTCGCGAACATAGTCGATTGGCTCGTTGCCAGTGAGTGGTGTCAATGGAAACGAGATGTTTTGCCAAGACCTCGCGGCTTCAGGCAATTTGCCATTCGTGTAGCTGGCGAGTATATGTCGAAACATTCGAGGCCGGTCCACTCTATCATCACATAGACGTGGCCCCACTGACGCAATAAATAGCAAAAATCTCCGGACAGTCTGTGCGAAATTTGCCGACAATTCCGAGAAGTACTCGGGACCTCTGGTTCGGTAAAGATCATACAGAACTGCCAAGGCAAATGGCGCCAAATATTCAGGGCTGTCGTCGTATGCTCCAGATGTTGTTCTTGTCTGAACCTTCAGAAGACCCCAGACTAATGCATCTCTCGAGTGCAGGTAATGACGATACAAAGCGGGACTACACGCACGATACCTAGGGTAGGAGCTGATAGGGGCAAAATCTGAAGAGTCCACAGAGTCTCGCACACTGAATGGAAAGTCGTGCAGATCAAAGCCCTTCCAATGCGGCAGGTACGCCATCTGGTGACTCTGTGTTTGGTCTTCCTCACGCTCCACCTCACGTATGTAGCTGAAGACATCCTTTGCAACATTGCGAAGGTGAGGATGTGGCGGGTAATTGTCAAGACAGGCCAAAGCTAGAAGACGTGACCCGCTCAGTCGGGCCACTGCCGAACTTTTCTGCACCAACTCGGAACCATCTTCCCGGATGTTTCGTACAAAATCTTCAACAGTCTGATGGAGAAACTCCACGTGGTGGCATGTGAGTATGGAGGAATTTGACGATGATTCGAGGTCCGTCGCCTCCGATTCACTGTCAGCCACCACAATACGTTGCTTGTCTGCGCCAATTTCCACAGTATGGATCAGCCCACCAGATCTGCTAGCCAGCCAACTCATGATATCATCTGAAGATCCTGTTGGATGGTTTTCTGACAGCGGCGAGCCCATGCAGATTTGTGCGATAGCGTAGAGCGCCATGATAGTCAAGGAAGCGCGGCTAGCCAACGTGACTTTGAATATGATCAGTGTCTCTGGTAGATAGGGTGCGGCAACTCTTTTCAGAGTGAGTCTGTACATGTCGTCGAGTTCTTCGGGGTAATTGTGAAGGATTCTATAAAGAGACTCAACTGAAGTGCCATCGATGATTTCTTGACGCAGACTGTTGACAACTACCCTCACCCAAATGAAAACACCTTTGGCCCTCAATGCAATTTCAGTTGATAGTTTTGAGACGGCCCGTTGCCTGTCACCATATGCTTCGAGTATATGCCTAGTCCTAAGGATTCGGGAATTTGTGTACTCGACAATTTCTTTGCTTGTATAGTTATGGATGGCAAATGAAGGCACACGGGGGTCGTCTTGAAACCGTTGCTGGAAGATCGGCCACGGCCGGCTTGCTAGGCAGATTTTGACTACTGGCGCGTCTGGTTGGTTTCTCACCTCCCCATAATTGGCAATCAGACTATCGAATATTTCCAGTAGAGTGTTGTTCTCTTCCTGTTTCTGATTCTCATCCAGGGCGTCGACGAAGAGAGTGATGCAGTCTCTGCGGCCTGGTACAGCTGGTTTTATGTGGGGTATATGTAGGATAGCTTCAGATAGGCTTGGAACATCCCAATCTTGCTTATTCCTCGTGAGGTCCAGGAATATTGGCTTTACCAGCTCAAAGCTGCGAGGATGTTCCTGCAGAACTTGATAGAGAAGCTCCATCAACATCCCGCGGAGGCTCTTTTGTACCAGTGACTTCCCACGAAGATGGAAAAAGTAGGCCATGGGACGAGCTTCGGAGTGCGACGGTTGCAGCGACATGGTTCGACGGTCCTCTAGTGCGAATCTCATCAAAGTAGACTTCCCAGTTATCCAGAAGACCGCGTCGTATTCTTCACCATCGTCAGACAGCCACCGAGTGAAGGGTACCTGGTCCGTATAGAGCCATTCGAAAGTTCCTTTAGTGGTGTGACGGACTCGGTCCACTTCCCGCACGCGGAACCTTGCAACAGGAAGAGCCCATGGACGAGGACAATACTGGCAATCCCTTTAGTCCATGTATCTCAACCATGTTAAGTTCGCCTGGGCGCTTGGCCTTACTTGGCCACTGGGTTTTGCCCCGGGGGTGGGGAATAAACTTCATTCATCCCCATCTGGAAGTCCAATGTGTTGACAGTGCTGCCGTCGCTCTCTCTTGGGAAGGCTCGAGGTTTTTCGGCTCGGTGTTTTCGATGGTAACCCCCCGTACTAGGGTGGACTTGGGAAGTCTGGAGCGTGCTAATCGTAATGATAGAATGCCAGTCTTCATACTCAAGATCCGTACAATAGGACGTTCTTACCGCACAATGTGATTCAGCTTGTGTGGAGTGCTTGCGGGTTCAGGGGGGAACGGCAGAGAGAGAAAACACCGCAAGATCGTTCCCCGCCCGAACAGCTATATCAGCAGAGCTGACTGCATTGATGCCTCGATGCCTGTGCCACTCAGCTTGCACGGGGGCCGCCTCTCAATCAACTGTTCCCCAAGGCAGCCTAGCGTATTGGATCCTGTGTAACTATTAACATCCCGGCACCTTTGGTCGGAGCCAAGATTCTGGATGTCCTTGAGGTTGAAACGGATGGCAAACGAAGTGGCTGCGTCTCTGTTCTCTCTGAGGTCCCGCATTGCTCACCACAAGTATGAACTCAATAGAGTAAGAACTATGCATGAAGAATCGGGAATTTGATGGGTCAGCTATAGTACAATGCCGTGCAGGTGGATTTTTGTTTGAGTACGGTTTAGTCGGTCGGTAGCAGGCCTTCCAAAGTCGAAATGTTTATCATCTGTGAGTCTCCAAGGACAAGTCTTCTAACGCCGTGCACAAGCCTCTAGGCTCCCTCGCACCGTGCTGATCCGCCCATCTAGATACCCATGGCTATTGACGGTCTTTTGCCAAAACTCCCTTATATTCCCGCACAGTCAATTCCACAAACTTCTTGTACTGAGCCTCCCATTCAGCTTTGACCATATCCTTATCAGCTTTACTGTTCCATACAGAATGATCGATACTGTGTACCATGAGCTTCTTCCAATTCTCTAGGCCATAGTCATCCTCCCCCACTAGGACTTGGTAGAACTCATGGGAAAGAGTTGAACTGTGGTTGATTGTTAGCCATGAATTACTCGCCCTTGGGCCCCAACCCATCGAAAAGGGTCTTCAAAAGCATTACGACTGATTACTTACTTGAATAAAGTAGGATTATCACACGACAATGAGCACGGGATCCCGTCCTTCATAAGCGGATACACGGCCGCACAGCTCGCATCATACGCCAGCCCCAGGTCCTCGTTCGAGTCCGGGCACGTCTCGATACAGCACTTCCTCAGCTTCGCCTTGGCATTGCTGTCAAGCCCGGCGTTCGGGATCGCGTAGCCGTGGGCGAGGCGGTGGGGGTTCAGCTCCGTCAGGGCGAACTTGAGGTTGCCGTCCCGGTCGTAGACGCTCTCGCCGCAGTGGAGGATCCACTTCAGCCCGACGGCGGCGTACTTGGCGTTCCACTTGTCAAACTGGGGCTTGAGCTCCTTGAGGGTGCGGCCGTCGAGCTCGGGGCCGACAAAGTCAAAGCCTTGAGAGGAGGTCAGTAGCGTTCCGTTTTTGTGGGTGAAAGACGTTGTTGGCTTATTTGTGTTGTGAGGCGAGGGCGGTTGTTCGACTTACCGGCAATCCAGTCCTTGTACTTTGCTTCCTGCTTCATTTCATAGCACTCTTTCATGGTCTCCTCGATGAAGCCGATCGGGTACGGACGAGACCGAGGTGTGCACATGATGACTTTCATGGACTTGAAGGTTGCTTTGGGGTTTGCAACCTTCCAGTCCTCGAATTCACCGATGATCATGTCCATAATTGCTCTATTGTCCATCATCTTCTTAGGGTCGTAATAGTAGCCGTCTTTACTGTTCGAAATGGGGATCCTGTCTGTCTTTGAAGTGCAAATAACCTATTTCATATTGATTTGGTTCAGCAACTCAGCACCACTAGGATAGATAGGTAGCGTTAAAAAAAAGGATGAAACTTACCGAGTTCGCTTTCATGAAGTTTGGACGCAGCTCGGCGTACTGAATCTTGTCCTTGTCGAAGGATGAAAACAGTGCTCGGAGATATTTGCGGTACGCAGTCTCGGCCAGAAAGAGACCCTTCATCATTTGGGTACGCGTATTGAAAAGGTCCCATTGCCTGTTCCCATTAGTACCACAATATAGATCAAGGAGCAACATCGGCAACCTACCGTTTAATAGCTGTAGGTTCAGGCGTTTGGGCGTTGCCTGACTTGTGTTCAGAGAACACCACCTCCTCCTTCTGGAAGACTAGCCTCTTGATCAGCCAGTTCATGCAACGACTGGACAGTTTGCCTTGGTAGGCCTTCACACCACTGTCAGCTGTAATAAATTTGTCAAAGACTTGGAGGAAGTCTGTGAACTTCATCACGTCATACGTCTTGTCCTCGGCCTTCTCTGTGGCGTCGATGCGACCACTGTACTCGGGACGGAAAAGGCTGCATGTAGTATCCCATCCGTACGGCAGGAAGTGGAACTGAAACTTCGCTGTGCCGATATTGGCGTTGGTAAGGGGCTCTTTGTAGGCATTCTTGATCTTCGGGGCTGGCTGCTTATTCTTGTCTGCCTTCTCTTTTGCGTCCTTGCGGGCCTTCTGCATTGCTGCGACTTTCTTCGAATCTTGGAGGTTTACAGAGATGTACATGTTGTTCTTGAGCTCGTCCGAAGCAGCGAGCTCTAGGAGGAACGAAGGTCCCTGTCATGGTGGCATAGGTCAGTAAAAGGAATTTCAGTATAGCCCCGGAAATAGCTGTTTTGGCATGATTAAGACGACTTGGGGACGGAGGCGACGCATATGAAGCGCTTACCAGGCAAGCATTGAGATGGATATGAAGATGGGCTCCTTTCGGGGCAGCCTGCGCCACCTTGAAAAGTTTTTGCTGGCCAATATGCTACAGGATTCATGTTAGTGCACGATCCATGTTCGCAATCTGTCAACCCTCTCGGCCTCGACAACACACACCTCTCTGTTATGAAGGAAGCGGCCTCCGTATCGAACTTCCGGGTCACGTTTGCCCAGCCGTTCGTAATACTTCTTAGTCTCCTCTTTCAGTTGCATCACAATCTTGGCTGCGAGGAGCTCTTGCTGCTTGAACCCAGCGTCATCGAGCCTGCTCGAAGGAGCAGACGGTGTCGCCTGGGCCGGCTGTCCTCTGGCCGGCGCCGTGGCGGTGGGCTTTCTCGCCGCCGAGCTCGAACTTGGAGCCTTGGATGGCTGTTTATTTTGTTGAACGGGCACGACATTGTTCGACTTGCGAACGGCAGTGCCGGTCACATTGGGCGGTGCGGTGCGTTGTCCGTTAGACGGGGCGGGGCGTTCGACTTTTTGCGTTTGAGGGGGCATCTTGTTCTTGGTTTGAGGTTTTCGGAGGGGTGCAGAGTAGATAGAGAGGGGTTGAAATAACACGGCTTTATGGAATGTTGTTGGGGCCGGTGTTCGAGACAGAGAAGGGCCTCTAGCAAGCAATAAGACTTGATATGTATCCAATAAGCCACCCGGGCAATTTGTGCAATATCAGTTGAAAGATATCCGGAATTTGTTTGACAGCAAACGAAGAGAACTGGAAGTAAAATACAGATGTGAAAATTCTTATTGTAGGTTCTATTGTGTGACGATGGATCTCCCCGGCATTTATATCTTGAAACCAATCCATTCCCGAAATCTCGTTTCGTCAAGAGACGCGTCTCCCCGGCTGCGGCCGCTTGTGAAGACAGTTAGAAGCCGTTACTAGAATGGCCTCACGGATTATGGCCTGGCCAATCCATGTTTCACAAGACGTGGCTGACTGCCTGATATGAGGCCGTATCTTGGTCACATAGGGTCGGGGAACATTAGATTGATATCATGCGGGTGATTATCAATGATTCATTGTAGCGGGCAGTTGTTGGCGACGTATTCTGCCGGTGATGATCGGGATCAGTCAGGCAGGCTCAGGGTTGAGGGTATTATGTCAAGCTAAGATTCGAGGATGCTTTGTCAGATGATAATGGAAGTGCAACCGATATAGTTCGGCAAAGGAACTTCTGGAGTTTGGCAAGGGTGTCAGCATTCGATGCTGAGACGCTTCCTTGGGATCACCCACGCGCAGGATGGGTGGGTCTCCTTGCAGAAATAGATCGTAGATCGCTTACTCCCTAGCTGATGGACAAAACTGGTGAGACATCGTAGCACAGATAAATAAGTCGAAGGATGCGTCTCGAAAAGGTTGACGGATTACGTGCAGGAATCAGGCCTGGTCGCAGGCCCGCGCCTGTCAGCACCAATGCTAGCCACCATCAATTGATATTAGCTTGCGCGACATTAACAAGGGCTGCATGGCATGGTCACGCTGCTCACATTGGTATTGTCGAAATACATACATAACCCTACTCAGAACTGTAATTTTCGACACAGCGTAGAATAAGACAACTCGGGTTTCAACAAGATAATTTGGGGTCGAATGCAAAATTCAATGCACACTATCTGTCAAATGTCGCCATTTTGACGACTGATCCGCCCTGGCTATCCTAGCCTACCAGATCTTAATCATACTCTTCCCAATATCACCAAGATTAGGGCTTATCTTCGGGTCTTCGTCATGCTGTCAGACTCGAATAAGTAGTATGTTCAATTGCCAGATGCTTCTGGACCATAGATTTGGGGATGGATGACACCAGGTCAAAGCTTCCGATCCCCTAAAAGAGAGGTACAGCGACGACGGTCAACAACCAGCGGTCCATGTGAGACAGCTACAAGTGCGACGGATGTTATCTCTCCCTCTTCGCCGTTGATCAAGTCAGGCACTGCAGCAATAATGCTCTCGTACAACAGCTTGTACCAAGGCCCGTGATTGGGATTCGCAATGCCGCAGCGCGCCTTGGCCAATGGGACATAGCACTCAAAGGGTCTGATAGTCGTACTTCTTCGGAACGAACTTGTCTGGCTCTCCGAAACCATCATCGGAACAGGCTGCAATTAGTTGCATTTGATGACCGAGGCCGTTGCAGCGACACCACCAGCTTGGGAATCACTATCAAGGTAGGTAGATTGAGAACGTTCAAAATGCATTTGTCGATACTAGTAGTAAGGCGGCAATCCTGCTTTTAACCCCGCCTTATATGCACCTGTTGGTCTGTCCTGTTTGTCATTCGGTACAATGTAACCCCACTCAGTCTCATTTTCCGCCTTAAGCGGGTCCCAACACTTGGAGGTCACCTACCAGAGCCTCTCAGCGTCTAGACCTCTCGAGTCCTTTCGACCCTTGGGCTCAAGTGCTGAGTGCACTGACTGAGCTGCCGTCATCAAACCAGATGCCCCGGGACATGCTGAGCAAAATTCGTCTATCCATCCTCAGGCTCACATCCTAGCGTCGGCTCGACTGCGACCATGGCTATTGACGTTTCAGCAGTCAGTTACGAGAGTGGGCGCCAAGCGCTGCAACTCGCCACCGATGGCGGCGGCAGCATTCAAGACATTGCCTTGCTGCTAGAAGAGGAAGCCGGGGACCACTTGAATTCGTCTTCCCTCGACCCTGGTGATGGGTATTGGGTCGATAGCTGTGACCATCACACAGCACTGGAGATCGCGGCCTCTGCGGGTGACATCGACGCCGTGGAGCGACTGCTGGAGGCTGGGGCGGACCCCAATGCCCCAGTACATGAGATGGGAACCTCGGCGCTCGAGGCGGCTGCAGCGCAAGGCCGACTTGCCGTCGTCCAGATGCTGCTCGAAATAGGCGCTCATCCTGATTACCGCCACGCTGAGAGATTAGGTGGGAGCCCTCTGATAGCCGCAGCCAAGGCAGGGCATGTTGAGATATGCGAGGCTCTCCTAAAACATGGAGCAGATGTCAGCATATTGGCACAGCTACGTTCCCTTACGTTCTATTCAGCCGTTGAGGCAGCGGGAGAAACCTCGAACACTACCTTATTAGAGCTATTCCTGGGAGAAATTGAGGTTGTGGCCAACAGATTCGATCCGGACGACCTCGACGCTGCCATAGCTGAAGGCCAACAAGAAGACTCACGGAGGCTGCTTAGAACTAAGGAATTCCTCGATCGTGCGCAAAAAAGCATTGATTATGCCCTGTCGACAGCGGCCGAGTCTGGCAATATACTTATCATACAGAGACTCCTGGACGCAGGCGCCGTCATAACCGGTTCAGAAGACGATGGCACTAACGCTATCGCGGATGCAGCATCAGGGGGCCAGCTGGAAGCGATGAATAAATTGCTTCACGCTGCTTCTGTTAGAAACAATCTTCCGGAGTGGGCCGTCACCGCTGCGCTACAGTCAGCGGTAGATGAGGGAGACATAGCCCTCGTCGAGCCTCTCCTACAGAGTGGTGCGGATGCTACAAGAATCGACATCCTAAAAGCGGCAACTGAGGCCCATTTCGATGTCCTGACATACATATTGCAATCTGGCGGCCTTGTTGAACCGACAGGTTATGGGATATGGGGTTTTACTGCCCTGCAGCTAGCAGCGCAACACGGCCACCACGCCGTTGTGGAATTGTTGCTCGCCAAGGGGGCGGATGTTAACGCGCGGGTCAGATATATTCCTATGACGGGGGCCACAGCGCTCCAATTAGCTGTTGCCGGTGAGCATCTCGCAATTACGAGACGACTCATAGATGCGGGTGCCGAAGTGAATAGGCCCTACTCGCTCGTCAATGAGTATTATGATGAGTGTAACGAGGCAGATCGTCCTGTCTCGCCTCCCAATCTAGATAAACATGAGGCCGACACGCCTCTTCAGGCCGCCGCTCGAACAGGCAACATGATTATCCTAGAGCTACTCCTGGCAGCTGGCGCTGTTGTGGATGGTGGGGTCGATTGGCGGCTGGACCAGTTTCATCGAGGCCGACATAAGAGCGTCCTGTCCATTGCGGCCGAGGCAGGACATCGGGATGTTGTGGCACGACTGCTTTCGATTATGCCTCTAGACGATGCTCGCCAGGCAGCACCTCGGGCCCTGCATGAGGCGGCAGTGAATCAACACACCGATATTGTACGGCAACTGTTACAACAGTTACAGTTGCACCCTGACGTCAATATGAGGCGTGAGGGCGTCCACGATCCCACGCTGCTGCAGTCCGCCGCAGCAAATGGCGACTTTGAAATGTTGGAGATGCTGCTCTTGGAGGGAGCCGACGTGAATCTCAACCCCAGCAAGGGCCAGCAACCAACCGCTCTGCAGTCTGCGTCGGAACGAGGTGACCTGGCTGCCGTGAGTCTGCTGTTGGCCGCCGGTGCCGAGGTGAACGTGACGGGGTCAACGGCGCCGCCCCTTCTGCTGGCCATCCGAGGTTGTCATGTTCAGGTCTTTGAGCATCTTCTGGCGGCGGGCGCAGATATTCATGCAGTGGCCTACCACGGCCAGACCATACTAGAGGCCGCCGAGGACAGCGGAGATAATGATATACAGGACTGGGTGCGGGCTGCCCTCGAGTCTCGACCGCCACCGGAAATCGACCAACCGCTTGACTGGGCCACAGGGCTCCTCTGTGAGACGTGCCGGATGGCGCCCCTAGCTGACTTATTCAGGGGCAACTTATCAGATGTCCCAGAGTTAGTCTTACATCCGTCTCTGACCGCGCTGAGGACTTCAGCCGCCACAGGTTGCCCATTTTGCTGGTTCCTCTGGAAGAGATTGGGGATCGCATCCATCTCCCTGCCTCAGCCGTCGCCCGTTCAGTTGAAGGCACACCCTGGAAACATCATGGTATGTGATATACGAGAGCCGTTCCCACCGGATTATAAAGTGCCCGAAAGTCTCAACATAAAATTCCCATTTTTCACTGGACCTCTAGCTGAGAAATTTCGAGGTGAGATCTCGCCCAGAGCGGAGTGTTACCCCTGCTCCAGCAGTGAACACATAGTGAATACTGAATGCTGATGCTATTGTAGTTGAGAGAGTTCCCATTACGGAAGATACATCATCGCCTGAAACTTATCAGCAGATTCATAACTGGTTGGACACTTGCAAAAATGAGCATTCAAAATGCCGGGAGCCGTCAGGGAATGCGTCCCTTCCTACCAGACTCATTTATCTTGACACGTCGGAAGATTCATCTTCGAGTTTGCAGCCGAGGCTCGTGTATACCAATGATATGGAGTATTCGGAATGCAAATACATCGCCTTGAGCTATCGGTGGCCGGAAGATTTCCCCGTCGAAGCTAAGTCGAGTCGCGATAATGTGCGCGAACAAATGCGCGGGCTCAACACTTCCAAATTACCCCAGATTTTCAACGACGCTTTCCAAGTTGCGGTCAGGCTTGGAATCAGTTACTTTTGGATCGACTCTCTCTGCATTGTCCAGGACGATCCGGAAGATTGGAATCGTGAGGCAGCTCTGATGATCCAAATTTACCGGTACGCCGAATTCACTGTTGCGGTTGCGGTCCGGCCGACAAATCCTGATCTAGGCTTGTTCCGGCATGGCGATCCTTCTGATGTCCCATTCGTGACACTTCCAGGTGTACGGGACCCTCGGGAGGATGGGTCGGGCCAGGATGTCGTGCTTATGAAACCTCAGAAGGAATCGTACAGAGAAAGCCCCCTTGTCTCCCGTGGTTGGTGTTTCCAGGAACGGGAAATTTCTCGGCGCATCGTGCACTACACCGAGACCCAGGTACTCTGGGAGTGCCGTACGTTCCGAGCTTCTGAGGGCCGCCCTGACGGAGTCAGAGAAGGTTACGAAGACTGGAAAAAACGGATGTTGGACGATGACTCTGTTGGTAACTCTATCGACGAAGCCTGGTTTCGAGCCGTGGAGGATTACTCGGCAAGAGATCTTACTGTTTACACCGACAAATTCCCGGCTTTGTCTGGTCTGGCTGCTACTGTACGCGACTACAAGCCTGCCAACTGCCGATACTTGGCCGGCTTGTGGGAAGACAATTTCCTGACATGCCTGCTATGGTCTTCGCCAACCCGTGATGGCAATCCCGCAACAAATACACGTTATCCGGAGCATGTTGCTCCGACATGGTCATGGGCTTCAGTAGATGGTCCCATCTCGTATCAAGCTTTGTCTTTTGCACATTCCCTCACCGAATATAGCAAGAACACCGAGAGTGACACGCAATGGCATTTTATGCTGAAGGTCTTGGACATCTGTGTGCAAACATCTGCCAACAATTCTTTCGGATTCGTCAGGCACGCCGTTCTCACTTGTACCGCGGCAGTGGTTGCCGGTTTATTAAAGCACGGCTCCGACGGGCTCGGGCTCAAACTTGCACGACCTGATGGGGTGGAGATAGCAACCATGTACTTCGATGTTGACCAAGAGAAATACGACGGAGAAGAGTTGTTGGAGGTCGTTTTTTGTATTCTCGTGATTCAATTGACCTGGTGCGAGAACGGTATACACGGTCGACATGGCCTAGGCATGGTCGTCCTACCTACAGGCAACAGGGAAAATGAGTACAGGAGGATTGGAATGATGGAAATAAGGGAATGGGTGGACTGTTTCGATGACGCCGAGGTCAAGGAGATCACGATTATTTAAGTGGTTTCGTTTTTAATCCGTATACGTGCTCTTTTGAAGCCATAGGCAGTCCCTTCATACAGTAGTAAGTGCTCAAAGACCCAGCGTTAGATAGGTATACTATGTCGATAACAATAGATCTTGAAAAACATAGATAGCCTTGTGAGGCCATAGTATACCTGAGCTTAAGTGTTTGTTAGCATTTTTTCCTAGTTTATACCCACATGTGATAAACATAAAGACTTGTAGTATAGTTGATAGTAGCATAACGCGACTTCTACGGTCACAAGCCAGAGACGTATGCTTAGAGGGCTTATCAAAACCGTCGCCCCAATACAGCACTATTACACCTAATTACCCACCTCACTACAAGATTGTATTAGATATAGATTAGGGCCTTTGATGATGACTTGAAGGAATTCGCGGCCCATATAAATGAACCTCAAAACGAAGCTATGCTTGAATAAGATAGTCGCCATTAGTGTCTTCGGTCTCTTCTAGTCACACCTAAGTTCTTTTCTGTGAAGCGGCATTAACCTGCCTCAATCTAAGCTCACCACGGCCATGATTATCTCCCAGATTCACCGAAACTCTTGCAGCAAACTTCTCCATCCCTCGTTTAGTCCCTATATCCTCGCCGTCCGATTTCTTGGCAGGAGCAGCAGCAACTGATGCCTCATCAACCCAGTATTTTCCCCCAGGCCCATGGAAAAGCAGCGTCAGCGGGCTCGACTTCCACACCGGCAGCTGCCCCTGCGTCGTGGTGACTACCGTAGCCGCCAGGAACAACAGAGTCAAGGCCGTCAGGCCAGCTGGCAGCGCAACCCAGCCCCAGGACACCTGAGCGCAGGTCGCGTAGTGGAGCACCTGGCCGGTAGCCCTCCTGCTGAAGAGCTCGTCTTGGCCTCCAGCTCGTCCGGCGCTGGATCTGACCCACAGGGTGAGCGCCTGGGCCAGGTTGGTCATGGACTCGCTGATGCCTGTCATGTTGACGTGACCTGAGTTCCACACGTAGCGCACAGTGTCCGGGCCCACGAAGGAGACGCGGCCTACTCCTGCTGAGCTCATGGGGTCGTAACCGGTGCTGTAACGCTTGACTGTTCCGAGGAGAAATCCGTCTAGAGCCTGGCTCCACATGCCGTCGAGAAAGAATTCGTCGACTAGGAATAGGCAATGGCTGGTTAGGAGCGAGGAGGATAAGGTAGCATTGTACGCTGTGGCGTTGGGGAGTGTTGGGTCGTAGGTCACCTTATACGGCAGCCACCGAGTTTGAGTATCATTTACGTTGTCGTACCCGGCGGCGGCAAGTTGTTGATGCTGGTCGTTGCTGATACACCTTTTATCGACTAGACCAAAGTAGCCCATCACAAACTCGGTACCATCAACCTGCGAGTATCCCCAGTCCGCCGCGGGGTTGGTGTTTTCGACCAGTGTCTCTGTCAGACGTCCTGCTTGTACTCCAGCGGAATAGGTCCTCAAGCACGGTTGAATCAAGCACGTCGCTGCGCCGTATCCCCTGCAGTACCAGGTATTGTTTGAAGAAGCATCGTCGCATCCGGTCAAGTTTTGTTGTTGTGGATTCGTCGGCTCGAGGCCGTAAATAGAGTCCTCACTCATTCCATAGATCACGCCCAGATCAACCCCAAACTCCACCTGCCCAGTCGCGCCGTAGATGTTTCCGTCGAGCAAGTCAGGAACCCAGCGAGCACTCGACTTGATAGTAAAGACATCTGGAGTGTCGTCTTGGTATGGCACGTCCTGATCGGCCCACTGGTCGAAGATAGACGAATTCATCCAGTCATGATAGAAAGTCAGGTCGAAGGGCGGGTAGGCCGTTGTGATGTTCCAGATCACGGGCACCGAGGTACTCGCGGGATCATCTAGCCGTCCGTCACAGGGGCCTTGAGAAATCGTCCCGCTTTGCAATGAAATCACTGTGCAATTCTTCGTGATGGTCACCTTGGCGCTCACGTCCTCGCACGAGCTACAGAAGCCGAGTGTGGTGTAGTCCTCTGCGAAAGTACAGTTGCCCGTCATGCATTCAAAGTCGGTGAGGTTCTGGCTCGTGTAGAACCCAGCCACAAGAGATGGTTGCAGAGCGTCAGGGACATCACTGTACGTGATGACGTTTGCTATTGGGACAGATGCGGCCGGCGCTCCTTGGAGGCGCTCCATGCAATCCACGCGCTGGATCAGCTGTTGCACAAATGGGTCCACAGCCAGGGCCACAATGGTGATGAATGCACCCAGTGCCGTCAAGGGCTGACGTAGACGGTACGTCCAAAGCCAGGAAAATGATCCCCAGGGACCTTGACCGGCATCGTGGAATAATACCAAGTCATGCAGTGAACAAGGCTCTGCTCTGAACCAGCTCCACTGCAGTTGGCCGATGCAAGACGTTTGTATAAATGCCATGGATGCCTTCAAGACAACGGCGTATATGGAAAGCATAGCGTTGATGGTTATGTTGAAAGGCCATTCGGGGAGTGGCTCGCTGGCGTGGATGTAGAGTGTTGCTACTATCGCGGAGTTTGCGACAAGCAGGATCACTGCATTGAGTATCTCTAAGAACCATGGGCTTTGAGTCGAGAAGCAGTGTCTTAGTTTCCAGGGCTTACTGTGCTGTGCCGTTTGGATTGATGGGAGCCTATTGGGTTCCGGGAGGATCAACAAAGAATCAAATGACGATCTAGCCGGAGGTGTGAGAGAACCGCAGTCATCGTTGGCGACTAGAGGCACGAGAGGCTTGTGATGCCCCGCAATTGGACACTGGTTGACTGTGGCTGGTCCAACCGAGGGTGCTCCTGGTTTCACTGCCAGTGGAGATATCTGAGCCTCGGCCGATGATGTTGATGGCTCCATGATCTATTACGTACAAACAGAACGTGACCGTAGAAGTTAAGTTACGAATAGAGTTTAAAACTCTAACCAACGAGACGTTGCTTAAGAGTAATTCACCGGGACATATCGAAGTCAGCCTCTTCCTTTGCTAAAGCCCCTTTTACTTAGGCAACCACTCAGTGAAACCTTTTCACCTGCAGGTCGCCTACTGTGAGCTGTATCATTGCCGAAAAGAGCTGATGACATTAGCACTCCGATTGGTGCGAAGACCAGTCAGCTGAAAATAGCTGTCTCACAATTGGGGGCAGATTCATGATTAACCCCTGCATACATTGGTAATGGTTTTCATGGTCACCATGCTGGTCAAAAAGGTCTCATGCTGAGGGAAGCGGTCAAATTTTGTGAGGCTGTGGGAGCTAAACTCAGAACCCCTCAGTTGAAATTCTTTTACACTTCAATCTTGACCTTCCATACTATTATGATGGAAAACAGAGATTCGTACAGAAGAAATCAGAGGGTGCATAGATACCTCTCAGCCAATTTAGCAATTACAGGCTTGACTATAGGATAGTAGACATCTGGACGGGATCTCATATTTCCTATGTCTATAGCCATATGCACTAGGAAAGCATAAATCCCACATCATATTCCAAGTCCTGTCTATTCCAAGATGCTGAGAAGAATGAAAATTCACCTCTTTATGCACTACTGCTCTGAAAATCTTGGTCGGTTCGTGAAGCGGATAGCCCAATTCGATACATCGAGCTACAAGATGTCCCGAGTAGACGTTCGCTTGAGAAATGCCCCGCTGTGGTAATTTCGCGGCATGTTTCCACCGCTGCACGTGCTACAAAATTTGTCACAACCCTCACTCAACGGCCCCCAAGGCACTAATGTTGTGTGATGTGATGCCACGGAAAATAGACCCCACCTTCTCCAAAACAGCGTGGTTTTGGTCATGCAAAGAGGATTTGGAGACACAGAAAACAAGAAACACTCCTTTCTTTGAGGCTGATTGGTTGGGGGCCAGCTTCACAACACCATTTTAACTTATCGTGGAGCCATAAAAATAGAATTTAGGCCCCCAATATACCGATCTACTGGCGCATCCTCGAACGAGCAGAGATGGTATCGACCTCGTACAGCAGCTGTTGCAAATAAAAGGGGGTTTGTCAATTCTTTGTCCAATATCCTCACTGTTGAAACGATCGGTCAACACTTTTTTGAACAGTCCAATTATCAGAGCCGCAATGTGATCCTAGTCAGACACCGAGGGGACCCGGAACATACAAACAGGATTTTTGGCATTTGAAGACACGAAAGTTTCTGTCACAAGTGACATAGAGCAACCGATAGCGACATTGTTACCATGCATCCTCCTCCGGTGCGGAACTCATCCTAATTTAAGTCAGGTTCTCAAAGTAAGTACCAAATCATCCAAGAAGTACTGAGACTCATTGATCATAGCAGCATCAGTGTCATGTATTGACGACAGACGTCGGACCATATTCAAGCGCCTCGTCAACACGCTTCCCATATTAAATATGAACGCGGAGATTTGCAACCCTAAAATCGGAGGGTGCAACCCCTAATATACACAAATAATATCTATCACCTAAATCTCCACCCCTTAGCCAGCCCTTTTTAAACTTAATTTAAACTTAATTATAAGACTTATTTAATTTCTTCCTAGGCTAGTAATTGAGTTAAGAAAGGGCCAGATGGGGTAAGGGCGGATGGTGCCGGTAGGTACCGCCGAGTACTACTTAAGGCCTAACCCGGTACTCTTTATGTTCCTTGAATTAAGTGAGATGCTTTGAAGTATAGAGGTAAGTTTAAAAAGCTGTAATAAGGCTATATTTCGCCGTTTGTATACTGGGTGGTATATTAGGGGTTGTACACTCCGATTTTGGGGTTGCGAATCTCCGCGTTCTTAAACATCGTGTCGGCGTTGACGGCGGGCAGCTCTGTCGGCGCTCTGCAGTTTTCCGATTTCCATCCGAGCACCACTTTGCTCTGCCACGCATCTGAGGCCCTATTCACCAGTTGCGCGATTGCCACAGTCGTATCCATCATGCTATCCGTTATGCTCATTTTCTGGTTTGAAACAGTCGACTCCCTGTCAATAAGGGATTATTGCCTCCTGTGGACGCCTGTCATCCTCCTGGACTGGTCAATCTTGGCATTTCTGTTCGGACTGGTCTTTTGGTTCGCTGATAGGAACATCTTCTGGAGGGCTACTTTGATTGGGCTTCAAACTGGGATTCTCCTATTATTTTCGGTTTTCGTGGCTATCAGGATGACGATCAGTTTAAGACGCGTCGAAAACTTTAGGACTGCGGAAAGCCTTATTGGGTGAGAGCTTCCGTCCTAGAGTCACAAGGAAAGATTGATGGCATAGATCATAGTGACAGCAGAAGTTCGTCTGCGCTTAATTGGAATCTTTGAACATCTTTCGTAACAATCTCGACCTCCTAAAGCCCCTTCGCCTCTCATCCTCACTAGGGCTCTGCGAGACCGCAGAACTCGATGAGTTGATACTAGTTCGACTGCCAGAAGAGACTTCAAGAGGGTCTCCCTCCGTTAAGCTGGCGAGCTGTGAAACACACGCCTGCTCCACTGGAGGTGAGATAGTGATTTGAGTCGGCGGCAGAGTTTCCGTGGCATCCTCAAATATTTCCAGTAATTTCGTGAGCTCGTTCGCAAATTTGAGGAAGTTCTTCAAAAGAAAATGTACGAGCTCACTCGGCGAGAATCTCGTCCTTCGGAAGTCAACGCAGGCAGTCATGTCAGCCCCATTCTTGACGAACGCCTCCATCGTAAAAATATCGGGTTTTCTGCTCCTCTTGATGCGGGTCGCATAGTAGAACAGAAGGTGTGTCCACAAGCTACCGCCATCGTGCCCAGGCCAACGTGCGTTCGGATTCGCGCCGGCGGCCAGCAGTATCTCACAGATGGGTGCTGGACTTGTCGCCATAAAGTCTTGCACGCCGACTATTGTCCCTGAAATTGCCAAGACAAGGAATTGGAGCAGTGTCGTCGCTTTGTCGTTGGCCACATTCCCCGCCACATGATTCTGCGGAATTAACTTCTCTCTGAGATAAGAATGTAGGCCGAACATGATTGCCACTCGTGACATGTTGAGCGTCTCATCATCTAGAAAAGCAAGCATCTCCTAGCCAATGGTGCCACGATATGGTAGATAGTAGGATGAGAGCACTGTCGCCGTACTTGCGCGTCATGGCCCCACCCCACCAACCTTCCAGAAGTCCTCCCAACAAGTTAAGTAAGTAAAAGAGCGTTGATGCAGCCATCGTTCTCGGGATTGTTCGTAATTTGGGCCCAACGGCCCCAAACTACCTTGCCAGAGGTGGTCGTCATACCCAACTCGCTCACATTCACCTCCACGACTGTGCCCTTTGTCAGTACGCCCAGTTGGGTGTACAAAGGATTCTGCGGGTTTTTCTTAACGCTCAGAATGGGTGCTCGAATGGTAACTCCGAGTGTTGGGTGCGTGAGGTTGGCCATTTTGTGGCGTAGTCCCATAGGACGAATGAACCGCTCGTATTTAACCGGTCTCCTTGTGAAGTCCTGGCCAACGAAGGTGGGCTTTGTAACCATGCGCTTCCAGCCTTTCTTCTGAGTCTTCTTTCCCGTGCTCACAACCTTAAACATCTCTTCCTCGGAAATGCCGCGGACTTTTGGCAAGGGTACTGCAAAACGTGCGGCCTTCTCTGAGCGTTTATTCTTGATAGCTGAACTGAGAGCTTTCGCTGAGGTAGGGTTCTTGCGGTCGAGTAGGTAGGCAGGAACAGGGTTGGCTGGGTCAGCGTCTGAGTCGGCAGCCTTGACGTTACGTTCCTCATGGGCTTTAATCTGCTTGCAGCCACCTATCCACACCGTACAGTCTACAGCGTCCCCAGTGATCGTCCCCTAATGCTGGACGATGTCAAGAAAAGGTGTCGTGTTGACAAGGGCTGGCACTCCCGCTTTGTCGCGCTGAGCTACGTCTGGGGAAGTACAAAGTCACTGCAGACTGTCAAGGGCAATCTACAGTTTCTGCGTCGAGAATACTCTTTGACTGAAATGCACGAAAATCTGCCGTGCGTTATCAGCGATTCTATCAATTTTGTTGAAGCACTAGGGGAGACATATCTGTGGGTGAATTCTCTGTGTATCGTCCAAGATGACGCAGAGAACAAGTTTAAGACCATCACGCGGATGGATAAGATATACGGTCAAGCTCTGTTGACCTTGGTTGCTTTGGCTGGATCGGATGCCGATGCAGGCTTTCCCGGTGTTAATAAACCCCGCGTTATCGACCAGTCGCCGGCGATAGTCAGTTCCGTCAGACTAGTCAACAGGCTTCCAGGTTTAGCATCTATCCAGCAATCTTGTGTATGGAATAACAGAGCATGGACTTTTCAAGAGGGTGCCTTAGCAAAGAGATCGCTTTATTTCACCGAAGGTCAACTGTATTGGCAGTGTTGGACTTCGTACGCTTCTGAAGATGTTTTCGGAGGGTCTACTGATGAGTCAATTGCCCGCAGTGCTGCCACCGCTCTTACAAGAAACGTCGGGACCGATATAAGGCGCCAGTTCCTCGCCTATGAGTCGCTTGTCAAGCAGTACTCACCAAGAAAACTAACCTATGCTTCGGACTCTCTGGCTGCATTCTCGGGCCTCCTATCCGCAGTAGGAGACACGTATAGATGGGCCTTCGCCAGCGCGCTTCCAGTGAATACCTTTCATCGCTCACTTCTATGGTCACCCATGGCCAGTGCTACACTTCGGGATAGAGACTCAATTGCACAGACTGTGCGAACATCGTCTTGCAGGTCGCCTACTTGGTGCTGGACAGCGTGGTCCGGGGATATATACTGGAATACATGGAGACTGGACTCTTATGTGGGAAAAGACGTCAAAATCATTGCCGAGGTAAAAGGGTTTCTTTTCAAGAAAACGGGGATTCGCACATACGAAATCGGGGGGTACACGGGTACATCTTAGCCCCTATATACAAACAACACCCAAAAATGCTCCTCTATTTTCCAATTACCTCTAAAGCATCTTACTCACTTTAAGGGATATAAAGAGTACCGGGTTAGGCCTTAAGTAGTACTTAGCGGTACCTACCAGCACTATCCGCCCTTACCCTATCCGGCCCTTTCTTAACTTAATTACTAGCCTAGGAAGAAATAGAATATTATATAAGGCTGGAATTAAGTTAAGAAAGAGCTGGTTAGCTTAGGGGGAGGTAATTTAGGCTATAGGTATTGTTTATATATAGGGGCTAAGATATACCCGTATACCCCTCGATTTCGTACGTGCGAATCCCCGTTTTCCTTTTCAAAGACCATGATCGGTTCATAAAGATTACCAGCCAGCAAACTGTCGTTCCAACCAGCGCCGACAACGTCAGTCCCGCAATCAAAGGCCTGGATGTCTACTCAAGACCAACATTGGTTGTTGAAGCAAAGACCGTACGAGCCGAACATTTTTGCATATCGTTGCCGAGGCTGGGTACGAGTACCTCTGCCACCACTGGGGTTTCGTCTTTCTTCAAGAGAGTGATACGAGGTATTACCTGGATATATGATGTTGCAGGTCACCATTGTGGGACTTTTTGGGAGAGACTTGACGCCATTAAGTGTCGAGACACTGATATTTTGGAGTTCGTTCTCCTGTCCCATTGTGACCAGGACGAAGTCACGCAATCGGACATTGAGGCGTATCAGGACCGCTTGCCTTTGGAATATCCATCCAGCAGGGAATATTTTGAGGAGATCTTTGACACAGCGTGGTTTGAACGCAAACCTGGTTAGGCTCTCAATATCATACTGGTAGAGAAGAAGGGTGACTTTGCTGAGCGAGTGGCTGTTGGACAAATTCATGCTGATGCTTGGTATATGCTTCGGCCAGAGATGAATAAAGTTAGGCTCATTTAGAAGTGGCCTTTTCAAGAGAACGAAAGATACAGCTCTCGGATCCAAGTTGAATGGCTGACATCTCCTTGGTATACTGCCTGTACTATACCAGCTATATCTGGGGTAAGTAAATGGTTTAAAATTAGGAGGGGAAGTTGAATCGTTTAGCAGATTAAGCAGCTTAGAGAGGGTAAGTGGTTTAAAATCCCTAAGTAGTTTAAACCTACTTAAGTGGTTTAGAGTAGTTAAATATTAAAAGGGAAGGAGTAGAGAGAGGGCTTTAATATTAATTCTATTTAAGAAAGAATTAAATTTTAAGCTCAAATTCTGAAAAGGTTTTTTCCTCTACTTATAAGTGGATTTTTACTTTATATTTCCTTTTAAAATTCCCTTTTATTCCCTTTCCTCCCTTCTTTTGCCCTACTAGCTAAGGTTAAGTTGGTAATATATTATAGAAGGAGCAACTTCCTCTTTTTGCTTAGGTAGGAGGGCGTAAACTGTACTAAACCTACTTATATAGGGCTAAACTATTTACTGAGGTTTAAACTATTTACTCTTTTTAAACTGTGAAAGTAAATAAATAATCTAACTTCCCCTTCTAAATATGCGCGGTTTAGAGCTCCTAAGTGGTGACTGTACTACTTAACTACCGTTTACGCCTTCCCCATATCCATGGTATAGTATAATATTTTGTAGCAGCCCATATGGTTATCGCGGACCCTTTGCATGTGTGATATTGGGCACTATCTCTAGGTTATATTTCTCAATGTGATGTCGACCTGGTTGAGAATTTTTGTCCATAAGTTTCGGGAAAGGTTAATGGCGTCCCCCCAGCTATTCACAGATTTGGCTCGATGTTGAGCAACTTTTGCTATCCTCAAGTTCAAACATTCGTCTTGCTTCTTCCACATATCAAAATACCATGCTTGTAACAGGCAAAAACACTCAAAATTCTATTCAGTGAAACTGGGTGGCCAAACTCTCAAGATTCTCCCAACCTCGTGAATTTAAGAACCAAATCTTATCCTTTGTAAGGTGCACGAGCTACACCCTCGAGGAGTGCCTTGAGTCGCAGCGCGACTCTCTTTGAGTGGAACCTCGACATCGGTAGAAACCCTACCATGATCCACAGGTTTGGCACGCCAGACTCCTTGTATGCCGACCTCAGTTCGCCCTCTTCGTCAACACCCCAGATAGGGCCACATTGGTCCGCGATAGCATCACCCAGGGTATTCCGTACGGAATCGATAGTGTTGGAGAAACCGGTGGCGAATACGATGAGATCGTAATGTTCCTCGCGACCACCAGAAAGAATGACCTTGTCCTCTGTGAACCTCTCAATATAACCTTGTGCCATCTTGATCTTGCCGTTGATAATCTGCTCGCATGCACCGGCCTCGAAATAGAATCCACCATTCCGGGTCGAGCCAAGGGTGGCGTTACCAGTACCCCGTTGGCCCCGGTAAGTCTTGAAGCCCTTGGCGTGGAGGCCGTCGAGCAGGTCCTTGTCAAGTCCCTCCAGAACCTCGGCGTTGCGCCTACCGAGTTCTTCGCCCGGGCCGTTGGGCATAGCATTTGCCGCACGGTCGGCCGCCTCGATATCCGGCCGCTTCCCATTCTTGGGGGCGTAGTTGCCGATAGCCCGTGGTACGGAGTGGGTCAGGGACATGACATAAGTAGGGGACCGTTGCAGGAGGGTGACGTCGATATCCCGTCGAGCACAGTCGTAGGCGGTATCCATGCCAGACGATGAGGTTCCGACAACGAGGACTCGCTTGCCGACCCACTCGCGAGAGGAATCGTGGGTAGTAGAGTGTCGGTAGATGCCACCCTTCCATTCGGTCATGCCGGGGATGACGGGGGTGGTTGGCACTCCACAAAGGGATGTAGCCATAACAAGGTGCTTAGGCTTAAGCACCCGGCTCTCCTTACCACCTTTGTTGACTTGGATGGTCCAGCTGCCAGACCCATCTTTCTCTTGGTCGGCTTTGATGACTGTAGAGCTGGTCCAGACGTGGAGTTCGAGCGCGGATGCGTACCATTCCATAAAGAGACCCATCTTTTGGGCAGGAGTATAGGTCGGCCACTGTTCGGGATATGGAAAGTATGGAAAGTGGTCGGCCCAGTGAGGGAAGTGGAGAGACAAGTATTCATAGCGCTTCCTCCAGACTTCGCCAATAATGTCGGATTTTTCGATGATCAGGGCGGGGACTCCCAGGGCCTTGAGGTGGGCGGCCACCATTAAACCACTATAGCGACATTGTCAGCATAAGAGGTTCCTCGTTACCCCGGGGGAAGATGTCAAAGTTTACTTTTGGCCACCACCAATGATGACAACGTCTGGCACGACCTCATCATCATCTTTCTCACGTTGCTTCTCCCAGCTTATGGGACCGGTCTGGTGACCATCTCTGGGCCCAAGTGGTGGGAACTGGAGTAGACTCTCAATGACCGTGTGTACCGTCCAGAGGCGCCAGCCCTCGGTCGTCTGAACGGCGTGGATCACCGCATGGGAGTTGGCCACCTCGGTGTCGAAGGACACCGCGAACTGTAAGTATGACAGGTCTGGGTACGGCCTGTGAATATTGGGAAGGGGGGTAATTAATTGGAAGTTTTTGCAATGGGTGACAGGTAGTAAGTCTCTGGCGGCTTTCGCGATGTTCTCGCGGAAATTGAACGTTCGGTAGTCCCATGTGAAGGTGAGCTTGTCGCGCCAGACACCTGGTGACAGGTTAGCATCGTTGAGGAAAGCCGCGCCTTGGGGGACAAGTCTGACCGTATTCGATGAATAGGTTCGCGAACTCCTGGGCTCTGCCGTTGCCCAGTAAATCTGAAAGCTGAGATACAAGATCTTCGACGACTTTGGTGGCATCGACATCATCCGCAATGGCAACTCCAAGAGCCTTGTGGGTGGGAAGACTGTGGTTGTATTGGAAGTCATACATGTAATCATCGGCAAGTGGCGACGGTGAGTGCTGAACTTGAACCTTGCCGTCGACAACCTTTGCCTCGAGACTGTTCAAGCTCTTGCTGGCGGCTTGGGCCTTGAGGTCGGCGACCTGGGCGCTGACGGTGTGGCTGGGAGAATCAAAAACTGCTGTGGGAGCCATGGTTTACGGATTACTGCCCGGGAGGCGTGTGAGTGAAGATTGGTGCGTCGAAAGTGTGAATATAATGCAAGCACAAGCTTGGGATGGGCGATTGACGTGGTTTAGGCGTCGAGGGGCTCGCAGTCAGCCGGCACCCGCTCCATATATTGGCACATCGCGAAAATATGCCGAAACTAGAACTTTTCGGAAAGCTGCGACGCTGGATCAGGCGAGTCTGGTCCGACTTTTTAACCCCGGTGTCACCATGATGGGCCCGGGGCGTTGGTACTCAATCGGGTGGGAGGAACCGCGTCGATCAGATGAGATCATAGAGAGACAAACACCAGTCCAGCAACCTTGGAAAGACTCGACAGCATGTAGCTTGGGACGCGCCTTAGTACGTACCCGGGAATGTACAGTTACTCGGGGTGTACCTAGTACCCATCGTCCCTCATCAGCCTTGCTTGTACTGGGGATCTTTGGCACATGGGATCTCTCAACATAGCTCTACGTCAGCCGCATTGTCTGCAAGACCCGGTTACGATACAACTTCACGCATCGCAATCCACACGCAGGCGTCAAGGCTGGTTACCTACTCAAACAAACAAAACCGAACGCACATGAATTGCCAGCACTGGGAACTGTTGACAGGGCAAGGGCCGTGCTCTAGGGGAAATAGGTAGACCACTACTAAATTGAGGTCTGTATGGTCTCGTGGGGGTGGGCTATCCTTCATGTTGCTAAGAACTGTGGCTGTAGCAGCAAAGGTGAAATTCTCATGGGGGGTCCTCCCACCGGCGAAGACAACCTCAACAACGAAAGACTGGAAAGAAGTTCCCGAATATGTCTTATCCTGGCCCCCCAGCACACAACAGCTCTCCCGGATGAGACTGCAGCTCTTTCCGGTAGAATGGCACTGTTTCCCGTCAGATGGGCAAGTCTCTCCGTCAAGATGGAAACTCTTTCCGGCTGGCTGTACCGCTGACCACTTAGGGTGGGTCGGCATTACGTCGGTCGAGTTTTGGAGAATATGCATCTATCGGGTGTTTGAGGTGGTAAAAGTGGTGCCGCTGAAATCCGGGGTATGCGGGGCCCCAGGACGCTATGGCCAGCCCCAAGAACAGTCTAGTCCAACCTCGTCTAAGCCTCAGGCTGGAGGCGCGGGCATGGCTACCCAGAAGACAATTTATATAGTACTGGCAAGAAACTAATCTGCCAGCCTCTCTCAAAGAATCAAACTCAACCTCGACGACTCCCGCTTCCTTCCCACACTTGTGTTCCGCAAAACGAGCCTGCAGTACTCTTTCAGAAGTCTTTCAGAGGTTCATCAATCCAACATGGACGGCAAAGAATCGAAAGACATCAACGTCTCAAACCACATTGAGAACGCTGTGACCAAACCGGTTCAATCCGGCACGCTGATTGTGAGCACGATACGACCTCACCTCGGTGACCCACTTTGTTTGTGTTGGACTTTGCCTGATGATAAGTCGTACGTTTAGGACGAAAACCTGGTACGAGCCGAGAACGAAGACAAGATCACTCCATACTTTATATTCCTCATCTCCGTCGCTGCCATCGCCGGCTTCCTCTTCGGCTATGACACTGCCATCGTTGGATCGGCCCTGCCAATGGTAGGGTCGGACCTCGGCCATGTTCTCGACGCCCAGGAGCAAGAGATCATCACCGCCGGTACAACCATCGGTGCCATTTTTGGCGCCTTGATACTTGGAGGTCTTGCCGACAAGCTCGGCAGGAAATGGTCGATGGCTATCGCAGACATTGCGTAAGTCTTTCCACTACATTATTTTGCAGTGCCAAACGAGATTATTCGAGTGTAGGTAAGGCTGACCGGTCGTCATTAGATTCACGATTGGGGCCGTCATCATCGCAGCTTCGTACTCGGTCGCCCAGATGATTGTCGGTCGTCTCGTCCTCGGCGTCGGTGTCGGTGGAGCTGCTGTCATTGGACCTCTTTACATCGCAGAGCTGGCTCCAACTGCAGTGCGAGGACGATGCATTGGTACCAATGCCTTCTTCATTCCTTTTGGTCAAGTCGTCGCCAGTGCCCTCGGAGCAGCTTTCCAAGCCAAGGTTCCCTACCACATTGGATGGCGACTACTCTGTAAGATTCCTTGATCCAGTACTTTGAAATCGCAGTCGTACTCGTGCTAATGCTTCGCCCAGTCGCGCTAGGTGTCATTCCATCCCTGGTTCAACTTTGCCTGATGCACTTCCTTCCCGAATCCCCTCGAGTCCTCATCCTCCGCGGCCAAGAGAACAACGCCCGGGCGGCCCTGCGGAACATCTACAGAGGAGCCACGGAGGAAGTCATTGAGTTCAAGCTCAGTGTTGTGACTCACTATGTCGAGGCCACCACCGCCCTTCAACGCCAATACACTGTCCGCGAACGAGCCATGATTTATTGGACCAACAAGCCCTACCGTCGAGCCATTATTGCTGTCTCTGCTGTCCAAGCCTTCGGTCAGCTTACTGGTTTCAATACTCTTCTCTACTACTCGTCCACCATCTTCGGTCTCCTCGGCCTCAAGAATTCTGCCGCAGCCGGTCTCATCCCAGCCGCGGGTAATGCTATCTTCCTTTTCATTGGTATGACTGTTGTCGACCGATTCGGACGACGGAAGCTGCTAGTCACTATCATCCCCGGCATGATTGTCGGCCTGTTCTGGGCCATGATCTCTTTTTACTTCCTGACCAAGGAGACCAATGGGCAGCTCGACTCGAACCATGAATACAACTCGGCCCTCGTCGGCTCAGTCCTCGGTGCTATCGTCCTATTCACCTGCTCCTTCGGTCTCACCTATTCGCACATCGTCTGGTACCAATCTGAGTTCCTCGCCCTCGAAATCCGGGCCGCAGGTTCCGCCATCGCCACCACCTCGTGCTGGATCGCCAACCTGGTCGTGTCTGTGGCCTACCTCTCCCAACTGAAGTCGCTCACCGCCGCGGGGACCTATGGCTTCTACCTGGCCCTCATCATACTCGGCTACATTTTTGTCTTCTTCTGCTACCCCGAGACTAAGGGGTTGTCCATCGACGAGACATCGTCCATTTTCCAACACGGCTTCGGCGTCAAGACGGCACATGCCATGTTACGCGAGAAGATCGCGTTCCAGAAAAGTCTCAACGCCGCGAATTCGTCATCGCCCCAAGGCGGTGTTTCTGCTTAAAGAATTACTCGGCTTGAGTAACGTGTGCAGCCACGTTGTGGGAGGAACGCGGGGAACCGTTTTCCGGGGAGGTTATCTTTCCATTAGATGTTGAATTAAATTGAACCCTTGTACCATGGTGATTCGCCCGCCTTGCTCTGATTATGTCCCCTCGTGATATACACTTTTGTACGCGGAGTCATGCAAGGCTAGACTCCCTGAACTCCGTACTGATAATATTGCAAAAGCTGAAGCTTGCCATGCTTTGAATACCCTTTGAAAAATCATCAGGAATACGTGCCGAGGCAAGTACAACTTGTTTGGTTTCCCATACTTCGGTCGTGTAAGCTGCTGTGTCGCTTTGCTTCCATGGCACAGCTTTTGACGAGAATAGCGGTTACAGTAAATTGGTGCAGACTTTTTAGATAGGATGGTACGTATGTAGTTGGTCTTAAAATTTTGTTTACTAAATGCCTACGGAAGGTCTTCCACCGACCCTCTGAACCGTCCTCTCTCAACACCAGTGAACCCCAGGCCCTTGACCACGAAGAGGCTACCGCCGTCGTAACGCTCAGGCAGAATTTCACCATTGTAATCTGATGCAGCGGTAGTGACATAGAGCTCGTCGTTGTTCTCTCCTAAACGGGGATCGGGTCAGATGCCTGTTTCGACGCGTTCGGATTAGATCAGGATCCACCTTACCGCCAAAAACGCAGCAGGTCATGTGCCAGGCAGTCGGGAAGTCGATGATAACATCCACATCGCCGCTTCCTGTCAGACGAATGACCTTGCCTGCCTGCCAGCGGCACGTCCAGATACCACCGTCGGTATCCTGGCACATGCCGTCCGGCTCTCCGTAATCCTGGAGGTTAGACAGGACCCGGCGGTTCTCCATCTTACCCGAAACCTTTTGTCACGATTCAAGTCAGCTATCTATACATGAAAATGGAGATTACTGATCATCCTACTAAGTCATAGTCGAAAGTAACAATTTCCTTCACCCAGCTGTCGGTGAAATACCTAGAAGACATCTATTAGTTGCGAGCAATGCGGACGGAATCCAAAGAGAAGGAAGGTAATCCCTACATCGTTTTCCCATCTTTGCTCCACCCCATGCCATTCGTACATGTAACGCCCTCCTGCACAAGCGGTGCCTCCCAGCAGTTCCCGGTGCCCCTCGAAAGTGCATACATCTTCCCATACTTCGAACCATGTTCAAATCCCATGGTGCCAGCTATGAAGCGACCCCTGGGGTCCACGGCCCCATCGTTGAACCGCTTCTCATTCGAGCTAAGGGTGACCGAAGTGGGTATCCGTTTGAAAGTTTGTCTGGATCCGGTGGGTGGGAACGGGATGCTGGACGGAGGAATGAATGCGAAGAAGCCATCGGCGACGGCTATGAGCTAAGACGACGACGATCAGGCCAGTGTCAGATGGCGTACGCTCTCTCAGCATGTGGACGGGTGGGCAGATTCGACAGGCGCGGTAGGTTTGTGCTCACCCCTTCATCCTTCTCAAGCAATGCTATCGCCGTAATCTTATGGTCGAACACCTCGTACCCGATCGTTCCAGACGAGGGCTCGTATGTGTAAAGCTTCTTCTGGTCGATGTCGACGAAGTAGAGTCGTTTCGAGCGTGAGTCCTGGGGATTGTCAGGCTATGCACGAATGGCTTTCTTTGTGTTGAGTACACGAACCCAGACACACCCTGCGCACACATTGTTAGCTATAACGGGCCCCTGTGCCAGGTCACCAGATGCTGCCATCATACCTTCCCCGAGGGTGTTGCCCAGCTTGAACAGGGGCTTGTCAACTGTATAGGTCTTAACCATGGTCACGAATCCTCTGAGGCATGTCAATGTGACTTCGGGTCTATCGGATGTTGTTTTGAATGCAATTCTTACAATCTGCGTGATGGGTGGCTATCAATTGATGGGTAAGTAATCAAGTAAGGTAGACGAGCGCGGCACCGTGAAGTTTTACCTGGCGTTCTACAAAGCCAACAAATGGTGTGTACCTGACAAGGGGTGTACGTCATGCTTTATCAGTCAGCTCCTACACACGCTCTAGCGAAGGGAAATGATTTGTGTCCCATTTTATTTGATAGCGGGTCGCATCAAGGCACGCCCTATGGATTATCTGGGTGTGCCTGGCAGTAATGTACTGGATACTTGCCACTACTTTGGGTTGAAGGGACCGGGAGCAGGGGTCTTCTTGCGTAGTGCTGGTGGCGCTGACAGCTGGTCTGTGGAGAGACAGGTTGCATTGGAAGTTGGCAGACATCAATGTGGTGTTGTACGCGCTGCGCGATTAGCATACCTGCACCCGTGTGCCGCAGGTAAAAACTCGCTCATTTAGATCCACAAATCCTCGTTCCAAGAGCGGCCAAGGGCGTCCCCGGAATCCTTTGCCAGCAGCAGACCGTGCGGCTGGTACATTGATATGCTGCCGCTTTGGCGGCGGTAATGCTTGCGAAGGGCGTATTCAGGTACGCATTCTTTGAGTGGCCTGTGCACACCATAAGAAGGAGGCTTCAACGCAGCTGTCCGAATTTCCCCGCGGCGGAGTTAAAGACTCGCCAGGCTGATATGATGGATATATGAAACAATAATGAGAAATACCGATGTCATAAGAAGAACGACAGGAAAAAAAGTGCCAGTTACCCCGGGGTGTTCCGCTTGGGACTTCACGCGCCCCTTCACGGATGCTCTGTGGAGACAACCTTGCTTCTGACCCTGCTGAGCGACGCGCCGGCAAAATTTGCAGGGGAGATACCGTTGCAGGGGGGCACGGCGAGACTTACGAGTTTAGTAGGAAAAGGAGACTTGGTGCAGGGAGGGTCGGCGAGAGTTACGGCTTCAGTAGGAAAGGAGACAAGTCGTCCGGCCAGGCGCTGGCGAACATTACCCAAAACACTGGGTGCAGTATTTCAAGGAGCGAAGACCCGGGCTTGCTCTTTCGCTAAGAATAGCGCTGGGGAAATACACTTATCCGCAAGGGGCTCACTATCGCCCGCAAGTTCCCCACACTCCGCAATTCCGGTCGCTGGGAGCCATCTTTTTTGGAGTTCCTGCCCCGTATCTGTCATGTCGCACTTCGGGCTCCTCGATAAAAGCATACTATGCATATACGCAAACGTTCTGCTGTAAGCACCCCTGTCTCGTCCGCACCATATAGCTACATTCACTACCTTCCAACTATTATTCTTGCTGCTATTGTTCTCTCTCCCTCATGAAACTACTTGTCTTCCAGTAAAATTCTTCAAAGAGACGTAAAATAAGAATACCGTTGATCGCATCATCAACATGAAGCTCGAAGGCAAGGGTAAGTTACTACCCGGACAGGTCCGCTCCCATCTCAACCGTCCGCTCACTCCAAGCAGCTTTTATCATAACTGGCGGTTGTGGATCAATCGGCGGCACCACTGCCAGGGCCATCATTGCTAAGGGCGGAATTGCTGTGGTGAGTTCTGATGTCCCGGGTGTAGAAGACACGCAGTATGTGCTGACGATAAAGCTGTGACAGATATTTGATGTCCTCCCCCAAGAGGCCGGTGAGGCCAAAGTGAAAGAATATCACCCTACCAACGCACACTACTTCAAGACCGACATTTCAGACATCGATGCGCTCAGCGCCTCCGCCAACGCGGCCCTCCAGGTCATCCCCAAAGGCAGCTTGGCCGGTGGTGTCCACTGCGCTGCCATTGCTCCCTCTCGAACATGGTCCCACAAGTTGGTAGACTCTGCAAAAGTGAGGAATCCCAGCGTTGCATGACTGGCGCGGACCCGTTTAACAATGAGTTAGGACTTCGCCAAGGTGCTTAACGTGAATGCGTACGGTACCTTCGCCGTCGACTCGGTCATCGCGGATGCCATCAACAGCCAGTACCCCGACGAGGGACCTTTTGCTCCCCGTACAACCGAGGAGAGGGGTTGCATCATCAACATTGCCTCTGCTGTCGCCCGTCCAGTCCCCGCTCGTTGCTTTACGTACGGTCCCACTAAGAGTAAGATTTGTCCGTCAATCGAGGTAGTTCCAGATTCAAGGCTGACCATTCATAGCCTGTGTGCTCGGCATTACCGGTGGCATGGCCGACTTCCTCGGCCCCTACGGCATCCGCGTCAACTCCGTCTCCCCCGCTGTTGTCGCTTCCGCGCTGATGGGCGACCGCCTCGTAAGTACTGATTGCACTCCGAGCGCACGTATGTGAGCCATGCTGACCCAGCACAGCCATACATGCAAGCTGAGCTCGACGCTGCGGCCATCTTTCCCCGGCGGACCTCAGAAGCCGCCGAGGTCGCATCAGGCATCCTTTTCCTCCTTGAAAACTCCATGATGAACGACTTCGAGCTCAGAATTGATGGTGGGTGGAGGGGTTGCTCGAACTGGGCCGGTCCAAAGGATCCCCGAGCCAATGCTCCTGCCCTCGAATAATTGAGGGTACACAAGAAGCTAGGCACATAGAGTCAATTTAGCTACCATACATAGAGAATTGATGAGAGTCACAAAATGCTCCACATTCCCTGAGCCCATCTTCGAGATCTGTTCCGCAGAGGTACCGCATTAACTGCGAAATTTGATTCTGTAGGAGGGGTCTTCTTATGCCTCGAGGCTAGTAGAAATGTACTTCCCAAGTCCACCGTCTCTATGCGTATGCGGAAGGGTCGATTGCCGCCATTGACATCTCCATCCACACTTGAAGCTGGACTTTGAGATGGACCAACTGTGAGCCTGGCAAAAGAAATACCAAGCCATGCACCAGGACCACAGGACGGGGATCATAATTAAATAGCAAAGATCTTAGTTCGGAGAGGGTCTCATGCATGGTCTTTTAAAGCTATCAAATTCGTTTCAAACCTTACTACAGGTTTCTACGGCATCCATCTTCTATCCATCGTCGACGAAATGTGCACAGCTGCTTTCATTCATCTTAATTTTGACCACTGAGCCTGTTGATGGCCTCGATCAGAAGCTGTCGAGATTTCGCGCCGGCGTTGGCATACACGATAGGGACATCGTCTCCCGTCTCCATGGACAGCGACTCAAATGGCTCAAACATCAAAGGTCCTAGGTAATTTGTTAGTTGGCATTCACTCCGGTCGAACGGCATTAATGAGTAGATGTGACTTGGAAAATCAGTAACCTACCGTCAAAACCAGTGTCAAGGATCGCCTTGAGCGCCTCAGCAACCCTGGCAGCACCCTTCTCACTGCCCCTCCCGGCGTCGCTGCCCACCTCGGGCAGACACCGGCCGCAGGTCGCCCACACGAAAATGTCACCGCGCGGCGAGTTGGCCTTGGCCCGCCACTCGTCGAACTGCGACCCCTTGCCGAGCGCCTTGGTGACCGGCACGACGTCGGAGAGCTCGACGTAGAAGATCTTGTCGGCGGGGACGGCCCGGAGGCGGCCCAACAAGGCCTGGAAGTCCTCCTCGCTCCACATCTTGGGCGCGAGGACATCCCACCCGTAGCCATTGCCGAACGGGAAATGGCCTGTGTCTAGGCACAAGCCGAGGTTGGGGTGGTTCTGCACGGAAATGATGGTTAGTAAAAGTGCTATATGGATTATAAAGATCGGTGATGCAGAGCTAGAACGTACACCTTCTTGCACTATCTTCCAGGTGTGCTCCCAGGACTTGATTCTAGTGCCGAAAGACCACGACTCGTAGGCGATCTTGACTGGTGGTTTCTGAGCGGCTCCTAGCTCGGCAAGCCATCGCAAGTCCTCGGCGGCCTTGGCATCCTCAAAGTCGGCGGGCAGGTGGTCATTGGACCCGACCTGACACAATTAGCTGAGATACAGGGGAGCAAAACTGGGGTCGTCAATTCCGCTCACTTGGATTTGCTCAACCCCGAGCTTGGCACAGAGAGGCAACCATTTCTCGGCCTTTGCTCGAGACCACTCGGCACGCTTTGTACCCTTTGCCCAACCCTCGAACTGATTGAGTGGTTGGAGCATCAGGATGGAGATGCCATAAGACTTGGCCAGCGCGATGACCTTGGGGGCGTACGAATTCAGAGCCTCCCAGAGCTCGGTATCGGATGGGTCGGGCTCGCCGGCGTCTGCCCATTCTACTGGTGCTGTTGAAGGGGGACTGCCATAGGTGTCAGCCAAAAATTCCATTTCTCGTTGATTCCTTTTCATTTCTTTCTTCCTGGCGGGCTGGAGGTCAAATTGTTGTTTCTCTTTTTCGTACTCACAGGTCAGGATTTTGTTGCCGTACCCATTCAATAAAGCCACCCATGCCTAGCTCTGAGTATTTGAAGCCAGCATCCTTCAGCGCTTGGAATTTGACATCGAGGGTGTGCTTCCCCTGCATACTCAGTGAAGCCGTCGCGAAGCCCCATCGGAAAGAAGACATGTCGACCATGTTGACAGAAATTGGGTTGTGTTTGACGATGTGGCAGGGAGTAAATTTGCTGGATATGAGGAGTAAACAAGGTCTTCCGATAAAGTTTAAGCAGTCAGTCGAGGTTGCTGGACGTCTATGTAAATATCTGTAGGCGAACTTAAAAGTGGTGGAGGCCCTAGCATGCCCTTTTTGAGCACTTGAGCGAGCGTAGTAATGCTTGATGCGAGTGCGACATGCAAATAACCGACAAGATGCATATTCTAGAACCGGGGCCGGCCGGAGTTGCCTTGCCTCCAGGATGTGGATCTTGGCCGCCCTCCCGTTTTCCTCCACGGCTGTCTGCGGTAGGTCTCCCCGAGGCATTACCCCACACAAGCAACACAAGGATGTACGGGAATTGCTTTCCCCCTTGGACAGTACGGAGTAAAGATCATCTGGGTTGGCATTCATGTTGGAAGGATGATTGATGCAGCTGAGGTTTGGAAGACGTGGGGATACGAGGGGTCAGCCGCCATAACGCATAGGTTGACGAAATACCCTCTGGCCCGCTCCCCGGAATCCTGAACAGCCCAAATATACCATGCCTCGCCGGGCTCACTGTACGAGTCAACACGTTCGCGCCTAGGATGCTGAGTGGAGAGGTGGCAAGGATTTCGGTCAACCTCTTTCCAAGGGAGGAAACGAACGATCTAAAAGCGAGGTGGTGGGGAGTCAAAACGGACTAACACATACAACACCGGATATCCGTCTGATATATGAAGCGGCCGTGCTATACGACTGTCTTATCTAACCTCGTCCACTATTGACGAGTGAGCCGTTACAGAAATCGAAGAACCCTCCTTGAACGCCTTGCAAAGTCCAGCTTCGGAGCAGATACTTATTGCGGTCCTCTCCTTCGTTCTAGCTTTCGCAACCTCGTCCGAGATGCCCCTCCCGGAGTCTGGTCTGCAAGCTTGGGATGGTCGATGAGTTGTGGCCAAGTGGTCTTTGTGATGACATCCTTACGGTGGGATCGTGGTCCATTTGGGAGGTCGTGGTGATGCTCGAAGAAGTCGTAACTTGTCTGTGCGCCCTATAGATTCCAACTCCATTTGTTGTCCGTGCTATTTCGATCGGAATTGGACACTGGTCGTAGTCTCCGCTTTCTCTGACAGATGAAATAAGAAGGTCCTCGATCGTGCTCTGTCGGATACGTAATGGTGGAGTCATCTTAATCGTGAATGCATATACACCATTTCAGAATGTTCTCATTCGCTGTCGAGCACTACGAATCTAACTTTTTTCAAAGGGTTATTGGTACCGATTTCTTAGGAAAAATATCAAAATATGTGCAGCAGTAGGTCCAATAAGGTCTGCGCCAATAAGCGGCTGACTGAGCGTCTACATACACTCTGCAAGAATTACTTCAATTGTACTTAGAGATAGCGCCCACTTGAGCGCAATTCACATGATAAGGCCATCCAACTCACAGCAGTAGAAATGAGAGAAGACAAGACGAAACCAATGCTTCTGTCTTCATAAAATTAACCATATTGTCGTTGCTGAAGTCAAGGGACTAAAAACAGCAAGTGAACTTTCGGCAGCATACACGGATTTGAGTAGGTCTTGCCCTAGGCAAAAGAGTAGGCTTTTCGCCAGTTCAGCCTTGTCAGGAGCAGCCTATTCCCATATGCACAATGACGCCATTGAGCTCTCAGCCCATCAGTGTGCATCGCTATGTAAGGCTGGCCATCCTGTGCCTCTACAGAATTGCCACAGTCATGGGCCGTGGCCAACGAGGTGTGCGAGATTATCCCATACGACACCCTCAGGAGCCGGCCCCCAAAATCACGCTTGTAGGTCTGGAATGATAAACACGTAGGAAGATACATGGAATGGCTGGAGGAATGGCCCTATTTGATGACTGCAGATGTGTGATAGGCGTCTAGGCCAGCTGCGGAAGTCGGTTGCGTACTGGTGTGTGGCCCGTGATATGCCAAGGCAGCCTTGGAAATTTCTCAGAGCCTGCAGTCATCAGGGAGGGCGAGAAGGCCTGCGAATGCCATATATTGGCCGCACGCCCGAGAATGAAATGACCATGAAGAAATCAGCGATGACTATTCTCCTTTATATCTCTTCCTACCTTCTGTTTTGACTATGGAGCACAGAATTGAACAGCGCCAGGGTTACGACATAGCCCCGCCCCCGGCATTCGAGCCGATTGATGAGGGACCAGCCTCGACATCTACAACATCAAAATATACGACAAGCCACTCATCCACGAAACAAAAACTAAGCACAACTAAAGGACACAAGTATTCAACCTCAATTTCTACGAGTACATCTCCAGCAGCAACAGATACTCATGAGTTCACCTTCCTGCAGCTTCACGGCAGCCCGCACATCGTACCCGAGGAACGCTTCCTTCATGCGAGCTTTAGTCAAATATGCCCGTCCCATGATTGCTTCACCGATTGCAAGAACTTGACCCGAGTTTTCACCGCCAGTCCTGCGGCGTTTGGCAACAGCACCGACATGGATACGGGAATTGCCCCAGTGACTTTGTTCGGCGTCTGTAGCAACCTAGCCAACGCCACAGCATTAGTTGAAGATCATGGCGATGCTGGTCTGAAGTCTTACTTTCAAAACCCAGGCGCTGCTGACGCTGACAATGATATTGGGCTGATAGCATCCAATCTGACAATGTGTCTCGTAGACACATGTGATAATACAAGGAATCCATCGGAGTGTAATGAGTATTGTCGACTGGACTATCTCCTTGCGTCTCAGGACACACTCGCAATCTCCCCGAACCTTTCTCAGTGTGCTTACCAACTCTGTAAAAGCACCTGTGGCTTGCCGTTCGCGGACCAGGATGTTTTCGGAATTGGCGTAAGATCCATGATATCCCATTCATTTGAGCCAAGCGTTGACTGTGGTCAGATTCTCATATCGTACTATATACAAGCCATATTGTTACTGCTCCTGGCTGTTGCTTTTGTCAGCTCGGCTGCAGTGCAGACATGGAAGCTCAGTCGCAGGCCGACTGTGTCCAAGGAAGTGAAACCCGCGTTGAGGACGTTTCTTAATACTCAATGCTACTTTGGAGGTAAGCTCAGATACTTGATAATATCAACAATTATGGACTGTGCTAATCAAGCGGACCCAACGCCTAGCCTCTGCTGCCGTTGCAGCTTTCTTCATGGACCCGGTCCACATAGACCCTCTGAACGGCTATCCCCTGGTCTCTGTGTCGTTGATGGGCTGTATCGGACCCGTGTTGACCCTGACGCTGTTATACAGCCACAGCGTCAGGTTCCGATCGTCAACGGCTTTGTGTATAACGTCCTGGTTACTCAACACCATAGTTTTCTTCATGCTTGTGTCAAATCTTTCACGGTCGCTAGATGACCACACGATCGTCGATCAAGCTATCCGCAGCCTGTCTGAATCAGATCTCTGTGGCGGCTCATCTGCGATCGTCATGTGCCAAGAATGGATGGGCACAAATCCTCTGCAGAGCCTATCGGGGTTCTTCAACAAAGACACCTTCCCTAATATCAGCAATGTATCTTTGGTCTGGGCATTCACGGCGATTGTTCTATTCGTTATTATCGCTTCGCACGCCTTCCAAGCCTGCAAAGGAAGGGGTTTGTCTAATAAGATGGCTCATCAAATTGTGCGCGTTCCTATTCAGCGGCATGGGATCTTCGATCGCCTTGCTGAGGGGGTGACGTCGCCCTGGGCGAGCTTTGCCATCTTGCTGCTCACGGCCATGCTGTTCTCACTCACACTGGCATACGAGTATGTCATGGTCCGGGCGTATCAAGAGATGGATGTCATCGACACGAACGGCTGGACCTTTGGTCAGGTAGTAGCCGTACTGTTCTGGGCTCCTCCTCTTTTTGATGCGACGCAATCGCTTCTTGGTAAGCACTTTTCTAGACCGCAAAAGCTCATGGTTTTCTGACTCCTACCAATTCCAGCATCTCTCAAAAGAAGGAAGTTGCAGCAGGAGTACCCCAACACTAGGCAAAAGAACACCTCCCTGGACTTTTACGAGACCTACCGACCCGTTGCCTATTCGCCAGCTCCAAGTCCTGGAATCGCCACGCGTGATTACTCTGAACCTGTCAGCACATCTGTGGGGCAAGATGAACAAATGGAATTACGGCCTCTCCAGCAGCGACGTACTTTGAGGATTGAAGAAGGGAGGAACTAGCACTATCAGTTCTGTTAAGCAGAAGTCCATCAGAGTGGCCGCCCCAAGAGCGCTTCGGAGTTGGAAGTGGGAGAGATGTTTGAATATGCAGGATCATGTCTTTGTCCTGCCATACGATTCAGCCTGTCTAATTGGACTTTCGTTATATTAAGAGTGGAAGCTATATATATTTTCATAAACTCACACAAAGCTGCCATTGGACGTCCTCGAGACCGGTTTTCCTGTTTGTTGGTGGCGTTGATGCTTTAGTCTTTGTCGACCCAGTTGTAAAGCCATAACCGTTTTAGCCCAGAATATTCCTCCGGGGAGTAACCAACCTCTTCCTCAAGCCTCTTTTCTTACAGTATTGACTGTGAGCTTCAATATACAAGTGCGGCACCAGGTCTTTGGACCACAAATCTCAAGAGAGCTAAGTAAATCTTGACCGGCACCTAGGCTCTTTAGCTGTCTGTGACTTGGCATCTAGCCCGGTTGGCGATCGTCCTTGACTGCGTACTGCGAAGTGTAAGTCAACTTTCTGAACAAGAAACGCTGGCTGACGTAGAGGTATTGTTCCCAGGGCAAGAAGCCCCATTTCTAAAGAGCCCCTATTTTGTGTCTCAGGCATCCCAAGTCGTGCGGAGCTATCCCCCAGTGGCCTTGGAATCGTGTTCAGATCTTGCCTGTTCACATCACTGAACCCCAATCGCATACAGCTATAACGTCGACAGTTTATGGGTGCAGAACAGTATTTCAAGAGAATTTCCAACGTCTCCTATTATCCCCGACGCAATTGAGTCCTCTTTGCTTCAGATAATGGCTGCTATAACATTAATGGCAAAAAAAAAAACCAACCCAGGTATTTAAGGCCTGAAGTTCTCGCCTCTCCCCTTCGTCTTCCTCTCTCGCCTTCATCTAATTCATTCAACACATCTGTCATCACTTTCAGACTCCAGCACCTAAGCGTTGTATCCATTATACTGGTTCACCGTCGAACAACGAATCGTCTTCCAGACTTCCTTCATCATGGTGCCCGGTGAGATCTTCTCTCCCTTACGTGTCATACCCTTGCGCGCAATGAGAGAGTGCAAGCGATGGTAGAGGAAGAAGAGCTAATACGTTCTGATTACATAGCGAATCTCTCCGCTTGGATACGTACTCACAAAGTATCTCAGATCTCAGGCTCCAATAAGCAGAAAGCCATGCCAGACGAAAATTGCAACCGAAAGAACAGCCGTTGCAAGATATGGTTTCTGAGAGTGTGGACTTTTATAGAAGACCTGCCTTGGGAGAAGATACGACAGGTAGTGGAGCTCATTCTCGCTATCCTCCAGTGTGTAAGCGCCTTGGGCTGAAGGATGCCCATTATTCGTGAGGAGTTGGTGAGCAGCATTCAGGGCAACTTTCATGAGTTTGGAGTAATTTGGGAATATGGATGAGGAAATGCCTACAGGTCCAGACAGGGGTGTTCTTTCCTTGGATTTGGTTTCTCTCCTACTTTGGCACGGCTAGAGAAAACTCGCAGGGCTGATCTTCTTGGTAATTTCAGGAGGGGGGGGGGGTGTTGGGCAGGAGGGCATAGGATTTGGGACAGGGCGAGTTCATTGTCAGGAAACCACGGCCATACTCTCTTTTCTTCTGCATATCAATCATTCGTCAATACTGTTGAAACATTTTATTCCTATAATTACTAGGCCGTGCTCTTGTCTGTATTCTGTAGGTCTTGACCGTCCTCATAGTACTAGATGCGGATTGTCGCCAGTAACAAGTTCTTCGGCTCAATCATGATACAGAAAGGCTACTGAGGTTTTATTCGAATGGAGACTATTGGGAACCTTGAAAGCCTCAGTGAGCGCCATTATACGAGGAAGATCCATTACCCTCGGCATACTAGTGAGCGTTCCTCGCGTCCGAAAGCAGTATCCCAGGTTTGGCTGCCCATGTATGAATCTACCCTGTCTTGGTACACAAACGTCATTTGTTTCTTATTCCGTCATACCGTCGCTCATCTAGTGATGCCGCTGGATCCATGGGGCGAGAGTCCCCTTCATTGTTGCTGACAATTCGCTGACACATGATTGATGAATCTTTCTCCATGTGCGCTTTGTTACACTTCCCCTCCTCTACTTCTTCAGAAGCTTTACTTGCGCCGCCAAAACTGAGACCAGAAGAAAGCTTTTTTCTCCTTTTTTGATCTGAAGCCGCATCGTGGCCCGTACAATCACGCTATTCCCTTTCTCGGACCCATGTCCTGGCTGTGATAGCACGTAATCTCTGACCTTTTCCTCTCTCTGCGGGACAAGGAATGCTCACAAGACCTTCGTACAGCACTGCCAGTGTGGCAAACACACAGGCACTTGATGAAGTGGCGAGGTTGAGGGCTGGTGCCTAAGCCACTCATCAATCTAGGTTGATCACAGTCTGCAAGGAATAACCAGCTACAGCACAACGATGTATCACAGAGCTTGGCTCGTGGAAAGCCTCAGAATGCCGAAGAATTTTTTTCTTCACCGGTTCAACCATTTGTGGCGGACGCGTCGAGACGCGTTGTTGACCAGCATCGGGAAGTGTGACGTCGACGTGCATCACTGCTACACTTGCAGCCAATAACTAGAGCGCCTGGGGTGGCACGAAATCAATTTCGGGGGCGCAGCACGAGAGGGTGGTCACACCTGTTGAAAGTATAAATACCCAGCTGGTGGCTGGCTGGCTGGATGTTTTTTTTTATAATATTAGAGTTAGAAAATGGCTGACCAGCGCAGGCAAGGCTAGCTGGCAGATATTGTTATAACGTTTTTGTAGGAAGCCTGAGGCGTGGCCAGATAGCCGAGTATCATCCTCCAACCCCTTCCTTCCCCTAAGAAGTCTCCCGCTATTCTCCAGATTATAAGTCTCAGCACTGGACGTGTTGGCGTACCCTTGAGGAACCTGTTTCTGATAGTATCATGGGATGGATAGATAGGCCTCTACAAGTCTCTGCCATCATTGAAAAGTGTGAGATGATGCAAGGGCAGGGTTAAGAGGGTCTGTGTTGTTCGCCCAGCAGACCACCCACACTGCTCCGGCCGGGGGCCGAGGGAACCACACGTCAATAAGCCTATTCGGCCCCTGCCTTTGAAATAAACAATTAATTTCTATATGAACGTATACAGTTTGTTACGGTGACTTAGCCCCCCTACCACCTGTTGATGTTTCCCAAATTGTTCATGACTCCAATACCAAAACACCAATTTACCCGGACAGCTAACGTTTTGGACTGCTGATCTGAACTGGCAGCAGCCGGAGCGGTACGACATATGAAATCCGACTGGAACATCTTCGATGCCCAAGGATAGGTTCTACCGTGCCTTTCTCATTGTCTGGAACCAAAAATGACGGAGTGTCTGCCTGTGACCGCTCCAACGGCAGGCCAAGCTGATGCCGCATCAACCTCGGTTTCACCCAGCTTTAACGCCATAAGGCGTCGAGAAGACATCATCTGGGTCCACAACGGCCTTTATATTCTGCAAGCGCGCGAGATTCGGGCCCCAGTACTTCTCCTGGGGTACAAAGCCAGACGGTAAGCTGGTATAACCAGCATACGACAGATATTTCTCAGGTTCGTTACCCTGGATCTCGAGGACTGCCTTTTCGATAAAATTGCGCGTCGTCTGGTTGGTAGTCGAATCAGTGATTGCGTATGGCGTGAAGAAGTATGACATGTCGCGGTGGGGCATGGCGGTTGCATCGACGGCGACGTCTCCGACGGCTCCCCCATAGAGGTCGATCAGCACAAACCACTGATTCGACCCGTCATCAGCGGTCTGGATGTGCTGAAACATGTTGTCGATGCTTGTGTTGGTGGGTAGGGTCGAGCGAGTGATACATGTGTCCAGTGCCGCAAAGTAGGACTGGGCGGGAAATATGGACGCAATGCTGTCGAAGGTGCGGTTCATATGCCCCATCCAAGTCAGTCCTGCCACAACACTGCGCTCAGTGATACCGGGAATGCGCGACTCGAGATTGATGCGGTCAAAATCCGATTGCGGGCCAAAGAATGCTCCGTTGATCTGGACTTGATCTTTCATGACCACCACAGCAGCGGAGAATCGACGGTCAAGATCAATGTCGTTGGTGATTTGATGATAGGCCTTGAATGATGCAGACAGAGATGCGGGATCTGTGGATGCCATGGTGAAAGTGAAGTTTAGGACCTCTTTGGGCTCCGGCTTGGTTTGGAAGACAAACTCAGTTACGATCCCAAAGCTGGCGCCGGCTCCACGAATGGCCCAGAAAAGGTCTGGGTGTTGGTCCGCCGAGGTGTGCGTGATAGTTCCGTTCGCGAGAACTACCTCTGCCTCTTGCAAGGTGTCAAGGGTCGTGCCTTCTAGCCGAGAATGCAAGCCAAGACCGCCGACCGTGGCGTGCCCCCCAATGCCGACTGTGGGAGAAGACCCGTGAGGCATGTACCTGCCATTGGCGGCGTGCAGTTTCTCTGCGACATCCTTGAGCTTGTTGCCTGGGGCAACTCGAGCAAGTCCTGTTGAGTCCACTTGGACCTGAAATAGATACATCAGGTCGATCACAATGGCCCCATCGGCACCACCGAGGGCTGGAAAAGAGGATGGGAGTCAGTTCCAACGCCACTTCTTTGAGAAACCTGATTTAGTATACCTTTGTTCGTGTAATCGTGGCCACCACTCCTGGCTTGGACTTTGCGCCCACTCGAGGCAGCGCAGCGGACTATCGCCGCAACCTGATTTGTGGACTTTGGGTATGTGACGGCAAAAGGCTGATATGGGAGATTGAGGTTATATGGGCGGACGTCGGTCTCCTGGAACTTGGGTTCGTCGGAGAATTTCACCTGCGTGATTTGACTATTAACGGCTTTGATAAGACATTCCCGCGGGTCTCTGGGCGTGCCGATGGCTCCCTCAACCGGAAGAATCATTCCGGTCATAGCCAGAGCTACAAGAAGCGTTCGGATGACGGCCTGAGACCCACGTTCTGAGAGATTTGACATATCTTTGATGTAATTGATCAGTCCTGATGATACGGTCTAAGAAATGATAAAAGATGGTGGTGGAGTTCCGAGGTCTCGTTGATGTGCTTACGTTGATTCCACCTGAATCGGGGCGCTCATTTTATAATCCTCATGATGAATATCCACACTTCCTTCAAAAGTTGATGCCGGAGGTGAAGTGGCTGTCCTTCTCGGAAATTCGGGGTCCGACTTCTGTTTCTTTACCATTTGTCTCTTCAAGATTTGCTTCATGCAGTAGCAATATGATGGTCCTCGCAGTCGCACTGCCAAGGCACTGAGCAGGCGCAGTCACTACAGACATAACCCACCATTGAACTATATTCCAGATATTCTCACTGTTTATACAGCATTTAGCTTGGCCTTGGCGGCATCACGGCCGAGTCACCCGGCCGAGTACCCAGCCAAGCACCGCCGCCAGGCGACCGGGCCCGGAGACTTCGGGTTCCGAGTGTGTTCTTTCAGCAATAGAAACACAATTCAGTCATCAAGGGATCAGTATACGGTGCTTCCACTGTTTATCACCATCAATCATGTGAGATAGGTCAAGAATGAGGATCTCCCTTGCACCAGTGCCATTGATTCGTGTTCTCTTCCCGTTTGCTCCGGTCTCGGCAGGACGTGGCACAGGACCATTTTGTCCCCCTTCTCCTTCTTTTCCCTCCCTCATGCCTGTCTAGCCAGTCGGACTTTGTGCTCCAAACAACTTCAATTCACCGTTTCAAGTGAGCAGGATTTAATGCATGTTACCGCGCTTTATATTGATGTTGAGGGAATAGCCACGGTCCCGTCTGCCGTCCTTGTTCAATCAAACGCCCAGCTTCGTATAGAACAATGATAAGCGGAGGCCGTAAATGAAGGGAAACGGGAGGTAATTCTATCCTAGGTACTCGCAAGATCGACTGGAGAGGCACTACAGCCCCATTCAGGAGGAAATTCATGAGGTGCGACCAGCTTTGCCGCTGCTATCTGCCTTAAGCGCTGGTAAAGTACGGGGGGAATACTCCTGTGCTGGAAGCATTGAGCACAGGGAAACAAGCGTGGACTCATGGGCTCTGAAGTCTTGGGTACATATGTAGAATCACAGATACTGTTGCTAATGTGCCCTAGTTCCCAGACAGTGGGCGCTGCATTGATAATTTCTTATAGGGACTATACAGGACGACACATAATCCCATTCACATCTGTACTGATACAATCTGAGACATAATTGTAGAAAGCAGGCCTGCTGATATTGATTATAGATTTTAAATCTTCTTGTATTGCGGAAGCGTACATTCTCCATCATAAAGATGCCACCCTAGGATACTGCAAAACATCCGCCCCCGGCCGTTTCATCCCACCTACAAGGCTATCCCGCAACGTAGTAACATCCTCGACATACTCAAATCTGGCGAAGTCATACTCGTCATCGCCCATCGCGGCACTCCCTCCCCTGCTCCGGGTGCCAGAGTCCGTGCTCCTCGACGGGCGCGTGACATCGCCGGCGACCCGGTCCAGGTCGACAAACTCGCTGATGTGGTCCATGTTCCCCAGCATGACCTCATCCTCTTCCTCGCGGCGGTCGCGCCGCTTGCGGACAGCCGGTGACGTGGCGGTCGATACGAACCCGACCGAGTACTTGCGGGGGTCGTACTCGCTGCCGATCTGGTGGTTCCCGCCGGCGCCGGGGCGCTGGCCTCCCCCGACGAAGCTGACCAGCTTGCCGAGGATCGCAAATTCCAATTTGAGTTTGATAGCATACACGACGCCCTTGAGCATCGTCTCGAGGATATAATAGCTGGCTGCCTCCAGCCCCAAGAGTCCCAAGTCCATCGCGATAATCATCGCATTGATAGCCAGAAGCTGTCGCATCGTAGTGCGCGTATCAGGCTGCAAGCTGGTGCGCAATATGCGGAACGTCTCCACGACATAGATAGACGACAGTATGACCTCCTGGCAGAAGAACCCAGTCATTTGGAGCTTCTCCATGACATCGTACCCCTTGGCAAACGCACCCACCGACGGGCCATGCACCGAGGACCCGTACGTGAACACCGTGGTGGGCAGGTGGAAGATGACCGCATCGACGGCGATCATCCACCCCGTCCAGCGCACGATACGCTCCCCGCGCGGGCCCTTGGGCACGATCAGGTGCAGCCGCGACCACAGCACCAGCGCCTGGCCCGACACCATGGGCCACCAGCCGACCGTGATGAGCGTGATGGCGGCGTAGCGCGCGCGGCCCGTCGTCACGTCTAGGAGGTCGAGAGAGAACCCAAGTGTGTACGGTATAATGGCCAACGCCGATATGAGGACCGAGTAGAAGTACAGCCCGCGGTAGTGCTTGAACGTCAGCAGCGCCATGCACGCGAGCTCGGCCGCATTGTACGCCGCCAGCACGCCCACCGTGATGACGAAGACGCGCAGCGAGGGCGCCTGGTCGCCCGTGTCCGGGGTCAGCCCCGCGCCCGGGGCGAGCCATGTTGACGAGTCTGGGGGTGAGTCCGGGAGGGCGTCGTCGCTGGTGGCCCGTGCGAAGGCGGCAGTGCTGCTGGGAGACATCGGAGACATTTTTAAGAGCGGCGCCTTGGTTTTGGCTTGATTAGGTTGGTAGGATTTTGTCTGCGTGGTGGTTGGCGTTGGGGGTCAGGGCGTGGCGAAGGGATGGTGGCGCGCCGTGAGACGGTGAGACTCGACGCGCTCTTGTCACCGGACGTCTGGAGCACAGCTGCGGCGGGCGTGTGTGCGCAGGGCGAAGGTGCTCATTGTTTTGTTCGGATTTAGTCGATCACGATGGCCTGCTTCCCGCATCGAAGCGTGGTTGATGCCAAGGAGGGAAACAGAGTCGAAGGCGGCGAGGTGAGGTTGAAACAGGAGTGAAAACTTATATCAGCATAGGACCGCAAATGCAGTCAGCAGGCAGCCCATCCATTCTATCCCAGCCCAACTCGACAAACCACACCGGATCCAGCTCGGGAGGGATGCAAACCGGCGATCATTACGGTCATCCCCGAGCCGTCCTCCCCCAAAAATGGTGAACCCCATCCGACCCAGGTGCCGATAGCCTGCAGAAGCGAACCCAGCCTGCTGGCGCAGTGCGACTCCAACGCCCCCCAGACTGCCTGACGCTGGGGGGCCCGGCTGTACCATCCAGTAGTAGCCGAAGCAGCCAAGAGGGGGTGGCTGCCGATCCCGTCAGCTCAAGCGTCGAGAGAGACAAAGAGGGACGATCCCGCTGTTTGGTCGATCCGAGGGCTCGGCGCGGTACCCACCACAGGATTGCAATGCATGGTTACATGGGCTGGGGAAATCACGGTCTGCCGACTGGGCAGGGTCGAGTTGGCGAGAGGCGCCGTGGCCGCAGTGGCCGTGCTGTCGTCAGGCCGAGGACGCGTGCTGGCTGGCGGTTGGTTGGGCACTCGTTCAATACACTACTGTAGAGAATGTGTGTCCTGCGGTGCATCCTGTCTCCGTCATGATGAGGGATGACTCATGCAGAAATGCAGGTCTCATCCAATCGCGTCCGAGGCTACGCTGCCATTGGTGCATTGCGCGTGTTGAAAGGCGACAGAGACAGCATTTGAGAAGATATCTTCTGGCGTCGCCACAGCGGCTGAACTGACGATCGAACAGCAGACGCATGCTCAGGGCGGCCTCGCCTGAAAGCACATGACACGGCGCATGCAGTGGACGGCAGTGGACGGCATTGGAGCCTGCCGCGGCCCTGGTGTGATGGTATTCATTTGATATGATTTCTGTCTAGGTGTATGGTATATACGCTTGTGATGCAGCTGTACCCCAAGCCAGACAAGCGCCTGGCACTACTCACTCATGCTACTACTGTCGCCCGAGCCCAACGGCGGCAAACAACTCATCGTACACCTTGCCCACCCAACCGTGCGCCGGGCCCCCTCGGGCGACAATGCCTAGTCCACCCGCTGCCCAGATGGCAGTGGCAGCAACCGCGGTTCCGTTGACCCACAGCCATATTCTTCTCCTGCGCTTCCTGCGGCGCACGTCCTCATTCTTGTCGCGTGTGGTGCCAACGGTCTTTATATCAGCCCGCCAGCCCGCCATCTGGGCCAGGCCGATCCATTTGGCCCAGCCCCAGACCATGTGCCCACAGCCGAGGCCCAGCAACCCTACGTAGGCGGCATACGAGACGGCTGGGTGGGTCGCAAAGCCGTGCGCCACGTACGCCAGGCCGATGTTGGAGCTGTCGCCCTCGACGTGCAGCGGCAGCAGGCGGTTGATGGCGACGTGCGCCGACAGGAACGCCGCGAAGCCATACCCAGACGCGGAGATCCAGCTCAGCTGCGGCCATGCGGACCTCGGGCCGTCTGATGAGGAGAAAGACCGCCCCGTAGACGACCTCGTGGGCAGGACGGCCGGGGTGGCGCCGCCGTAGCGCTTGAGGTTCTGCGAGCGGCGCACCAGGCGCAGGGCAATTCCCGAGGCAATGTGGGCGGCCACGGGCAGGGCGACGAAGAGGGGCTCGGTCATTGGGGTCTGGTAAATCTCGCGGGCGAGCAGGAGGTAGCCCTCGGAGGCGGGCACGGAGCGGGTGATGAGGGGTATTATAGAGGTGTTTGCTATGTGCAGGCCGGTAAATATGGAGAGGGCGTAGGTAGAGTACCGTTGTATTCGCGTTACTGGAGGGTTCTCATGTTAGCGGTGGAAGAGTATGTGGCGTGGCTTGCGACAGAGACAGGACACTCACGATAGTAGATTGACCCGTGGCCACTGCCACTTAGCCCAAGCGACGAGGTGCGGGCGTGACCTGGTCCGTCGCGGGACCCTATTGACCTCGCCGTTTCCTTCTCCGTGTCTGCCTCGGTCCTCGTGCCATCGCTCGATTCCTCGGGCAGCGGTGGCAGGTCCTTGTCAGTGTCTGGCATCGGCTGTGGCTCGAGTTGAAGCAGCGAGATCAGCGTCTCCTGCGAGGCAGTCGCCCTCAGAGACCTGGAGTCCATGGTGGGTGTGCTCCTGGCCTGGGTGCCACTCCTTCTCTGCTATGCTCGAAGACGCGCAAAACGTGTGGTTATGAGGGTATCATGGGGTTCAAATTTGGTGGCATGAGACAGGAGAGGGAAGTAGTCTAGTCTGGTAGCAGGCTACCTGTGTAGTCTACGTAGTAGATCTGGCCCAGAACTGTTGAGAAAGTTGACCGAGGTTTGGGGCCTGTTGTGCCCTCTCCCACCCCTGTACCTCTCTGACGTTGACACTGGGGTCCATCCACGCCCAGGTCTTTCGCCCCACTATGACCCGCCTAGTTCATGCCGCATTGCCCTGTGAGCATGCTAGAATTACACACGCGACAGAACCCTAGGCTGCTACCCTTGCAGGGTCATGGCATTCAACTATTCGGCCGGCAGAGCTCCACCATGACTCCATAGCTCCTCTCGATCCCGCCCATTCGGTCTCCGAAAGTCCAACAATCAACACCAAAAACAACGCGATCAGCAAACATACTGCCCGCCAGTAGCCACTGACAGCAGCACCCACCCAAGATGCCTCCAGTAAGATGATCCGAATCAATAATCCTCTCCCGATTCCCTCGTCTGAAAATTTTACAAGCTGACCACCCAAACTCGACAGCGACACCAGACCCTCCCCCCTGCGGCGACCGCCGCCGCCCGCGAGGCTCTGCAGTCCTTCTACTGCCAGCTCTGCCAGAAGGGCTACAGCCGCCACAACGAGTATGAGTCCCACCTCTCGTCCTACGACCACTCGCACAAGGTGCGCCTCAAGGAGATGCGCGCCATGACCCGCGACCCCGCCGCCGCAGCCCGCGCGCGCAAGGCCGAGGCCAGGGAGAACGGCGTCATTAGCATCCAGCTTGGCGGCGGCGGCGAGAAACCTCAGGCCGCCAGTGGAGGAGGAGGAGGAAGTGGCGGTGGCTTCAAGAAAGGCGGGTTCAAGAAGTCTGGGTTCAAGAGTGCTTTTGCGCCTGCGGATGGGGACGGCGAGGCTGAGAAGGAGGTCAAGGCCGAGGATGAGGCTGTGGATGTCAAGGTCAAGAGCCTGGAGTTGCAGCGCGCCGGTGGTGGTGGTGATGCCGAGAGTGACACCGAGGACGAGGGATACGAGATGTACGACCCGAACTTCCCTACCGACTGAGATGCCGAGTATGGGAGAACCAAACCGAACTTACCGATCCGCTATCAACATACGGCGATGGACCCGTGTCTAAAGGATGACTATCTACGGCGAACTGGACGGATGTCTTGAGGATCGCAGCGAGAGGGCATGCAGCACGCGGTGCCCAGGAAGAGTACACCGACCAGAGGCACTACCGGCAGGCTCTAGGACTGAGCAAGTGGAAATTCTCAACCGGATGATCCTAACGAAAGCGGTGCGGTCATGGAGACATGGACCTATGAATTCATCACTTTTGGGAGCCTGACATCACCAAGTAGTTCAAGGAGTCCTGACGGGCAATGGACGACAGGGGCAAAGGTCATCACACGAATCGCGCCACAGTGGAAATCGTTCGTCCAAGCAATCCATTGATCGATTACTCCTACGAATTCGGCCAACAATTTGGCTGGAACTGCGACAGATCCTCCTCCAGCAGGCCCATCATATACCGATTCCCCGAGAACCAATCACCCAGCTGGCTTGTCTGGTTCATGGCCACCGCATGGTTAATCGGCGATGCACCAAACGGTGCCCCGGCAGTCACAGGGGAAGTAGGCAGCGCGCCACTCGCTGCCGCAGCAGCCGCCGCCGCAGCGGCAGCGGCAGCGTGGGCCTGTTGGACTTGGGCCTGATGGACCTGAGCTTGGGCTTGTGCAGCTGAGAGGTCGCCGTCAACAGGCATGAAACCCAGCGCAGACAGGTAGACGTCGAACTCGTTGCCGATGGGGGCCATATCGGTGTCCTGGGGCTCAGACGAGTTGGCCTTTGTCTTTGCCTCGACGTACAGCGTGGCAACGTTCTGAAGTACTGAGAAGAGGCGGTGCAGCTTATCGACGCCCTCGGACACGGCGCATGTCGGCTGGAGCGACGCGATGAAGTCTCGCAGGCGCTGCAGGTCTGCCATGTTGGATGTCTCGATGATATGGCAGAATATGACGATGAAGGGGACGAACGGGGCGTATAGGATTGTCCTGTATGGGAATGAGGAAGTCAGCGACAAAGCAAAGACAAGAAAAGAAAAATATAGTCTCAAACCCGTGATGGGCGCCTACTCACCAGTGTATGTACGAAGCCGCCACCCAGAGGTTGCTCCCCATCAGCTTCATGCACTCCTCATGCGTCTGCATGGCCAGCCTCGCCGTCTCGATACACTCAGGCGTGAAGGTCGAGAACCCGTGACCGCCCACGCCGGCGGGGATGGCGCGGTAGACGAGGGTCAGGCTGCTCAGGAACGAGACCTGGTCGCTCTTCATGACCATCTCCATGACGGTGGCCTTCCTCGCGTCGGCCCAGCTGCCGCCGCCCTCGTCGCGCCCCGCCTTGAGCTTGCCCATCTCGCTCCTCCGGATCACCAGCGCCTGCTCGGCGATCACTTTCAGCCGCCCCGCGAGCCGCCGCGCCGTGTCGACGCGCTGGCCCACCGGGTGGCCAAGGCTCGACGGCGAGTACAGCCGCTCGTAGATCTGGCCCTGGATGTCGGCGTGCGCGATCCACAGCCGCAGGACCTCCTTCCACATGTCGGGCGCGTTGACCTGCCCGATCACCCGCGGCAGCGTCACGTCGAAGTCCTGGATCGTGGGCGCGCGGCCGAGGCGCAGCGCGAGCCCGCGGTCTAGCATGTAGCTGAACCAGAAGAGGATCGCCTTCTTGTCGCTGAGCACGCTGTTGTTGTTGTCATGCCCGGTGCCCGTGCTGCCTCCGCCCGGGCTGTTCACCTCGACAGTGCCGCCCGTCACGCGGTGATACCCCAGGTCCTGACACAGCTGGGCGGCGGTGGTGTTGAGCTGCCAGGCCAGGCTGGGGCGGCTGACCTCGATGGCGTAGCTGGCGCCCAGCAGCAGCGCCTCGATGTTCTCCATGCTGGCGCCGAGGAAGAAGCGCAGGTTCGCCAGCCCCGTCTCGAGGTTGTCGCGGCACAGTCGGTAGTACCCCGTGTACCGGTCCCGGCCCGCCGCGTCCCCGCTCCCGCCGGCCACCACCGCCTTCTCCTGGAACAGGTAGTACAGCCCCATGTTGACGATGATGAAGTTGGCGTGGCTGAAGTCTTCGAGCGCAAAGTACACGCGCCGGCACGCCTCGGCAAAGTTCTCCACCGCCATGAAGCAGCACACGCTGATGAGCGTGAACGTCCCCGGCGGCGTCTCTTTCACCTCCCGCAGCAGGGGGATCACGGCCTGCACCGGCGGCATAGGCAGCTCGCGGAAACCCCCGCGCGGCAGCGCTTTCTGATGCGCAAAACGCACGTCGTTGCTGCCGCCGCCGGCCCCGCCGCTGTTGGATGCCCCCGACGAGCCGCGCCGCCCCTGGGCCGCACCACCCCCTCCGCCGGTCGCCTGCTGCTTCTGGCTCAGGCCGACGATCTGCTTGAGCGACGTCAGCGCCGCGGCCATGCTGGGGTTGAGGTCGCGCAGGGAGGTGCGCTCCACGGCGTGCTCGAGGAACTCGGACGCGAAGACTGTGTGAGCCGTTAGCGACGAGTTGCCCTCGAAGGCGGACGAGTCGAGCTCGTTGGTGCTGGCCGCCGGAGTGCTGGAGTCGTCCTCGTTATCGTCGTCACCGTGGTCGTCGCCCGAGATGTCCTCCATGTCGTCGTGATGGTGAGCCGCCGTCGCCGTCAGTGGGGAGTTGTTGCCGCCACCTGGTGCCCTGCGGTCGTTGCCCCTTGCGCCGCCGCTGGTGTCCATAGCGTTGGACGACGATGATGTCGCTTGTGGGGGCCCGTCGTGGAGGGGCAGGTCGGACCCCCGGCGGAAGCTGTTGTTGTTGTTGCTCAGCTCGCGGAGGAGCTTCTCTATTGAGCCGAGGCGCTGCTCTATCTGGTCGATTTTGCGCTCACTATTTGGTGGTCAGCCATGGTGGATGTCATTTGGGCCTTCGCTGTCCAGGAACCTGGCTGAGTATGAGGCGAGAATTGCTGTCTGGGATCTGAGGTGATGAAAAGAGGGTGAGACATGGGAGACGGACTATTGCGTAGATATCAAGACCCTCTGCCTGGCCTCCCTGGGCTTCTGTCCCGCTCCGGTCGAGCTGCAGACCCGGTTCGCTATGCGGCAATTTGAGCATGGCGATTCTTTGTCGCACCGTATCTGAGTCTCGTTAGTCCTATGTACTTCACATCCACACTGGCAAACCGAGTCCCGTCGCCCGGGTTTGGCTGCCACCAAGGGCGTCCGCGGACGAGCAGCCATGCACATCATCTGCAGAATAGTGTGTACTTACTTTCCTTATCCGGCACTGGTCACACTGTGAGAGGATCACCCGTCAGCAAGGGGGGTCTTTGAGGTGGTATACCGGTGGATATCCAAGGGGGTCCTCGGACTCCCGAGGATTTCATGATGAGATGAAAGAGTCTGGGCAAAGGGACCTGGACGGGTATATATGCATCATAACTCCCAACCAAAATTCCCCTCTTGACAATTCTTGGTACATGATGGGTCCATCACACGTACTGCTCGACTAATAGCGGCGTTGGCCGGGTCCGAAGGCCCTAATCCTCCTCCTCCGCCGCCGCTGGCCGGTGCCCCTGAGTCGCTCCGGCCGTGATCTGAGGGGGTGCTACCGGTGCCCATGCTGCACGTCACCGAGATGGCTCATAGGGAGGGTTATGAGATGGTTTCCGGAGAGGACAAGAGAAGCAGAAGGGCCGAGACGGATGGAACATTAAGATTCAATGCTTAACCGGCGCTTTCATGAGCTTGTTCTGTCCGTAGGCCACGGTTCATTGATTCTCCCGTGGGCCATCGCTCAAGGATGCGAATCTCAGGGTCCGGGCACGAGCACTCGGCATCCGCGGGCAGCCGAGGTACACCGGTCAACAGCGGGGCTGGGAGGGGCTTTGGAGTCTACACTAGTCTATGTTAAGTCCATACTACTGTGTAATTTACTGAGTGAGGACAAGTGGACAGTCCTCCATGAACAATAGTGGAATACATAGGTCTAGTATTCATCTATTCTATGTTGTATGCTTGTTATGAACAGCTGAATTGAAAGAGCCTTTGTACCAAGGCCCAGCAATAGATAATAATAAGTCTGATAACTTCCCGCTACAACTGAGTTCCCCTTCAACCAATCAATCACTTGATCGGGAACCACTGGTTAAACACTCCGGAAGGGTCGAACTGCTGCTTGAGCGTCCTCAGGCGGTCGAGGCTGGAGCCATAGATAGCCGACAGTTCCTCGTCACCGTGGGCAAAGTTAATGTATCTATTTTTTGTTCGTTAGTCAATTTCCATAGCATGGACATGTGCGAGTCAGTCGTGGCTCCGGAAAGGAGAACTTACGTGGGATTAGCGACCGCGCTCGACGAGAAGCTCCAGATATCCCTGACCTGCGCCCCAAACGCCTCGGCCTGCGTGTCGAGCGCGGCGTCCTCGTACCAGGGAATCACAATGGCCTGTGCGAACGCCTCGTGGCGCAGCGCCTCCTGCAGCGCCGCGGAGCCCGCCGGCGCCGACTGCGCCTCCGTCAAATTGTACCGCTCGATGAGGACGGCCGAGTTCTGCGCGCCCGCCTGGCCCTGGAACCCCTTGTACAGGTCCCAGATCTGCGGCCACGTCTCGGGCTTCATGTTGTTGATGGTCGTGCTGTAGGCGGGCTTGCGGCCGCCCCGCGTGCAGAAGCCGTCGTTGGCGGCGTTCCACTGCTGGTAGGGAGTCACGGCGCTCGAGTTCGTCAGGGGCCCGAGGTCGTATAGCGGTGCGTAGGCGGTGCGTCCGCTCTCCACTGTACCTCCGCGGAGGAACCCCGTGACAACCACCGTCGGCGTGTTGGTCCCGTCGGCGGAGTTGGACAGGACCAGGTAGACGACCTGCTGCGGGAGGAGGGGCAGGTCCTGGATGGCCTGGGCGACGGCGGTGATCTTGGCCGAGTCGAAGGTGAAGTTGACGATCAAAGATGTGCGGTCGTCCGTTGCGAACGCGTTCACCTTCGCCGAGGTGACGATGCCAAAGTTGGGCCCGGCGCCGCGCAGAGCCCAGAATAGATCCGGGTTGGTCGTGGCAGAGGCAGTGAGCGCCTCCCCGCTGGCGGCGATGACCCTCAGCTCGAGCGTGTTGTCGACTGCGAACCCATGCTCTCCCATGAGGTTGCCGTACCCGCCGCCGAGGGTCGCCCCGAGGGCGCCGACGCAGTTGCAGTTGCCCGTCTGGACCAGGACACCGGCGGCGTCGGCGGCCGTGGTGACATCGCTGATGAGCGCGCCGCCGCCGATCGTGGCCGTCTTCTTGTCGGCGCTGATGCTGACCTGGTTCAGGCCGGCAAGGTTGATGAGCACGCCCGTGGTTCCCAAGTCGAACTGGCCTGTTGCCCAGCCATTGCCACCGTTCTGCGCGACGAAGCGGAGGTTCTTGCTCACGCAGTACTTGACCTGTCATAGTTGAGATCGTAAGCTTAGGACTGGTTGTGTAGGGTAATAAAGGGTCGTCGACGTACCACTTCACTGATATCTTTCTCGCTGGTCGCGTTGAAAACAACAGTTGCTACAGGCGCGTCAACCTCACTCCACCGTTGCCGAACTTCAACAGCGACGGACGAGGCCGGGGCCAAGCTCTGCAAGTCATCAGCAACAGATCGGGCACCAACACAAGCTGCTGCAGCCATGGTCGCCGTCTGCAGGCCGATGAGCAGGAACCGGAGGAGATGCATGACTAGGGTTGCAGTGGCGAAGGGTTCTTCAAGAGTTTCCAAGTTCCGTGACACGGTATGTATGTAGCCAAGAGGCCCGTGTATGTCAGGATTGTATTGGATTTAAGGATCTCGAGAAGGTTTGGGGAGCCTCTTGCTGTCAACGCCTCTCAGCTGACTTTGGCAAGCCAGGCCGGGAAAGGGGAGACCCTTCATATGCCAACCTTGGCGTGCTGATGTCTTGGCGATGCTTATTAGCCGGCTCCTACAAGGGTTCTGCTAATAGTCGCTTCCAAGGTCCTTAGTCTCTTCATGTACCGATATGCAAGGGTCGACCGTTCTCCATGGCGTAATGCCTCGGGGTATTGGGCCCCACGAGCACTTGATTTGAAGGCTTGTAAGATAAAGCCTCGCACACATATTTTGTCCCGGGGCTGGAAAACCCTTCGGATGCTAGAGCTGCAGGCATTACACCCCAGGCGCCCGAAATTGCGATATCTTGCCGGACAAGGGCCGCCCAGTATACTCAGTAGTACCCCGCGTGGGTATGCGTGGCTATGCGGGACCCCTTCTACTGAGTCCATTGGTTTGTCTCGTAAGATATACCACCTTAAACGGTGATCCTACACCCAGCCACCGGGAAAAGCGGATTTCGTTATCCGGACAGGACTTTCCTTTTGGCATGACATGGGCGGGCACGTACTCATCGCGACAACACAAGCACTGGGCGTACCATATGCCATTGCTTGTAAGCCCCAAGACCTCGGATGACAATTTGACAGTTTTCCTGACCAATCCCCGGACTTGGTTGATCGGTTGCAATCTATCTTTTCATGCTGATGCTACGTTGTTGAGTGAGCGCTTGGCGCGTGCTCAACTATGTGAAGGCACTCGAGCCGCTTGTGTGCGGACAGGTCGACTATGCATATTTCTAATTTTTCCTACTTACTCAGAGAGCCTGACTCTTTCACTGACTCTCTGACCTCACGCCATCAGTGCCCACTCATTCTAGATCATGTCTGTGTTTTTCGCATGATCATCCGAGCCTCCGAAAGCACGTTATCCGAGCGTGCGTTGACCCTTGCGAATTCAATCTTGACCAAGCCTGGTACCGAAACCTTGCCAGCAGGGGCAAAGGGGAGGAGAAGTAAATAATCAATTACAAACTCTCCCCCTCACTGTCCTCCTCACGATGCCGCCGGTATTTACTCCTTTCTGCCCATGAACACCATCGCGCTATCATTCGAACTATTCCTCGCATGCTTCTGCATCTGGGAATTCAGTCCGTACTGAGCATGGGCGTTCATCAGGAGAAGGACCATCTCCAATGCAACTCTGTCCCCCTCTCCGGGTCACATCCGTTCAAGTTCGACCGGGCCCACGTTGATCTGGTGATGTCTACTCCGTGCGCGTATGATCAGCCCATACATCTGCCTCCCGGAGATCGGTTAGATCGCTCTTCGACCCCATCAGTAGTTCTTCAAGACTTTTGTGTCGCTCTCTACCGAAGCCTTTTCAGGAATCACCAGCCGGATGGGACTCAATTTAAGGTTTGCGGTATTGCAGCGCCCCGGCGCACACTAGCGGAGGATCACCGTTATCTGGCACTTGCCGAGCTTCGAGAAGGGACGGCATCGTGGGTCCCCTCGCACGGGTAACTGAGAGGAGGGAGAATGTTTATTAGAGTGCGCGTCGGGTAAAAGGCGGATGCGGTGCTTGAGTCAGGACACCCGAAACCCCCGGGGGTCAAAACCTGTTCGTGGCGATGGCCAAGGACATGGGCGGCAATGTTAGAAGTCCGTTACAGAGGACAATGCCTCAACTTCGATAGCTTTAAGGAGGTGTGGGCCCGGCAATGGGGGCCAGAATGCTGTGGGCGGCCGGGTGGGCGGCTTGTTCATCTGCAATACTGCTGGGCCTTTGGGCTTCATCGCCTCGGGATGCTGGCAAGATAATCAGGTTGTATCAAACAGTATTCACCATATCGCTGGCTGCAGGCAAGCAGGCAAAGGGTCTCACTTTTGAAACACACAGCGTGGCAAGGGACGTTATGTCGTATGCGACATAACGGTCTTCCGGTGCCAGTACTAATCAGTTGGGTTGGGATAATCACGATTACGAATGTACGTGTTACATATAGAATCCACCATCGCATCTCCATCGACAAGATAACTTTATTTACGATGATTTTCCTAACCGCTTCTCCATAGCTCCCGTTCCCGTTACCCACTGGACCCAGTCCACGGACTTTGCCGCAGGCGATCCGCTCACCATAGATCCGCCGCCGGCTGTTCACTACACTCGTCGCCCAGAATGGTGACCATGAATCATGACTACACCAAAGGCCAGATGATCGGTCTGGCCGTTGGCTTCATGATAATTCCCACAGTCTTTTATGGGCTTCGCGTGTGGGCAAAGCTGCTCGTCAAGCGGTTTGCCTGGGATGACTACCTCACAGGAGCAGCGCTCGTAAGTGTCTCGGAACTTTATTTCACCTCATGATGTGTTTACGTGAGAAGACAGCTGACCAAGACGCTCCCCAGGTGGTCTCCATTACGTGTTGCACGTTACAGCTAGCCAGTGCGTATATCACAAATTCCTCTTCCGGGAACACCCTAATGACCGTCTAAACAGCTGCCGTCCATGGCCATCTTGGCCAGCATCAGCCTCAATATCCTGATGGCTCACCAATCATGGACGACCCAGGGCTGATTTTCTTCGAGGAGGTGAGCTACATCCAAACAAATAATCTGAGCATCCCGAAGGACACAAACTGACAATAGCCCGGCCGACCAGACCAAGTTCGCACTCAACATGATATCCATCCTGGGTCTTGGCCTCGTCAAAGCCTCCATCCTCGTCCTGTACTACAACCTGTTTCCCAGCAAGGGCTTCCGCTACGCAGTCTGGGCCACGCTGGCCTTCGTCATCGGGTGGACGATCAGCTTCTTCTTCTCGCACTTGTTCACCTGCTACCCCATCACCGTTTTCATCGAACCTTATTATGGAAACTCGTGCGTGCAGACGGTGCCCATGTTTCTCTCGCTGCTCTTTACCGATGTCGTTGCCGACTGGGCGATATTATTATTGCCGGTGCCGATGGTCCTTAAGATACAACTGCCCTTCAAGAAGAAGCTCGCAGTGATCGGCATGCTGGGGTTGGGCGCTGCGTAAGTATCATGGTGCCTGTTTAGTTGGATTGAATTGAATCGGCAGCGTTGTTTATGGCTTGGCTGACACGAAACAGTGTCTGCGCCGTCAGCGTCACGAGAGTGATCGCCACCTTCGCGATCGCGGAGGAGTATGTGAAGCACCCTAACGATGTTATATGTGAGCACCGTACCCGGGCAGACCATCCGATCCTGCACCTTCTTCTGTTTGTATCAGGGCACACCTTCTAAACACCATCCACAGATTACACCGCGCCAGTCTTCTTCTGGACCAACATCGAGCTGTCCCTGGCCATCGTGTGCGCCTGCCTGCCGACGCTGCGGCCCATCTGGTCGCACTTCTTCCCCAAGCCCGTGGCGACGGGCACGTCCGACTACGAGTACGGGTCCTCGGGCCGCATGGGCGGCATGAAGAACAGCCTCAAGCAGAGCATCCGGAAGCCGCCGTACGAGGAGCTGGACGAGCTCGAGCTGACCATGTACGACCGCCAGCCGGCGGACGACCGGTCGACGTCGCCCGAGGGGAGGGACATCATCAAGCAGACCACCATCCAGCAGACGATCGGGCCGCCGGACAGCTCGAGCACGGCGGAGCTGAGGAAGAATACTTTTCTAGCGTGAGCAAAGGGTGGTGTGGACTAAATGCCGATACCTAGGTATTATCACGGCACATTTGTGTCCCAAACCCTGGTTGGCCGATGTGCTGGTGCTCACTTCATATGAAGAGCTTCATCTGCTGCGATGCAGAGGGGAAAGCTAAAAACTACAGGCATTGTAATATAGATACCACGTCCCCTAATAGCAGAAGCAGGACTGCAAATAGGAGGATTGCATGCATGATGATTATGGCCAGGGGTTATGCTCTTGAATGGTACTTTTCCTAATTCAACACTCACTAAGCTTCCACAGTCGAGGTCTTGAAGTCTTGAAATTGCATTGGCCGTAATTGCGGCAAGTGTGAGAGAGGAGAACGTTGCATTGTCTCCTGAGACATGCTGGGATGAGGTCGCGATATTGTGCCTAAATACTAAGCCCTCTCCCACTGTGATCGTCTCTAGGGTCATTTCTGCTTGATCGAAGGCTTGATTGTTCTCCGAGTCGAGATTACGGATGATGATGGTTGAGTTTGAAAGTGGGAGCCCCTGAGCATGAATGAGTCCATAATCTCATTGTCACAGTCTATTCTGTGAGACAAGGCAGAAGAGGAGTAAGCCTCTTGAATTTTGATATATTCCAATGTCTGGCCCAACAAGCTCGTTTCTACCCGCCCTTCAATAGTCAGAGATATAACACGCGATCATCGGCCTAAACTTATAAACTATAGACTATTTATATTCTTTAAGTTCCTCTACTAAGTTGGAATAATAATGATAGCCCGTGGGGTAAGAGATAATATAGTTATAGATAGTGTAGTTTTCGCTATATAAGGCTTTAGATAATAACTATTTAATCTTCTGCAAACTACTATGCTAGTTGCTGCTATTTCGTACCAAAAGTTTTAGTGTTTAGCGGTGTATATTTGCGCTAGCGCTATTAAGCTATTAAAGTTGAAGCTGTCTTTAACTAGTTTAATACTATTAAACACTATATTAAACCCTTTGCTATATAACTTAGGCGCGAACATAAATTGCCTAAAATAGATAATATAAAGCTGTAATTCTTAGACAGGGAGGATATATCTGCTTCTACAATCGTAAAACAATCTACCACAACCTTACTTCTGGATTGCAAAACTATTCGAGAATAATCATTTGGCTTGAGAGACAATTTAATACAGCATACGCTATTATCGCCCTAAACTAATCTAATAAAACAACTACGCTCCATATAAACACGCTAGGCTAATATAGTCGCCATAAACACTTATAGAAAATAGATTTTAATGAATACGTTAATACTAAAGTACGCTTGAGGCTGGCGAAAAGCGGTAAGGAAACCTCCATATAGATTAATATGCTTTTAGAGATCCTTGAAAGCTATAAGGGCTATTCTGATAAAATTATAAGACTAAAATATTTAAGGGCGAAGTATAAAGGCAATATTATTATTAGAAAAGAAAGGCGCTACTTTAAGAGAACCTTTAAGAAGATTAGCTAGTAAAATGCTGAGCTGTATACGATTAGTTTGCAGAATAGTTATAGTTTAATAAATACAGTTCTAAAAAACAATAATAGGTCTTTTATCCTTATACCCAGGAGGGTCGGCCTAAACTTATAGTGGCCTAAACTTATGGCGGCCTAAACTCATGGAGGCCTGAGAACAATGAACCGTCGCTGACACACACGGTAGTCCAGAACAAGGCCGACTAACCTCAGGTATTGGGCTGTTTACGACTCAACACAGTGGCTATGATTATTGCACAGTTGATTCATTTGTCGAGACATCTGGAAACAGCCAAGGATATTTGCGGTTTAAACACTTCTGCCTCTTGAGTACTACGTACTTATGGCTGTTGCTATCACAGCGTAACATTGTGATATTCACATCCGGTTACCATGACCAGCGCTGTACCCTGCTTTAAAGCAGCAGTCAAATCGATGTTTACTAATACTACCCTGACCAACACCTACTCCAACATATCTCTAGACTAGTATAAGGACCAAGGCACAACAGAAAAGAGCAACTAGGTAGCTTTGGAGACTACGGGATTTGGTCAGACAAGTCTGGGATGGCTCGAGCAGAGAAGTTCTCATGATAGATCCTACTTTCAGGGACATGAAACAATACTGAGAGTCTCACTACTAGCAGGCCAACTGTAGCCGACAGCTTACGTGATTTCTACGTGGAAGAGGCGACTGTGCTGGTCAGGTCATGGCGCGTCAGTAAGCACGGGGTTGTCATCACCGTGATACGTCAGCTGGGAAGCGACTCAGTCGGGGACGCTCTGTCCGGAACAAGCAGCAACGAAGAGAGTTAATGGTTTGCCTGGCAGTGACGAAGTATAGTCTCTAGATAGACATTTTGCATGTTGAGGCCTCACGTGGACCCACTGTTGGAAGCTGATGCATTGACCTTGCGCTGTGGCTCAGTCCGGGTGCCGAGGACGTTTGTGGGATGGATGTCTAGACTAGGAGTTAACCAAAGTCCTTCATCAGATGAGAGAGCAGATCACAGTGCAGGTAGCAGCGACAGGTTCTGAGTTGACGCTCCTATCCAGCAGTCGAATGGTGGCTGAGGTTGATTAACCCTGCAGTCTTTTCGGTGGGCAAATTGGAGGCCGTCCAACCCTCCAAGCGACTAGCGGATTATTCCCTTATCTCCGGCTCGTGTGCCCGCACCTCGACCTCACCAACTCTTTGTCGGCGACAACAAAGCAAAGTGCACTGCATTGCAAACTCGTCCTCGACCTGGAGCCAAGCGGACCAGGCAAGGCCACGAGGCTGCCAGCGCAGGGCAAGACGGGCCAGGAAAGGGACGGCGAAGACGCGCAAAGATGCATCCTAAACGCCCACGCGCAGACGATGACGACGACACCATTGCATCCGCACCACAACCACAACCGCGCCCGAAACGGCAGCGCACCGTCCAATCCACTGCCTCCCCACGCGCCACCCCAGTGCCATCGCCAGCATCTCCGCGCGCAGACCTGATCTCCCAGCTACCCTCCGAGATCCTTATTCGCATCCTCAGCTACCTGTCGCTGCCGCACCTTCTGTCCGTCGCCCCCGTGAGCGCGCGATTCCGCCGCCTCGCCCACGACAACCAGCTATGGAAGGCCCTGTACTACGCGCGCTTCGTCCTTCCGCGCGCCATGCGCATCCCCGGTTTCCGGGAGGGCAAGCTTGCTGAAAGGCTCAAGGACCACAAGCTGCACTACAAGGGCAGGAGGACATTGTGGGCCAGCGGGCGGTCCGGCGGGCTGGTCAGGGATGCGGGGTCGCCCGAGGGTTGGAAGATACGGCTCACCGAGGAGGAGGAAGGTCTGAGCAAGAACAACGATAGCGTCAACTGGAAGAGGCAGTTCAAGATACGCCACAATTGGGCTAGGGGCAAGTGCGCCGTCGAAGAACTGAGGCTCGGCCCGGAGGCCGAGGACAAAGGCGAGGTCCCGAGTGAAGACCTAATAGACGGCCTGGATAGAAGCAAGATGCTGGTCAAAGTCGTCGAGGGGCTGGCTGTCACGGTAGACAGGACATCCGGCCTACGAGCTTGGGACCTCAAGACAAGGGAGGTTGTGGCGCAAGCCAGTCTAGAAGACGACGAGGTGGAATCCGAACTCGCGCAACCGAGTTGCATCGCCATCGACGACAGAAGCCTGGAACAGGGCACGCTGGATGTGTCGGTGGGCTTCGTGGACGGAAGCTTCGGGGTCTGGGCGCTGAGCACCCAGGCCAAGACCATATCCCGGAGATATCGGCACGAGAAGTCCAGCAACGGCGAGCTGATAGGCATGGCCTATTCGCACCCCTACCTCTTGACAGCCACGCGAGCCGTGCTGATATCACTCTATACCTTCGACGTGCCACCCAAGACCGCGGACGGAGAGGATGAGCGCGAGCCAGGAGATGCCCCTGCGCATCGGTACTCATCCAAGCTGAAGAGTGCGCTAAGCGATTACGCGGACGAGGACACGGCTGCCGAACAAACCCAGCTGCCCGCGCCGTATCTCATGACATCGCTCAAGTCGTATAGCTCCAGTCCGCCCCTGGCGCTGTCAATAAGGAAGACGGCCAGCGCGACAGTCGCGTCGATAGCATATACCTTCTTCACCCGGCACGGCTGGTCCATCGGCATCCAAGATCTCCATATCACCCACGGCGAAGTCTTGAAGGATGTCCCCGTCATTGCAACACGACTGGCCTACACAAGCCCGACCACCATTAGCACGCCTAGCCACGCCCTGGGAGCACAGGCAGGGCCATCACATCCAGGCACACCCACTCCACAGACTACCCATCCAAACACCAGCCTAGCCCAACGCCCTACATCGCCGTCGTCCACCTCACCAACACAGCGCGACCATCATCATCACCTTCACCAAAGCCAGGGCCCTACAACACTCTGCTACAGCCACCCCTACCTCCTTGCCACCCTCCCTGACAACACCCTCATCCTGCATCTCTGCACCTCCACAGCCTCCGCCCTATCCATCTCCCCAGGGATCCGACTGTGGGGCCACACCTCGGGCATAAGCGACGCCGAGATCACAGCGCGCGGTAAGGCCGTCAGCGTCAGCAGCCGCGGCGACGAGATGCGCGTCTGGGAGCTCGAGGGCCGCCCCAGCGGCGTGCGCAGCCGCAGCGTAGAGGTTCGCGCCGCCGCCGCCAGCCCTGCCGCCGTCGCAGTGGAAGAGAAGGCCGGGGGCGGTGATGACAGAGCGGTTGTCGGCGACTTGGAGGAGAGGAGGAATTGGGTTGGGTTTGATGATGAGATGGTCATTGTCCTTAAGGAGGCGAGGGGTGGGAGGGAGAGCCTGCTGGTTTATGACTTCACGTAGTTGGGTGACGTGACATATGGCCGGCGGCGGCGGATCTTACTATGATGGTCTAGATGGCATTTCTGTTTGGTTTAAGGGCTCTAGATGTTCTGGATTTGATCACTGAGCATATATACGTATACCCTGGCAGGATAGAGTAAAGCAAGAAGCACAAGCAAAACCATCCTTTTCTCGCCCTCCATCCGCACACTCGTCTCCTCGGCTAGGAACTATTAGCCACGGCTGGTAGAACTCTCTATCGTTCCACCTCGCAACCCGGTCGCCCTCACTCATACATAGCCTATGCTCAACTACAGCATGCTCTGCGAGGCAGTTTATCCAACCGATCTCCCCTCACCCGACAACTCGAAGACATGGCGCCACCCAGCCCCCTAAAGCGGCAGCAACGTCTATTGTCATAAGTTTGCCCAGTGTGCAACACCACAGTCGCTGCTTCCTCCGAGCTTCCGGCAACGCCATGCGCATGGGTCTCGTAGCACGGTCGGTCAGTCTATCTGTGGCGGAGCCGAGAGCGGCGCCAGAGGCGTTGGTGTCGGACACGAGGGGTTGGGCTATGCTTTGTCGCACGGCGGCCAGATGGCCGTGGCTTTCTTGGTAGGTAGTCAGCACAGGGCATGTCTTTTCCCAGAGAAAGACAATTGGGAATTATGAAGAGCTAGGCGGGCATGGACAGGTGGCTGTCTCGGGGACCTTTTTCACGATTTCGATGTTGTCGACCGCCCGAGGAGAGCACACAGCAATTTTTAAACCATATAGCACTTGAGGGACCATCAGTGCAAGGGCACATTCGTATGAGAGGCTGCGATGGGCCTTCCGTACACGAAAGCCAAAAGAGGGCTCGTCTCATAACATGAATCCGCGTAAAGAACATCGCGTCTATATCGAGGTCGCTGTGGTAGCTCATCAGACAAGCAACTGTGCGACACATCGCCTGGAACCTACTCTCAGAACGAAAATATGATCCATGTGCAGCTGAATTGGTCAAGATTTTCCACATAATTTGGCGGATAGTAGCTGTCCATGCCTTCACTCCCCTCCACCGATGTACGTGGTACATTACTACACACACACCTGTGAACGAATCTCCGGCCGCACATCATGAATCCAAGCGGGTCGCTGCTTTTTATTAGACCTGGAATGGCAACAACTTTGCCTAAGCTTCTTGAACTACGGGGTTCATTCTCATATTCATCCCTAGATATGAAGATATAGACGCCGCATTGCGTCCTCCGAACTCATAACCGGGCCCAAATGAGATTGTTTCGCCCCAGATTGTACGTGATGTGGTTTGGGAAGGTTATAGGAGCACATCTCGAGGCGAGAGAGAGGCCGGCGCCGCAGACATGAACCATGTGGCAAAGAAAACATGAACTGTCCGTCAAGGGCAGACATTGTCGTCCCCAAATTGACCATGGGCTTCATTTTTCCAGCGCACCGTGTTTCAGAGCCCACTGAGACCGTGATGGAAAATCGATTCCAATTTTGATCTGAATGTACTGTACATGCACCGAAGAACGAAAATAACAGACTCGAATGGCAACGTAGGTGGAAGTGTTTCCCAGTCAGGGCAACATGACAGTTATGGTGTTTGAATTGTCTCTCTGGGCCGCTTCTTCCTTTGTGGCACCTTCATGCATAATGCTCACCCTGACCAGGCCCGTCTAGATCTAACGTCCCCCCACCCGTTTTGCCGCACCCCCCAATCTGCCGTAGCGCATTTTGGCTGCAGCTACACCTAAATAGACCAACTTTTTAACCTACCTCTATTAAATCTAAAATAAATCTTAAAACCCTAACCCTATAGCTATTTATAGTAAATTAATTATAACTAAGTATAAAAATACTAAATAAATATTTTTAAAGTTTAAATATTTTTAAAAGAATTTTTAAAAATAGATTTTTAAAAATGTTAAGCTTTATTAGCAAAATACTAATAATTTATAATAATACTAATATAATTATTTTATTAATATATATTAATAATATAAATATATATAATATTAATTTTAATATAATAAATACTAAATAATATAAATTTAGTTTTTTTTATATTTAAATATTTTTATATAAGTATAAAATAATAATATTATAATTTCTCTATATAAGGTTTATATAATAAAATTTTAAAATATTAATTTAATAAGTAAGATTAATTTATATAATATAAATATTATTAAAATATATATTATATATTATTTATAATTAATATTATAAAGAAAGAAAAATTTTAGCTAATTCCTTTAATAAGATATTAAATAAATAAGAAATAAAAATATATGTTAGTATTACTATAGGAAGTACTAGTATTTCTTAATATTATCTATTTAGGTAACTTTAAAAATACTTTTAAAAATATAAACGCCTAAATATAATTTATTAAGTATTTCTATACTAGTATATATATAAATATATATATATATGCTTAGTATTAGGGTTAGTAGATTTATTTTGGATTTAATAGAATGTGGGTGTTTTGGTGTGAATTGTGCGGCAAATCAGGGGGTGCGGCAAAACGGGTGGGGGGACGTTATGCAAGCTCACACCGGTCAAGCAGAGAGCTTCGGAATGAGAACCCGGACAAGGATCGTTTGATAGACAAAGAGAGAATCAGGTAGTCTCCTCCTGCGACGACCAAGGCGCAAAGCAAGGCCTGTATCTAGAATGGAAGTGACTGCTTCGAGAAGGCAACTGTCCGAAACTTCCCAAAACCAAGCAGCACTCGGAAGAGCCCCGGCCACCTTCCCGCGAACAAACCACCCCAGCCCACACCATCCGATGATACAACCCCAACCGCATGTTCCCAGCAAGGTTCACATTCTGCTTCGAGAGGGGAAACCGCCGACTGGGCGGGTGGAGCATAGACTTTCTCGCCCGCTGCAGGTACGCTCGCTCTTCCGACTCGGTCTGAACACTTCCTCCACTTCGCCCGCTCTTTCCCCCACGGCGGGCCGTCGAGACAGTCGAAAGCTTCGCTGTTGCGGTTATACTTACTCTTTTGGCTTATTTCTCTTCTTCTCTGATGGTATGCTGACGGGACGCCGATGGTATGTGGATGTTTCACTCAAATTACGGGCTGGCGGAGAGGCTGTTTACTTGTACAAAAAAGTCCCGCAGAAGCTTTACGAGCTTTTGCTGGCACCGGCACTATTATTGTTTGATGGGAATATCGTAGGAAGTCAAAAGTTGGCCGCTCAACAGGCGACACGGTGCTACTCGGCTGCGTGATGCTGTGCGGACCTCGAGGTACTTCTGCTCTGCGGCCGAGCTAGACTGTAACGCTCACTGAGTGATGCTCTCGCAGAGAATCAACCACGGTGTCAATCGAAAATGGCAGGAGCAGAAGCAACAACCTCCGCGATCACAGGTATTGCCCACATTCGGCACGTACGCTCGGGAAGAATTATCTCGTCACCACAACGGCCAGATAAACTCTCGGGTCTTGCTTGGCACAAACCACGTGCCTGAATGGCGAAACAATCCAGCACGGAACGAGGGATTTTCTGCCGGCATTAATGGACTGGTCTAGGCCTCGACGATCACTACTTGAACACCACTTGGTATCGAGTAAGAGGCCGCAAGGTTCACGCATCGAGAAGTCTATCAAGAGCATGTTGAGAATAGAAACCACTTGGCGGGTAGTAGGCGACGAGCATGGGCAGCAAGTAGCAGTGGGGGAAACATGTTCGCCCATGCCTGGTCTCTCTGCCTCGTCACCGTCCGCCCTTCCGAGAAACCCAATTACCTAGCGCTTCCCAGCGCTGGGGGCCCCGTTTCGGACCGCTCAGCCTAGCAGGGCACTTGCCTGCTGGACTGCAGGGCGCGCAGAGAGTGGATGTGGACAATGCGTCGCACCGGGTCGATCACTGCTCGATCCCTGGGCCGGCAGATCTTCGACCCTAGCGCGACGCTGGGGTTACCCGGGACGTTCTGCAGCCTCACTTTGGGTTTAGCGGGCAGCCCAGAACCCGCCTCCCGTCGGGCTGCAGGGCTGCTTGCTGTTTCCTTGGGCCTCATCGCCGCAGGGCAAACAAGGTGCAAGCTGTAGGAGGCTGGCGAGCAAGGTTGACCGGTGATATAGATGCGAGCGCTTTTTTGGCGAATTGACTCTGTCCAGGTGTCAAAGTTCTCGCCGGGAAGGGCTCCAATTGACCAGTTCATCAAGCTGCGACGAAACATGTTTGTGCAGGCGACTGGTCCTCAGGGCAAGACCACCGACGCGTAGCTTCAACACAGGCGACGGTCCTGGCCATGACATCATGCAAGCCGAATCGTGTCGCTTGATGATTCGAGACCGCAATGGCTCGAGGCAGCATTGCTCCCTGCCTTAAGCTCGCAGGCTCGCGCACCACCGCGTTCTGGGTTTGCCCGAATACCGGGCTCGGCCCAGAGAAAACCTTGATCGGTACCTGAGACCCAGGGTTGTATTCATCGCCTTCCGTTTGGAGCTGAGCGTCGATGAGCGCAAAGCAAAGATTGGGTTGTCATGTTTTGCTGCGAGGGGGTGGGGCTGTCACCGTGGTGTCCCGAAGTCAATTGAGCAGCGATCAGGCGATGGCACCACGCTTTGAGCCCTGAATGTCACCGCGTTATATTGCATTCACGATTGGGATGAACTTTAGCTGCCGCGTGGCGGGGAGTGGATTTCCCGCTGCAGGTGGCACCTTCCTCAGAGACAGCCTTTTCACATGCTCACTGGCAATCGCGAATATGCTGCTGCTGTCTTTGCTACGGCTGCAGCCTTTCAGTTGCTCAATTGTAGACCACCCCGCCACAGTGATGTGAAACGCAGGCCTGATGAACAGGCCTCTCGGCTTTGTCAAGATGGTCGAGCCAGCCAGGCCCAACGCTGGCCGGTTGGCGGCCAGATCCGTCGGCCGGTACCATCCTGGAGAGGTGATTCTCTGGACGAATTGGCCAATTGGTGGACGGAATTGAGGGGCGCTGACCTGTGGCGGAACACAATGTAGGCCCTAGGCCCTTGACGCAAACACAAAGTCCAATTGAGAATGTCTGGTGTGCTTGTGGTGGGTGAAGAATGTTGGACCCAAGACGTGGCTGCTCAATCATTGGGACGGACTATGGCTGTGGAATGATTGCGGCATGGCGCCCTGGATACACTGCAGCTGGCCAGGACAAAGGATCGCGGAGGATCTCGACTTGTTGGCGGCGGCTTCGAGCGTGTTGGCTGCAGGCAGGGGTCGCAGCGATTTCCAAATTTGGAGGCTGAGATGCTGCTGCAGCATGGCAAGCATGGGCAGTGAGATCCGTCCCTCCCTTTCCGCATCCATCGCCTTGCATCGTGAGACGGCGGGCCACCTGTGAGACCCGAGCTGCAATGCTGCACTGATGCAGTGGGATGATGGCGCAGCAGCCGAAACAGAACAGAACAAGAGATGTGACACGTCTCTGGCGCTGTTTGCCCGACCAGTCTGTCAGTTCGCCTACCCTTAAGCAGGCTGCATTGATGACCTGCAATTGCCCGCCCGAGGCTGGACGGCGTAGCCAGAGGGTGCGCAGACGGCACCGACATGTTGCGGTCGCATCAAGCGCCCTGCATCGCATTGAATCGCACGCGCCCACCCGCACCGCCTGTGCACATTGCGACGCTATTGGATGTCGAAACCATGATATGTGATACTGGGTGATGAGGTGGATGCTGCGCCGTCTGTCGGTCGGGGAGATTGGATGAATAGAGGCATTGGATCTCAATTGCCAGGCAGTCTGCAGTGGAGTCCAGATGTCCCTATGGAGGAGTCACTCGGTGATCCAACCCACCTTCCTTCCTCAATAAGGGTCAGGCTGGCGGCAGAGAGAGGGCAGGAGCAGGTCGTTCAGTACGACCGACCCCTCCTTCCAACCGCACCCGAAAGGAGGGGTGATAAGATAAGCCCAATTGGCCTGGCCCGGCCTGGTCTTATTCGGTCTGCCTACGGGCTGACTGGCTGCCTGCACAATCTACAATTAACAATCGCATTGGCATTGGTATTGGCATTGGCATTTACATTGACTCGGACAATGGGTAATGGATTGACCTGTCTGACTGGTTGGGAGGTCCGGGTGGGACCCAAGAGGCTATCGCGGGATGGGAAACGGTGTAATTGATGTCGAGGCGCGCTTACTGCCAAATACCAAGACTAATACCCCCAAGATCTGCATATATTGCGAGACATTGAGGGCCATGTGAAGGTGGAGCCGCCCACCACTAGATAACGGCGGCCTAGGCATCGTGACTACCGCTTGTCTCGGACAGGACATCACGAGAATCAATTGATGCCGCCGTGGTTGCGGCAGATGATGGGATGATATCAGATCAGCGGAGATAAGATGCCACCCCAGCCATCAGGGCAGTCCAAGTACTGCGACTTTGCGACTTTGCGGCCTTGCGACCTCGCGGCCTTTGAGGCCATCATCGCGGGTGGCCCCTAGCACGCATGCTCATTGATATCCCACACGTTTGGGGAGGGATCACCGGATGAGGGCCTAGTGTGGGAGACGGGTCATGTGGCTGCTGGGGCACGTCGCGATGGGGGTGTGTGGCGATATTGGCGACAGTGCCGCCTCTTCCCAGACGGCCTAGCGCTGTAGCGATTGCCATTGGCGTATTGGATAAGTGTGTTCGTGATCTGAGGGACCTCATGAGTCGTGAAATGTGTGTGGGAGTGTGGGAGGGACTATCGCTTGTTCGATTACCTGCTTGATCAGGCTTTGGTGTGTGTGTGTGTCACCTAGCACGCTGAGCCACAGCCAGGTAGGCAGGAGGGGACTCTCTTGCGTGGACTAACCTCGGCGTCTTCGGAACATGTTATGTTAGTCGTGAGCTTGCGCGTGCGTGCAATAACGGCAGGGTGACGACGAGTGAGGCGGGGGGGATGGGGAAAGGCGTAGGGTGTCGCGTTACACCTCGCCAGCCTAAACTGCACATAGCACTGTACTGCTAGAGCGAAGCGAAAAGCCTAGAGGACTGATTGACTCAATGGCTGCTCGCTCGCCAATCCACTTCAGGCAGGCTGCTTGGATCTTGGACACATGTGGCGTGGCTGATGAGGCGTCTTAGGCAGAAGGTATTTACGCGTAACACTCGGAGGCTGCCATCAATCGCGAATTGGGGCCCAAGAACCTGGGGAGGCAATTGGGCGCAATGATTCATCAATGGCACATCTCGTTGACTCAACAACGAGTCTATCAACCTGCTATAGTAATACAAATCACTGGTCAGTTAGTAGGGGCCTTTTGCCCCCGGCTGTCCCCATGTCGCCACGGCCATTGCTCCAGCTCTCTCGCAACGGCGCCGGCAGGAATTGTGCCTGAACCTAGCTCGGTGGGCTGTCGCGCAGTCTGCTGTAGTGACAGCCAGACAGAGTTCAGGCAGTCCTTGGACTCAAAGTGGTCTGCCCTGATTGTTATTATTCATGCGTCGCAATTGACGCGACGGCATTGGGCCAGCGGCCTGGCCTGTTACAAAGACGGCTGATAAGAACAACACGATGCCCTTACGCGGCGCGGGTTAATCGATGCGTCTCGCTCGCCGTGGGCTATGGACAACGTGAAGTCCGCCTCTGAGAGTGGTCCTGGTAATTGAATTGTGCCATGAGCCGACCTCTCCGTGTAATATTGGGCCGACGGCATTGGAGCGAGCCCATTAGGGCCGGACCAAGGACTTAGTCGGCGATAATCTAGGAATGATGGCGTTGCTGACGGCAGCACTTGGGAGCTGACCATGACGGGGAGGAGAGAGAGGCAAGAGTGGGCATCAATGGATTAGGCAATGGGCAGTGGGCGGAGGGAGAAAGCAGGGCACCAGGGTCAGAGAAGGGCCAGAGAAGGGCGAGGGAGAGAGAGGCACAGGTAGAGGCGGATGGAATGGGAGAGAATCCATCAGGCTGGATTGGATTTGTGATGCAGGCTGGCCACGGCTTGATATGGACACCCCCTCCCAAGTGCCGTCTCCAGTTCTGGGCCCACTGGCATCACGTACCCGCCGACTGTGACATGTCAGACGGTACATTGTCGTGACTTTTTGGCACTGCCGTTCACAGGGCCGTGACTTTCCCTCACTCCCTCATCCTTCTCTCCTCCCGCGTGGGCATGCGAGGATTATGAAGGGTGCATTATCAATCATTATCGATTAGACCGGGTATCGATAACGTCAAGTCGACCAAACCGGCCCTGGCCTCAACCGAGCGCTGCTGCCGTTTCAATCAGGCGGGGCTCCTGCGAAACGACAGGCCCCTGTTGCTCCGTTTCCCCAAGCCTCTTCCCGTTCGTGCGTTCCTGCCCGTGCTCTGGTCGTTGCTGCCAATGCAGATGCAATGCTGTCTACTCCGTACGTGCTTGGTGCTCGCTGGCCTGCTTGACTGCCGTTTTGCTGTCTGCCCTCGTATCTCCCGCAATGACCATCAATTGATCTCTTAACAACTCCCCCAAGCCTGATCTTCGACACTCTGGCCGGTATGACTCACACCCATTGCGGTCTACTGTAGCTGAGTTCCCACCACCACCGCTGTTTTGGCACCAGCAGCAGGCGACGGTCCCCGTCGAAGCAGCCCCCTAATGCTCCACGTCAGCCCTAGTCATTGGTCAATTCCCTCATCCCGACGGCTCGATGTTTCTTGTTTGTGCGAAAGTCAAGAAACCCTCAAAGGTGGCAATGCAAACCTTCCCCGGGCAGACCTGGGCATATCTGGCCGCTGCATGGCTGCATTCTTGGAGGGCCTGAGGGCTTGCGACACGGACACACACAGCACCAACTCACGGGCCCCGACCATTGAGAGAACCTGTTTCGAAGCCTGCCAGGGGCACTGCATCACTGAGCGTGGGCTTCTCCTCAGGGCCCGGGCGGCCTAGACCTGCTGTGTTGTTGCACCGAGTCTCCACCACGGGACACACTCAATTGATCCCGCATCATCGCATCGCATTTACACCCTCGAGCCCCGAGCTCATCCTTGGGGTCCCGTTCATGCCTTGGAAATTGCAGGCCACCTGGCACCAATTGGCTTTCGGGAGCCTCGCATAAACCACGCTGTTGTTTGTCAACTAGGTGAGTTTGACGTTTGGAACCCAGAGCTGTCACTGATGCGCACCGTGCTATTGATGTCATGTCATCAGCTAAACCCTGGCTGGCAGAGATCTCGTCCTCGCTCTGAAGGTCATGGAGCCTGGACTCTTGGCCGCCAGAAAAGCAGTGGGGGAAGGGTTGGGTTATTCCCGCTTTGCCTCGCCTTTTGTCCGTCCATACCTGACAGCACTATCAGGCTCCCAGACTCCCAACTCGGACCACCGATCAGACTGTACCTCACCGCATGCACCATCCATCATGCCAACCTCGAGCTGGTATCCATGATCTAAGTGGTGCGTGGTGCTCCGAGGACGTAAGCCCCTCTGATATATGCCTCCCAGTATGGCCTACTCGGAAGTGACAGACCAGCAAAGAAGCATCGCAACTGTTCCTGATACGATCATGAGATGCAGTGCACAACTCCATCCCTTCGGATGTTGCCATGAATGCGCCTTCACCTGGCGCATTGCCTTGGACCAGCTCCAAGTAGAGCCAACCTCGGTGTCTACCTCCTTCCTAAGTTTCCCATTATGCTCGGCAAAGTACGCTGCCTGCTCAACCGCCTCCTCACCTGGGTAGCCCGCGTCATCCGCTCCAGACATCTGCCTAGAAATCCATCCGTTTCCTTCCATACTCCATCACGACCAATCCGAACCACGACGATGAGTATACGTGTCATGTAATCGTGGCTGTCGCGGTTTGGTTCGCAGTTGGTCAAGTTTTGCGCATTGTGCATGTGGAAAGGCTGGAAGGACAGATTGGGCACCCTTCTCCTTACAGCCTGAGCTTCACGGGTTGGGGCGAGATCCCTACTTTTCTTTGTCACCGTTGATCCACCAGAGGCCCCATCAACTTCCAGGGCGCTCTGGGGCAGAACTGAAGGGAAAAAAAAGTTCGTCTGAAAACTTGCCAATCTGGCGTGACTCAACGCAGTTCTTCGTGTGTTGTGCCAGTGGTGAAATTGAATCGAATGTTAGCTTTTCGCTGCGCTATCCTCTGCAAGCGCAGTTCGGCTGCGGCCATGGCAAGGGAGGGGCACAATTTCCGCAGCCTTTGACTCCCTACGTCCCTAGGTACGTGCACCACAGGCAGGAACCGGAAAGCTACCGCGAGCTTGGGTTGTTTCACGCGCAAAGTTTCTTTACTTTTCAGGTACCTGCACCGCCCGCTGCCCTGCAATTGGGAACAGGCTTCTCTGCCAGTGGCGGAACGAGTCAACAGGCGGAGGTGCTCAGGCAATTGATTGAATGGCCTAGCCGACTGGTCCCAGCAATGAGGACAGCATCGAAAAGCCAAAAGACAGGCATACATCCCACGAGTCCCTTGCGCCTTGCGCCACACTTTGTTTATGTCTTGATGACAGGTTGCTGGTTGCGTTCGTGCTCGTTACGGTGGCACGCATGGTTGGGTACCATTGTGGACACCAGAAACTTGTTCTCGAGGTTCACATGCCTCAGGTCAATTGCACATGGAAAGAGGGAGGGGGGGCTGTTGCTCCAGCTATTGTTGCCTGGCCCAGCAGCCATGGACAGTGTTAGGGACTGACCAGTGGGAGCAGATGACCCTGCTTCTGGTCGACTGACACATCCTTGCGACAAGTACACCGCATGTACCGGCAACAAGCGTGGGATGACAGGGATAGCACGATGACACGACGGGGCGTCTCTCTAGCGGCGAGAGTGTGACTCTTTGCGACACCCTCCATGACGACCAACCATAAACAACAGAAGTCGCTGCCGGTGTCCTGGAGTGAGCCTTTCCTGCAGGCATATGGCAGAATCCAATGTACCTGTACTAGGCCGCGGCCATCTCAATGCTGAATTTAGGTCTACTCACAAGCGTGTTGGCTTGACTTCTTGACGCCCCCCCCCCCCAAAATCCAACTCATTCAGGCTCCGCCCGGCCAATTCTCCATTTCCACCATCATTCTTCTACTTTCCACTCTTCGAATACTTTTACTTTGCGATTGATTCTGCTTCGATTACCCAACAGTTTGTCCAGCTGACCAATTCAGTCCTTCCTGCACTAACATCGCCTACTTTCTGCGAGACGCCCAAGCCAATTCGCCACAACCGGACCTTGCGGCGTCTGCCACCACAGCACACTACAAAACGCTGGCACACCCCCCGGTCTCAGCTTCGCCTGCCTTGAATTCTCTTTCCTTCCTTTGCCAATTCGCAGCACTCAAACCTGCGCCATTCAATTTGTCCTGTCCCAGTGAATGAATTATCGCGCTGGTTCTGGGACTATAACCGAGAGAACGAGACAACTGTTCTCACGGGACGCAAACCACAACTTACTTAAAATACATCCCACCTCTGCCAAGACCTCACGATCAGCGCAACCGCTTGGCTGTCTAACACCACACCCATTCTCGACGACCACTTCTTGAATCTCCTCAGCTAATTCACTCGGCTCATCTTGCGACATCGCAGCCTGCGTGAAACCCAATTCTGCCTTTCACGTGCGAAAATTCTGGTATCGGATCCAACCTGGACTGCTGCCTGCAACCACTCGCCACCTCGTTCCTGGTTCGATCACCCCTCCAATCATTAGTTGGCGAGCTGTCTCTTTGTGCGAAATGGCAAGTCGTCACCAATTTGACGAGGTTTTGTCGCAAAACCACCAAGGTGCATCGAGGAATCCCACCGAACCCGCTGCTGGCCAGGGTCCATCTGTTCCTCTGTCATCTTCCAACATGCAACCCAAGAACCCACTCGCGATTAGCAGCATGATATCTCCTCCAGAGCAGGCGCCTCTTGAGAGCTTTCGACAGGTATCGGAGCACTTCCAGCCTTTCAACATGCAGCCGCCGACAAAACCCAAGCAAGCCAACCCACAGCAACCTCCCTCGCCCCCGATTTCGCCATGGACCAAGACGGACAACCACGTCAACGCCACTTCGAGCGCTTCGGGTGTCAAAGATCCGATACTCTACCCCGAGGCCCCCACAAGTCCTTCTTCGCCCCTCTTCGACGAACGAAAACTAAGTCCCGCTGAAGTGCACCATGCCGTGTTCGAGCACATCGCCGCGAGGAGAGCCGCTTCTCTCCCTCCCCACGTTGCGCCTCCGAAACCACAGGACTACGAGGATTTTCTGTGCTTTACAGAGAACGTTTTCCCGCTATATCAGCGAAACCCTCGCGTCTGGCTGAGAAGGAACCGTGAGCAATTGCGTGAAGATGCAAGGGCTCGTGCCCGCCGCGGTTCTGGATATTCGAAACCGGCACATCCAATGATCCATGTCAAGCCTCTGATGGCGCGTCCTTCAAATACTGTCATTGCGAAGGCGACCGCTCCCAAGCATACTTTGACTCAGAGGAACTCCTCCAAGGTCACCAAGCCATCGACAGGACCCAGACCAGTACGAGCCCAGACAGCCAAAGCTGCCCGACGTATCAGCTCCACGCCTGAGCCCCGCAGCCGTCTGGTGCCTCCCAACCGCGAAGACAAGGATTTCAACTCTATTCCTGACTTCTGCCCGCCACTCAATTCGCTCCCCGACAAGTCAAATCTCATGAGAGTCGACTGGAAGGGCGCTCCATTGGACCTGAGCAAGGACCCACACAAACATCTCCTCCATCCGGATGAGCTCCAGCTTGCGGCCGGCCTAAGGTTGGACTGTGCAACCTACCTCACCAGCAAGCGCCGCATCTTCGAGGCCCGCCTCGACTACTATCACAAGGGCAAGGAGTTTCGCAAGACCCATGCCCAGCAGGCGTGCAAGATTGACGTCAACAAGGCCTCCAAACTGCACACTGCGTATGAGAGAGCTGGCTGGCTTGACAAGAGGTGGATGCAGGACCTGCCTGTTCCTACTCCCCGCTAATTGACTCAGCCGTCACTTGCACTCTACAGTTGGTGGTCACTACCGCTTTCCTTTGCCTGAGGCATAGACCCTGGCGATAATTTCCTTTGTTGGTTTGCTCAACTGCAACATCAATTGGTAGAGGACCATGAGTCCGGTGCTTGCAGTTTTGTCTGGATTTCTTTTTGGAGGGCGACTCAATTTTGTCAACATGCAATGCGGTCCTGCTCTATTGGGTTCCCATACACGCGATATACACACCATGGCACACGAGACAACTACACAAGATACCCGGAGTACGAGACCACAACACGCCGATGTCACAACACACCACAAACAACGCAGCAAGATCACAACATCTTGATCGAGTCTCATCTCACCACCCCCCTCCACGTTTTCTCGGATCTCCACTTTGCATATTTCACGGTCACCTGTTGGTTTGCGGTCACGGTTTACGCAAGGTGTTCTGCTTTTTGGTTTTACGGTTGATCCTGGGTCCCAATGCCTGCGCGGACTGCTCAGGACGTGCCCGCTCGCTTCATCAGATTGGTCTTTGCATATGACGGCGGCGTTCTACGAGTGCTTTGGTCAACCCACTTCAGCTGTCTTTTATGGTTTTTTTGCTTTTTCTTTTTCGGTATGGTTCACGGCAGGGAGTCCTTACAGAGTGTTTACACGGAGAATTCGATGGAACTGTATGGACACCCACCATCAAGAATACTGTCATCGTCATGTTATACCCACCATATACCCCCTTGAGTTTGATTACAACTTCACTTCAAGCCAAAGAGGACCAGACAAACGTCAGTCCCAGGCACCCCATTTTTCCAACACTTCTTTCCCTTTGTCCATCAATCAGTCGACTTTGGCTCATAGATGAATGTCATTTGGTGATGACGGTCGCGGCGGTATCATGCTTCTCATGAAGAGAGCAAGGTAATCCTATCTTTGCAGCGAGCTGAGCTGAGCTGAGCTGGCGACGTGCCTGATGGGATGGACACACACACAGGGGTTTTTCGGACTTGGCCTTCCGCCACGAGGGAGAGCGCGAGATTGACATTGGATATGACGGAAATTTGCTGGATACCTAGGTAGCGTGCAAGGACCTAGCTACACAGCGTCTCAGTTCATAGCTACTCCCAGATGCGGAAACCGAGAAATGAACAGTCCGAAAACCCAACATATGATACTTTGCGTTGAAATGTGCATGATCGTGACTGTTGGACAATGTGTAGATTGCATATGGCAGCTGGCAGTCTCACGCCAGTGACACTCGTGACACCGGAGATCCACGCGGAACGGGCAGTCGTCAGAATCAGCCCTATGACCTGTCAAAACAGGTCCCTTGCAAATTCGCGGAAGCCAGATAGATGATCGGCCCCCCAATTCCCCGCGTGCCACCCCCAGGAACCCGCAGCGGGATGTAATCTCGCTAGCCCTCCGATCTGTAGTTTAAAAATTTTTCGGGTTGCTATAATTATTGCTACGATCCATTTCCCATTCTAGAGTTAGCCCTTGTAGGTTCCCCCGGTCTCGTAGCCCGCCCCAGGGTTTCGGGCTGGCGTCCCCCGTGGAGAGCAAGCACCAACTCTTGCCCAGCGCGTTGTTTTAGGGCGAGGGTGGGCTAGGCTGGCTGGCTGGGTGGGCTCCGGGGAAGGGTGGGAAGCCAGGGCCGCGCGGAACCCTCCCTCGCGGGTCGGTTTCTTCCTTTCCGGTGTTGGAATTACTTTCTTCTATCTTGGGACTTTGAGTTCTTGCATTTAAACCAAGGGTTCTTCTCATACCGGTCTCACCCTTGATTCAGCTGGCAAATTGTTTTTGTTCCTCCTGGGTCATCTTGTAGACATTCAGTTAGCTCACTGTGACTGAGATCGTGCGAATTTCCCACGAGACCGGAAATGGTTCCGAGTGGTGGTAGCCCTTGTGCGGGCCCCCCAGATCCTCGGGCGCGACGGCACTTTTGGTCACCGGTGAACTGTCCGGCTGTTGCGCGCACGAAGACCTGTTTGTCAGGACAAGCTTTGCAAATCAAACAATTGTATCTCGGCTTTCGGCCTTCCAGTCACGTCCCCATTTCTGGATGATCCCGGAAGAGGGCGCGGGCACTGCCGCACTGCCACCGGTGACGGCATCCCCGCCGCGCGGCAAGCAGGTTCATTCTCCTCGGTGACGGAGCCGCCGTCCTGAATGGCGACTTTTCCCTGGCCCCATTTTTGGTTCAACACGCGGGCTGCGCCTGTTTTATATGGCCGCCACGCGAAGCTAGCGAGCAGGCTGGGGCTGGGTTGTAGACGCGTGTCCTAGGATGACTAGGTATGACGGACATGAGACAGCCCAAGTGTTAGACAGCACAGGAGCCAGGCGGGCAAGATACTTGCGCATGTCATTCTGGGGCCGTTCTAGATCGCGTCTTGGGTGCGGGCGCGCGAACGGTTTGGGCTTGTTGGTCTTGCTCGGCTGACGAGTTTTGGTAGGAACACTATGGCTCGAATCAGGATTTAGTTGGAGGTTGGATTGCATCTTCGGGTGCGCCGTAGTGCGCAGTTCGCATCCAAGCCGGCACGGTTTACCCGTCCCTGTGTGAGTGCTACCCCGAGTTTGGCGGAGGTTCCTCGCTCTTGGATCGAGTTCTCGATTTTTCGTGCGGTGGTGTCGACTTCTAAAGAGAACTCCGTGCTGTTCCCGGGGTTCAACTCATGCCGCAAACAGGCATAGTGATCTTTTCCCGCCACCACCTTACCCCAGGTTCGTCCTGGAGTGCCAAGTACGACCCCTTCGTGGCTGTTAGGGCCCCAAACGGCCAGACCGATTTCACTTGGGCAGGGTCGCGAACACAACCACACGCACTGGACAGGCGGTTTACCGGCTTGGTCAGGGTCTCAAACTTTAATTACTAGGGGACGGTCGGTGCCGAGCAGGCGGGCTCCTGGTCGGACGGCCTGGAGTAGCCGGCCAAGCCTCACCGGGCCAGGCTCGGCGCCCTGGGCCATTTCGCCGCCATGACGGATGCCGGGGCCGCATGACGTAGGGATACCCTCCGGACGCTGATGCACGGCTGTGGCTTGGGTACGGCTATGTGATTTCTATGTGTCTTCGAGGTGTATATAAGTCTTCGTGATCTCCTCAAACTGTTGGACAGGATACACTCAAATCATCGCATAATTGACAGCCAATCTCTAATTCACACACGCTCGAGAAATAACCACGACATCAAAATACACTGCAACTTCAACATAGCAAAACCAAAACTCAACGTCACCTATTCTACGGGCATTACGCCGAACAAGAACTGCAGAAAAGGTTCGTCCTCCACATATGCTGACCTACACATCCATTTCACCCAACTAACAGTCAACTAGCCAACTAGCCAAACTCTCCACACAATCAAAAAACACACAGACAAATTAATCGAAACTCTCAGACCAGTCCCACAAATCACGATGTGTTTTGGATTCGGAAGATCCCGCCGCCGCCCGGCTCACTGCGCACCATCATATGGCTCGCGCCCAGTCGTTGTTGAGAAAAGGCACTACTACGGAGGACGCGGAGGACACTGTGGACCACCACGTGGGTATGGCTACGGGCGGCCCATGATGGGAGGCGGCGGTGGCGGTTTCGGTATGGGACGGAGGAGGTGCTAGCGCGTTGGTGGACCGGCTGTGATATCTTTTTGATGAGCGAGAAATTTGCGTTACGCCTTATTTTTGGAATTGGATATATTTTGGGCTGCTGAGTCTCTGGGATCTCACACTTATCATGCATGTACCTTGCCGTACCTGTCATAATGCTACAATCAAGCACACGAGAGCTAACGGTCCTCCTTCTCTTTCCTCTGACGCGCATCATCGACGTGCCCACACCCATTATCAAACCCAACAATAAGTCGATTGGGCCGGTAGAAACCCAAGCCCTCGAGACGTCGTTAGTGGCTGCGGCAGTAATCCTAAATATTGTTCTAGAGAGTGATCACATATAGTATATTGGCAGCGGATCACTTCATAGAAAGTTTTCTGCGAGCCATATGGTGGTGCGTAGTAGGCCGGGCGGCGGCGGCATCCTCCAAATCCAAAGGAGCTTGTTGGAGCCGCACTAGATCACAATGCAACACATCTGCTTGTACTAAAAGGAAACCGGGCTCTAACCTGACGCTCGCTCTGGTTGATATCCGCGAGAATGCCCGTGAAGTAGCCGCAATCCATTAGCAAGTCACTTGACCCACTCTATGAGGCAAATTCCCCGACCATCGAACTTTAGTCGCCGAACCCATTTTAGAGTATGCTGGACCAAGACTGGATCAGGGTTCGTGTGGTGATTTTAATAAACGACGAACCACTACATACTTAGTAAGTATCCGCCCCAGGGGCTGCAACCCCCCGGGAAGCGAGCGGCCGCCCTTGAACACAGATGCTTTTCCCCAAGCGCATATGGTATCCGAGTCAAGTGGGATGTCCGAAGACATTGATTACTGGTTTGAGGAGTGGATATGAATCTTGCTGAGGATGGATGAGTTGAATGGATCCTGCGGCGAAGCTGGATCGATTGTGAACTTACCAGCGTATATCCATACCTCACACAAGGCAGGCAGAGGGCCACACCCTCAGGCCGAAATTTGTTAGAAGGAGGTGGGGCAGGAATGACCATCTGCTGGGTTCAGATAAATCAACTTGAAGATTTGGATATCCCATTACAAAAAGAGGGTTGGAATTCATCTACCTAGGTACATAGGTACCTCATCGTGGCTCTCCGGTCACTGTGTTTTCAGTGCTCGTCACTCTACAACGAAACTAGAAACAAGCACGAGGAGCGACCACGAAGATGGTTGGCAATGATTCTCGATTATGAAGATTGTGGGAAACCCATCCACACTTCAGTAATGCTACGCTTTTGTTCCAAGTGACCAGGTCATACCGTGCCTTTTAAGCCCCAATCGACTACTCGCTCACAGTCCCGCGGCAATAGTGTAACCACCGTCGACAGCAAAGTTCTGGCCATTCAGGTACTGGTTCGTCACAGCGAACAGCACAGCCTGCGCCATGTCGACGTCACGGCCGGGCCGGTTGGCGGGAAACTTGCCGTCGTACTTCTCCTTGGGGATATGGCTCTTCTGGTACTCGTCGGAGTCGCCGGCGGTCATCTCGGAGGGGAAGACGCCCGGGGCCAGGCTGTTGATGCGGATCTTGTGGCCGTTGGTCGTGACCTCGGAGGCGAGCATGCGCGTCAGGTGGATGGCGGCGCCCTTGGAGGCGTTGTAGGAGAAGTGGTGCTGCGCCTTCTGGATCATGCCAGAAATGGACGTGATGTTCAGGATGGTACCTGACCATCCCTCGTGCAGATCTGAGGACTTCTGCAGGAGGGGAAGGAAGGCGGCTGCGGTTTATTGTCAGTGACAGTGAGCTGGAGTAGAGGCTGTGGGAGATCATTTACCAGATGTGAAGTAGAGGGCGGCGACGTTTGTGCTGTAGGCGCTGGTCCAATCCTGGAAGTCGACGCCCTCGGCGTCAAACAGGTTCTTCTTCAGCTCGGTCGTCTTGTCGGTCTCAGTGGTGACAGTGTTGCTGCTGATGCCGGCGTTGTTGACCAAGATGCACAGGCACTTCTCGCGGGACTCGACCTCCTTCACCAGCTTGGAGATGTGGTCCTTGCTCGTGACGTCGAAGCCACTCAGCGGGATGATCTCGCCCTCAATGTCCTTGCCGTAGGTCTCCTTGACCTTGTCGAGCTTGTCTCCGCTGCGACCTGTGATGTAGACCTGTGAAATGTCAGACTATGATGGAGGCGCGTTTGAGACATGTTCTGGGAGTCACTGACCTTTGCACCGTTGACAGCCAGGGCTTGCGTGATCATCAGACCAATACCGGTGCCACCTCCAGTGACGAGGGCGACGCGGCCCTTCAGGTTGAAAAGGCTGTTGCGGTTGAACTCATCATGGCTGGCTGCTGCGACGCTTTGGGTTGCCATTGTGGATGATTGTGTTGTGGGTATCAAGGGGATGGTACGAAACAGACGAGGTGATGATGGGGAACGCCAGGCAGTGTTGTGTAGATCGTTTGATGGAGTGTGAGATTGTGTTCTGAGTAAAGGCGTAGCAGAGGTCAAGAAGCGCGGTGATGCTTTGGGCAGACCATTAATATACGGTCTAACCCTACGGAGGGGCAGGCGCGCAGTCGATGAGGTAGTTGAGGGAATCATGACGTTGAGCATGCACCAGAACACACACAGAAGGAGAAACTAATCTTTTACACACAGTACGGGCTCAATTGAAATGCAGGAACCAATTCCATTCGAAGTTATAAGAAGCCACTTTCCACAAACGCGTGCATGTACGTCGTCTAGAAAGTCGTAGGAACGCAGCGATGACGAAGGGTCGTCAAAGGTGAAGTGCCAATGACGAAATCACACAGCACTCGGCCGAGACCCGCAGGAGGAAAAGCTCCGGCTCTGATCAGCTACGCTGCTCATCACTAGAGTCCCTGACCCAAAAATGATCGACAAGTTTTCACCTTTTCTTTTTATTGTGATTCCTTCAGTGGGCAAGAACATTTCACGGGTCGGGGGTTCGAAGAGGTGATTGATCTCACTGCAGTTGCTGCTACTGAGTGGCCGGGACCAGCTGACCGGTGCGAACCCAACAGCTTCACACAGCGCTTAACCCTATCACAAGAAAGCAACAGAGAGAAAGAGAGAGAAGGGCCAAGCTGGTTGAAAAGACTCATCCTGCAGTGGCGGCTCTTTGAAAATGTCCGGGAATGCGCTTGAGCCATTGAGCAACGAGTTTGAATTCTACGCGAATGAATGCGGCATGGCAATTCTGTCTTGAGATTAAGATGCTGCATTGACTTATACGAACGATTTAAAGAACCGCACGGCTTGGCCATCGGTGGCTTGCAGACAGTTACACCAGACAAAGACTGTTACAGCTGCTGTGTATAACTACTCTGCGACTGATTGCTACCCTTGGAATGGACGACGGCTGAAGCGAGCTCTCCAAAAAGTGCTGATCGAGGCAGGGGCTTCCCTTGATTCGTTTCTGAGCTGTTTACGTGCGTCGAGATTACAGCAGCACTCACTTCACGATCATGATATTGGATCACATCTATACTATTTGAGCAGGGACGGCAGCACCCAGGGAGAAGAACGAGGACGATCGTCCAAGTGTCGGCAGGGGAGGAAAGTTGAGCTTTTGAGTTGAGGCACGAGTATGGCACACGAAGACGACGATGTAAACGAATTCAAATCAGAAATGATCACGCCGTTTGCGAGCATGTGGCTGGATTCTGCAGCGCTTAGGGGCGGCTTTGAATTTCTGCAGAAAATGCTTGTCATTTTTCTCTGTCTATGCATCTCAAAACCCGGCTTTCGACACCACAAAGTCCGCAGCTTTGTCTGCGTCTTGAGCGTAGGTCAGATGATCGAGAAGTATGTAGTCACCAAACTGGCAGATGTCGTCATTTTGGTGGCAGATCACAAGAGTCTTGTCCGAGTCTGTGTTCTCGACACTTTGACTGCTGTCTGTCTGGAAGTCAGTGGAACTGCGGGCGGGCGGTGCATATTACTGTAGAGATAATTGTACAAACCTGGATCTCCAAAGATAACGACGGAGCTGACCGCCTCCATTGTTTTTGCTGGCAACAGCTTGGCTGCGTTGTGGACGAGCTGCCCGCCTTGAGAGTACCCGCTTACTACGATCTTCGAGCTGGGACATGAGCTCAACGCTTTTGTCACGAGCGAAGCCCTGTTCACATTAGCTCACTTAGACTCTGTGCACTTCTCATGGTATTTATCCCGGCAACAACTTACATTTCTTGGCTCCCCTCGGGATCACCGCCTTCCAGGTAGTCAGCGACGGTCGCCTCGTAGTCGACTCCCTGTACTGCCACCGTGTGCGAACTGCTCAGTTTCCCCTCTAGAGCTTTAAAGAAAGGCGGTCCAACCAGTGCACCGACATTGCCGGGCTCTTGAGTCCCTCTTGCAAAGATCACAAGTAAGTCACTGCACTTCCCATCATCAAGGTCTTGCCGAGTCGTCTTGAACCCCTGAGCCAGGGCAAGCGCCTCCTCGGCGGCCACGCTCAGATTCTTAGCGGCTTCGAGGGTGACGTCGAAGGGGAATAGCTTGGCAACGAGCGCGAGGATGCTGTTGACGTCGAAACGGGCGTCGAGGTTGAAAGGGACTGTGAGTGCTTGCGCGCTTAGGGCGAGAGCGGGAAGCAGGCTGGTGGTGAGCTTCATTATGGCGGCGCTCACGGCGGGCCGGCTCCGGGGTGTGGCTTTGACTTTGACTCGGAGCCACGGAGGAGCGCAGACCTGAAGGACGAACTACCGTCCCGAAAGCCTCGGAAGCAGGGTGGACGGGGCATCCATTATATTTGTATGCTAACCACGCCTCATCACGCAGGAGAAATTCGCTACAGTCACGTCTACTCTGAAAGACCACTGCCAATTTCAGCATTTTGGCCATTCCCTCCCCTCACCGCGGGGGCTTAGCGCAGGAATAGGCCTCCTGAGCGATGCTGAATGGAAAGATCCGTCCAATAATCCCCTAGCGGGCCACCAATCAACTCCTGGGAACGACAGAAGCTCTGCAATCCTTGAGCCCCCACAGGGCCTCGACAGGCGCTGTCCATCGCCAAAGGACGCGGGCCAGAAACAAGCTCCACCAATATTAGACTGACAGGCAGAGTCTTGTGCCTGTGATTGGGCGCTGGAGGCCTACTGACCCGCGCCTCCTTGGGGGCCATTTGGCTGTGCTGAGTCCTGACAGGTCATTTGCGGAGGAGAGATCTGCGTTGATTCTGGCATCCCTGTATCGCCCGTTGAATGGCCAGGATCTAGGATCACAGCGACCCGTCCAGACTTCGCAATTCGGCACTTGAAATGTTGCAGACGCAGTGGCACCTCGGCTGCAGGACCCGCCCAATATCACCCGACCCATGGTCTAGATGAAGGATCTAGATTGGGCGTCACACCCGTTCACTGCTGATCAGCCGTGAGTCAATCGATGAGTTGTTGGGGGCTGCGACACGGGCTGGAAATGTATTACAAGAGACTCATATGCCGCAACAACCTAGAGAGCCTAGAAACCGCTGAAGAAGATTGCCATACCTGGCTTCCTGCCTAAAGTATGCAGTACTTAAGACATCACTCCGGAGTGTGCTTAGAGAAACGCCAGCTTTGAATGCTTCTCTCGAGATAGGACTCGGAAATTAGATCTGACAAAATCGCACTTGTTCTAGGGCCAATAAAGATGCATCCCCACTTAGAATTCCTACAAGGTCCACCTCGTGGATCACACATGTACGTCCAATCAATGCCTGGTACTAATTCATGGTAAATGGGGTCCCACAGCGAATTCCCAACACATCCATACCGCCATGCTAAATCTCAACTACGGAGACAATTTTCTCGAAAGATAATCATCCGAGGATGAGAACAGCTGCACCTAGCACAGCAGAAGATAGCATGAGACGAGAGAATTCAACCTGTAAAACATCAGACTTGACGCCTAATACATCCGCTGCTTACGTGTAGATTCTGCTAATTTTGTATTTTGTGTGTAATGTTTTGTCGATCTTTTCAATTATTCAAGAATCACTTTACGAAATCGTGATTAAAAACAAAAATTTGCTATTGTATGAAGGGACCGCCTACGGCTTCGAAAGAGCATGTATTCGGATTAAGGTATTCGGATTAAGGACGAAACCACTTATAACAAGAACACTGATGTTCACTGATCGTGTTCGGGAAGACACTGATGAGACTTCAGATTATCGCACATTACAGTGTAACACTTCAATTATGACGTTGATCGTGCTCATCCTTCGCCAGTGTCTCACATGCAAGAGATTGGAAACCAAATTCAGAGCGGTGGTGTCGCCTGTACACCAGGATTTATCGCTGTACGGCCAGTCAGAAGACACTACACATCACCCAGCTTCACTCCATACACGAGACCCCAAGTCCCACCAACACTAGTACCTGTTCAAGGAGCAGGTGTCTTCGTCCCGTCCCACCAGGGAAAGAACCTTTCCCCCTCAGCCAGCAACTTCAACCGGCACGGCGCACTGCTAGCCTCACATCCTTCATAAGGCTGCGTGTTGCCCCACCAGGGGATCTCGATCGCGGCCCACTGCACGCTGAACAGCATCACAATGCCCGCAATGGCAATACCAGCGCTGAAGGCCGCGGACAGGACGAAATTGTACTTTGACCAGAAGGCGAGGTACCTCTTGCGGACGTAGACCCAGCTGAGCCACGCGATGGGCACGGCGGGGAACGCGTACGAGAAGGAGTAAGGGGCGAAGTTGACGCCGCCGTAGAACATGGCCACGGGGTGCAGCTGCCTGACGAAGCGGGAGAGCCGGCCGCCCTTGGGCGCGTACTTGACCATGAGCCAGACGGCGACGGTCACGGCGATGCCGATGGGGAAGCCCAGGAGCGTGGCGGCGTACTGGCCGTTTATGCCGAAGACCTTGATGGGCCCGATTGTTCCCCAGAGGATCGAGGCTGTGAAGAAGGTGTTTGGGCCCGGGCAGAAGAAGCGCATGGGAGGGTTTGTGGGCGAGCAGACGTCGGGGATGTTCATCTGGCGATCGTCGTGTTAAATAAGCATGGATGGCGGAGTAGAGCATGGTTGTTGGGGCAAGACTGACCTGGAAATTCATGACGCCCGTGCAGACGAGAGTTGATATCAGAGTAGCCACCATTTGTGCGGAGAAAGTGTGTCTGGGAGGAATCTGACCAGAGATTGTTAGAGGAGCACAGAGACGACACGGAGCGGCAAGACCTACTTTGACATAGTGAGCGATCTTTAGGTCATTGGCAAAAGAAATAGCATGGGCACAGGTCACGTAACCGAAAGACTTGAAGTAGTTCATGGCCAGCTATTATTGTTGTCAGTACCGCTTACACTTGCGGAAGGGCCCACGAAGCTTACCGCATTTCCTTGGACCCAGATACCACCGATGAACTCAGCCAACACGTTTAGTGTGACTTCGATACCAGTCATGGACTTTATAATTCCGACCGGGATTCTATGCACTTTCGGTTAATACAGGGTCCGTCGTCAGAATTCGGTCGGGTCCCAAAACTGAGTCACTAACGACGTGTGCAGCTTCTGAACATTTCAGTGCGAGGGCATTGAGGGCAGGAGATACGTACACGAAGACTAGGGCCAGTGCAACACCGTATGGTACAACTCCTGCTGTTGTATACGTCGGCCAGCCAGCTACACCGGCGAATCCAAATGCCGAGGCAACGAGGAGAGTTCCCAGATACCACCACTCGGAAACTATGCATCGACTGTCAGTCAAGGCTAAACCCATCACACGAAAGTGGTATTGACTCACCTTCAGGGTACGCAGCCATGAGTCGGTTGTGGACATCCTTGTACTCTCCATCCTCAACGCCGTCCTGGGTCTTTTTCCTCCGGATACTTGCCCAGAAGCCCTTGAAACCCATGGAGATTTCATACCGATGGAACAAGATGACGTGAGTTATCGCACTCGTGTAGATGCCAAAGAAGGCACAGTACACCATGGAGTTGGCGGCGCTGAGGTAAGCGGCTGAGTAGTCCATGTATTTCTCGTGGTCATACAGCCCTCGATCATCCAGGGCCCGGCTGACGTTATATAGCTCGCCAAAGTGGTCGTAAACACGGTTAGAGTTGATTGGCAAATATCCAGTGGCCCAGGTATTCGAATAATAAATCCCTAGAACCACAACACCCCAGAGGAACATGCCGAGACATTTGTTCAGGGTCGAAAACGCTGGCACCATCTACCAACGGAAGAGTTAGACAGAGCTTGGAGACGACCAAGGCCTCACGATGCTATATAGGAATAGTACTTACCAGTGGATCGACGTTGTCAAAAAGGAGGACGTTCCAATCCAATGTGGGAAAAGGGTTAAAGAGCTAGTACAAAAGCTGTCAGCTTTTGCTGCTGGGCTCAATGGAAAATTCGTGATCTCAAAAGGGCTTACCCCTAGACCATTTCTGAAGCCAGTCAAAATCTCGAGGCTATGATTGTCAGGAGCGATCCACGTCATCCAGCTGAAGAAGGTGAGCGCCTCAAATAGATAATTCGGGAACCAGAACCAAATAAACATCGCCCCAAAGGCCCACAGGAAGAATTTGTAGCGACTCATGCTGTAGAACCTCTTGAAAGGCCCGGGAACAGTCACGTTGTTCTCGTTATGGAGTGCTGTGTTGAGGGCGATTGTGACCAGCGAGTGAGGCCAAACACAGTATGACGGATAGACTTGGATCAAAGTCAGCGAGACGTGGACCATGGCAGGAGAGTTGGAAAGCAGAAGTGGGACAAGTATTCACCGATGAATCGTCGTGTAAGCCCGGCCAATCCATAACCTATGAAGTTGGTCGACAGTGCAATCAGGAACTGGTAAGCAAAGCTGCGAGCATACTGCTGGTCGAAATATTGCGGCAGGACCTGTGTCCATACAATATACTGCGTATATGGTAGACTCTGTGCGGTGTTGGCCATGATAGCAACGAGCATATGCTCTTTCTCTGCGAGGAAGTCAGTAAATTCACTAGGCAGATATCGTAGGATACTGAGGACTGCATACTGTTGAATCTTCCGGGGTTCATGCTGTGTGTCTGCCCAAAGAACTTGAATTCCCAGGCCGGCATCCACCTCTCCCACGCCTTGCCAATTGGGAAAGCCAGCAGCTGCGCAACGTTGGCACTGATGAGGATGGTGGGTAGGCGAATACTGAAGAGCTGGTTGATGAAAGCCAAGAACACGGAGAACAGGACTCCGATGGTCCACGCGCGCACGGTCGAGCACGGGGTGGTAGGATCGTCCTTGTTGTCGACGACAGCGCGCACCTCGGCGTAGGGGCTGTTGTTGGTGATGAGGGCGGCCTCCAGCTTCATCTCGGTGATGAGGGTCTCGTGCTTCTCCGGGTTGGTGAAGACGTCATCGTCCTCGAGGAAGGCCTGGATCCGCTCGAGGATGATGTGCGGGAAGTTGGGGTCGCGCTCGTGGATCCGGAGCACGTTGGCCATCAGCTGGCATGCTTTGTGAGCGCTGGACTGGCATCACGGGGCTGGGGTAGATTTTACTTTGCGGACATCCTCGATGCTCATCTGAGCAGCGAGCTCACGAGCCTCAATCAAATCATCTTCAGTGACGTTCAGGTCTCTGGGCCATGCGTCAGCTACACATGTCACTTGGGCAATCCTTTGGGAAGGGCCCAAATGCTCTCACTGTTCCAATGCCTTTGAATGCTCATCCAGTTCTTGCTCGGTGGGAAACTTGGGCCACTGGTTAGCTCGCGAAATAAAGGACAAGCGAAAAATGTAAAAGCGTACAAATTCCCCCTTATCAGTGCTGGATGTCACGAACAGCCCATCCTGAGTCGTTGTCTTTGAGACACCAGTCTCCTTCTCGTTGGCGTTGGACGCCATTTTGACCCAGAGGCGAGGCGGTGCAGGGGAAGATAGTCCACGAAGCCAGAACAGTGCACCCCTGGGAAATGGAGGGCTATATAGAGACCTCAAGGGGACGATCTTATGCTGAATATAGTTTCTGAAGGCGTATCACATTCGGCTGTCATCCTACCCCACGCCAGCCTCTCACCTGTGGCCGTAGCTCTGGCGAAGTCTGATAAACGACCCGACCTGCCCACATCCCTTCGTTGCAGTACCAAGAGATAAGGTTTCACGACAGATTACACCGGTCTGGACAGGCAGTTGGTGGTTGTCAATCCGGGGTGCCCAGAGTAACACACTTGGCGGTAGCTTGGTACGGCCTGGGCACTGTAGACTGCCCCTTCCACCGTAGCATCTACAACCCGCGACCTTCGGGAGCAAAAGCTGCAGGAGGTGACATCGTTGGCCCGAGTCTTGAACAATGCGAAACGAAATGCACGGCAATATGCTTTTTGGTTCTCAGAACCAAGGGCGGTGTGGTAAAGTCAACTTGTAGTAGCCCTCTTCTTACTGCGATGGCGTTGGAAATAGACGTTGACATACTGTTTCACTTCTCCACGGGTCCATCCGAACAGGAATCGAAGTTGCCCTTTTCTTTCCGTGTGATATCAAAATCAAACCAAAACCGCGGGTGCCACGAGGCCGGCTATGTTTATCAAGGCCAGAAACTTATCGAGGCCGCTCGTCCGAGGGAATGGTTTGATCGAAGCACGGAAGAGGTGGCATCCAGACCAATAGAGCTTCCCAAATGTTGATAAGGGTTCTCTTGGCTCATGGAACCTGGGAATCCCTGGGTCGCTACATGTGCAACGGCAGGCTTGGCTCCCCATAAACAGTGTGACACTCCGCGGTCTTGGGATATGCACAGAAGCTTTAGATATCGCGCGATCATCTTTCAAAAACACCATTTCGACATCGCCCCGTGAGCGCCACGAACGCCAAGGTGGGCGTTGCCCAGAAGCGAAGGGCAAGACAGGAAGGAGGAGAATCCATTGCATCGGGTCTGGTACATAGTGGGGGCGTTCGGACAGCCCCTCTCCACATCCAAGTGTTATCATTGTGGAGAATTTCTACTAGCCCATACAATCAATGCATGATGTCGTTAGATTGTGAGCAGTTATCAACACTATCGCCCTGCAGGGCGACAAATATCGTGGAGATTGAGATGATAACGTACTCAAGGGTCGTAGCCGGAAGAATGACACCCTCACTGGTCTCGGAAATATTGCTATTGGTGAAGGGCACATACATCACGCTTAAGCGTTATTCCGGCTGAATTTGTGCCTTCTCCGCACACTTGATTGGCGATAGGTCGTGACAAGACATGCCGCAAGGATTTGGTCCACCATCTGCAGCTCTTCAGATGCGTTGCCTCTTTTTCCTGCTTGATGTCCTTGGCTGCGGCCTAGGCCCCGGTCCTTTTGAGCGCGTATTCTTTTTGACAGCCCGGTGCAAGCCGTCTCATGTCCATCCTGCAGATCTGCGACAACCCACATGACTTGTAATTCAGGACACTGTAAGTGCAACTAGAAGTATGAGCATGCGCAATTGCAGACGGTCGTGGTGGGCCGCGGTATCGAGCCATCGATGCCCTGGCCGCTGCACCACATCACCAATACCCTTACGATAGCAATGGCAATTCCAGATCTGCACACAGAATCAAGTCAGGCTGAACAAATAAACTTTGGTCAACGTTTGCTTTAGATAAGCATCATAATAAGAGTGACATCATCTGGGCAGGTCGCTGTGTGACAAATGTGTGTCCCACCTACGCTAAACAGAGCATTGCTCTGCAAGGTGCAAATATCGCCGATCGGACCGCGGCATTTTGCTTCAAAGCAGATAATTACTCTTTGAGGGCCAACATCTCATCGCGACGCGTATTGTAAAAGTCGTTACTATACTGAGTGCAGCTGTAGATAAATGGGAAAGCTTATGTGCGCCTGGAATCAGATCAAGAGCATTGGAGTTCAACATACCTGTGCTCATAAGCTTAAGTTGCAGTCCTTAGTACGATGCAGGACTAGCCTGAAATGCCATTCGGTACATTCGCTAGGTACGCTGGCACGTGTTCACGTCTCATTAAGCGTAGCGGGGGGGGGGGAGACCCGAGCCTTGCAAGGGACATGCTCTTCTCTCAGTTGGGTGATGTTGCAATATGTTTCTCCTATGGGGATTGGTTGATTGATGTACCGCAATGTATACTTCTAGTATTATCAATATCGAGTTTGCCCCATTGTGAAGTTATCCAACCGTGAGGCTATCGCGAGGGCAGGGGAGCCGAGCTCAGTGATGAGCCCGCAGCGCAGTTGGCTCGAGGGGTCCTCTCCCGGAAATCAAAATATCGTCCTCAAGAATGCCATAGGCGTAGGCCTATCTCGTAATCGCTCCGGGCCCCTGCCAGCCACTCTTATCGAAGCAAACCCGACATCCTATTACCGCATTGCTCTCCTCAACGTTTTAGCCAATGGAACCAAGTTCAAGATGCGAAGAGAGTATTATGTAAAAGCAACCCTCAGCCACAGTCCGTACAATTCTGAGTGCGAGAATAGCGGCTACAATGGTGCTGAACGCTTGGGGGATTCAGTCTTAGCCAGTACATGTGACTGAGCGTTGTCTCAATAAAGTATGGCTGCCCAAAGTATGCATGATGGGGATGATCAATTCCCTATTCTGACATGGATTCCACATTTTGACAACTGTAGTGTAGATGAATTAACAGAGTACCCCGCGAGTGTGTAATGTAACGCTGACAGTCTGTAGCAGCCCAAGTTCCCAAGCTGCTCTTTCCCCGCCCTAGCAAGTACCTTTTTACACTCTCCTCATAGCATCAGCTCTCAGCGGAGACCAGCTTAAATTAGAGTTCAATCAGAATGTCAGACAACCAGTCCGAAGCTAAAGCTCATCTGAAAGAGCATGGCTGGGTGCGGATTCCTTCTGTGCTCAGCAAAGAGGAGGCGGCAGATGCTCTAGACCGACTTTGGAAGGCCAAGGCCGCAGTGGAAGCGGACGGAGAGGAGACATATCTTGAGTTCTTGGATCCAAACGCGAGCAACGTACGCATCTTCTATCTGATGGCCGTCGACAAGCTATTCCGCGACCTCATCAGCCATCCGACCGCTATCGACATGGTGAAGTCGCTCCTTGGCGACGAGTTCATCATCTCCAACTTCACAGCCAATATCGCTCGACCGGGCTCGAAGAGTATGGCGTTGCATTCGGATCAGAGCATTGTCTTCCCGGATCCGTGGTATGATGTATGGGCTCTGAATGTCATCTGGTGTCTGACCGATGTCACCAAGGAGAATGGGGCGACGCTCTACATTCCTGGCTCCAACAAGGTGAGACCTCCTCATACACCTTCGCTGGCTTCCACACACAAGTCAGAGACCAAATACACATTCGCTTACTTAATTGCAGTGGGTGACGCGTAAGGAAGTGCCAGAGAATGCGCCGGAGCTCCTGGTCCCATTCGAGGCTAAGGCCGGGGACATCCTCGTCATGGACGGCAGAGTCTGGCACACGAGTGGCTCCAACACCACCAAAGACCAAGACCGGGCCTTGCTGTTTGGGTACTACACCAAGGGCTTCATGCGGCAGCAGGTGAACTGGACCGCGAAGCTGTCCAAGGAGATTCAAGACAGTCTCAACCCGGAGCAGAAGCAATGGCTTGGGCTGGGTGTCGTCGGCAACATTGGGGTCACGGGTGATTTCAGGTACATGTCGGTGCAGTATCCTCAGTCAGAGAAAGAACAGTAAGCAACCTTGAAAGTACGGACGTGAGATCCGACGAGGCCATTGCCAAGCTGTTTGGCTGCAACGTTCCTCTCAATGGTATCGAGCGCTTAGATTACCAGTTTTGATGAAATCGGAGATTCGCACCTGTAAAAACGGAGGGTACACTGGTATAACACCTCGCACCGTTGTAGGTGCAGGTAGTAGGCATATGCAGTAGGTATTAGTGTTAGGTATATGTAGTGGATGTAGGTAGTAGGTGTGGGTAGTAGGTGTAGGTAAGTGTGAGGTGTTACGGGAGTGAGTGTGAGTGTTGGGCGTGGTTAGGTCCTTGGGTTGGTTTGTACTTGCAATGTACTGGTGTACCCTCCGTTTTTACAGGTGAGAATCTCCGATTTCATTTTGATCAGTTGAGCACCACCAGAGTTGGGTCAGATCACGAGAAGCTTATCTTTGGATGCAGCTACTACGAAAAATGTGCAGGCTCCATGGCTGAGTTTGATGGCCTGTCTTTTGTTTCCATTTGATCACTTGTTTTCCCATATTGCCCTTGTTCAACGCGGCATCATGATAATGAGTGGGTGAACCTTATGTGAGAAACATACATGACCGCGGCCATTCCCTCCGGCGATACCAACAGGTGTATCTCCCATGAGATAGTCAGTCTCATGAAGCAGACCAGGTCCCATCACCACACTGGCCCCCTGAGCTCAACGTGAGCTGACGGGCTCACCATTCTTCCAGGGATGACTCGCAGCTTCCAAGCATTTTCTGCCTCGGCCTTCTAACGAACAAAACGAGAGATGAAGAAGATGATGAAATAAATGGGCCAGAGGAGAACTGCGATGGCGACGATGACGGTTTTGACCCCGGGAAGAACGAGGCGGTTGTCGAACTCTCGCAGGCGGAGGGGCCGGGCGATGTATCTGTTCCAAACCCTGTTGTGGGGCGGCGGGTTGCGAAACATCAACCAGAGGATGAGGAGAGCGAGCAAGCCGTAGAGGCCAGCCAAGACCAACCCGGTGATCGATTTAACCGAGTCATCTCCCTTTGCGCTGTTCAAGTTCTCGTGGCAGGGCATCTTGTCTTGACCTTTCTCGGAGGTGCTTCTTTGGACGTATTGGTGGTATGTGGGTGACTGCGGCAGCTATGGAGGTGGTGAATGAATAGTAAAGCTGTTGGCGAGTGGCCTGAGAGTGACTTGGTTGTGAGGTTGCAATCTAGCCGGATTGATGGAGAAGTGTGATTGATGGTATGACAGCACAGCTTGTATCGAGCTTGGTTTGAGATTTTCGGGATGATTTGGCCGGGAGGGACTCGGAGGGGACTCGCAACTTGAGATGTGTGTTTGGTTAAAGAGCGGGATGAGGACTACAAGTAGTGGATTGTCATATCCTTTTCGTTGCCTGGCCGAGCAGCAGGTGCTCTATGCATCACGGGCTTTACAAGGGAACCCGCAGGTCAACCTATTGGTAATCACTTTATCTCTTTGATTGTTTGGGTATTCAGTGGACTGACTATTGTATTTCATTGTTCTTCGAATACACTCTTGAACACTCAATGTTTTAATGACACAATTCCAAAGATCTGGTGCGGCATAAAATTCGAAACAACACTTCGATCTTGTCTTGGTCAGACTGACGACTAAGCAGTACCAGTAACACCAGCACTTCTGTAAATATCTCAATTGAGATGAGTCACAATGGTCAACGGGTCCAATTGGCCTTCATTGTGCTAAGATCAAGCAATTCCTTGGGGTGAGTGGGTTTTATGTACAGGATATTCCCACAAGTGGTGTTCGCGAGAGAGAGAGAGCCAGCTTCACACCAAACTATTTTTGTTTGCATTAACCTCAACACATTTCAGATTGCTTAATATTGAAGCTGATACTTTTTACAAAAAGGAAATGAAAGCTTAAAGAGTGATACAGAGGTATAGATTGTCACTATGTACATAAAAAGGCTACAGAGCTTGACTAGTAGTAGCTATGCCAGCTTCTCTTATCTTATTCAATCTCAACCCTGTGCCAGCATATATGAAACAGATTCCTGCTTGCCCCTCTGCAAAGCCCAATCACTTCCAACATCTACCACAGCTCAGGCGGTGCCGAAGGCCATGACGACTCGTCAATTTTACCTGTACAGGGTGAGGCCGTAGGTGGACAGAATCTCGTTGACGGGCTGGAAGTAGGTGGTGCCGCCCGAGGTGCAGTCGCCGGAGCCTCCAGAGGTGACACCCTGGGCCTGGGCGCCGGTGTAGAATGGGCCGCCAGAGTCGCCGGGCTCGGCGCAGACGCTCGTCTGGGTGAGGCCGGTGACACGTCCCTCGGAGTAGTTGACAGTGGCGCCCAGGGCGCGGACGTTGCCGCAGTGGACACCAGTGGTGGAGCCGGAACGGCAGACGCTGGCGCCGACGGCGGACGCGGTGCTGCCCGTGATGGAGACGCTAGCCCCGGCGATCGCGGCCGAGTAGGTGGACCCGCTGGCGGCGCGGATGTAGCTCATGTCGGCGCTGCCGGGGAAGACAGAGGCCGAGAAGGTTCCCAGGGCCGCACCGGCGCTGGTGGTGGCAGAGTCACCTGCGGAGCCACAGTGGCCGGCCGAGACGAAGCCGGTGGTGACCGCGAAGCCGATGGAGCAACGAGCGGCCCGGTTGATGTAGTAGGCGTCGCCTCCGCGGATCAGGGCGAGGGGGGTCGGCATCGACTCAACAGTCTTGACCTCGAACTCGGATGCGGCGAGCCCAACCTGCGCGGCAAGCGCCTCGGCGTGGGCGGTGCTGCCGGACAGAGACTCGATGACGAGCTTGTTGGCGGCGACGTCGACGTAGTAGGACGCGATGCCCGAGGCCTCGGCGTCTGAGGCGAGGGTGGTGGGCTGCTCGATGTCCAAGTTGTCAAGTGCCAGCTTGGCCTCCTCAAGCTTGGAGGCGCTGTTGGCCACGACAACGGGGGTGGCGCCAGCAGCGGTGATGTCGGCGGCCAGGGCCTCGTCAGTGACGGCGACGTTGATGCTGTCCTCGGAGATCCAAGCGCCGGCGAACGAGTTGCCCGCGGCGGTGCGCAGCTGCTCGATGACCTCGGAGGCCTGGACGTCCCTGGCGACACGAGCATGGGCCTGCTCAGAGTCCAGCCCGAGGTCGCGCTTCATGGCGGCCAGGATGTCTGGCTGGAGGCTGCTCGAGGCCTGCGCTGGTGCACCGTAGGCAACGGGCAGGACAGCCGCCAGGAAGGTGAGGAATCCGATGAGCTCCATGTCTAGATTTCTGAAGACAACACGTAGAAGATAGAGGCGTGGATGTTGCAGTGACTAGATAGTAGGCTGGACAGTAGGCAAGATGAGTCGATGCTGCTGCTGCTGCTGCTGCTTCAAACTACCAGAAAAGACGAGGACATGCGCACTCTTTTATGCTTAATTTTGACTCCAGCATCGTGGCTTGCATCATGCTCCCGTGGCCACTGTCTCAAGCAGAGCCCTCCATCAGACTAGCTGCCGCCAACCACCTCCTTCCCAATCTGCCCCAAGCCGCTCACCGCGATGTTACCCAGGCTTCGATAGCATCGGCGAGGACCTCCTAACGGCACTTCAAACGATATCCGCCCCGCCATGTTGCAGCAACATAGCGTCGGCAGTCCTTAAAAGGAACCTATGAAGATATCGCTTACTCCCTGCCCGACATCAAGGTACACTGGCATGGCCTAATGGGAAGGAGGAAGAGGGAGCCAAGAGACTAGACAGGAGCTTTTGATAGATAAGGTTGGTGTAACTAGAAACCGGCACGTTGGCAGGTTTGCGCAACTTCCTTTATTAGCGTTATGGGGGGATTGTCAGGTCAGCCGATGTGAGAAGGGTCGCATTGGTCTCCAAGGGCTCAGGGCCAAGACCGCCGAAGAGAGAGGAGGGTGTGATATGGAGCTTGCTGGAAAAGGGAGGTAAGAAGAGGGGAATGGTGGAGGCGTTGAATTATTAAGAGTCACATCAGCAGCGGGAATCCGAAGAGAGGAACAAGCAATGTTTGCCCAAACACTAGAGGTCTAATGGAACATCGGATATTTGGTTGCAGCTGGTAGTTGCTTATACGACAGCCGACAGCCGGTAGATAGAGGCTTGGCAGAGAGATAGTAGAGGTGACCTTCCTTAAGAGGCAGGAAAGTCTGGCCTTGGCGTTCCTATCCCCGTAGTTTCCATAGCATGCCACCTCATCACTAGTCAAGCCAGTAAGCCTGGTATTATCGTAGGCGTTGTATACGTGACTCTGCCAGGTGCAGTGGCGTAGTTCCAAGCAGGACAATTAAACCCTTCCAAAAGCCATATTCATTATAGTGGCCAGTACTAGTATACTTCCGCGGCTGCTGCTCAGCCATCGTCCCTGTAGTTGTGCTGACAAACAAGCACTGTACCCTTGATAGCAATGTTGTTGATTTTGGTGACGACATGTACATCTACACTAGGCGCACAGTAAAAAGGACCCGTAGTTCTCTAGGTTATTCTGCAATCAAATGTAGCTGTCACTCTTCACACACCATGGTTTCCTGAAGCTACTGCATGTTCTTAGTACTAAGATGGCCCGTACACCACATGCAGAACTATTGACAGTGTATATATGTAGTTGATCTTCCCAGACTCTTTGCTTGTTGCGGGAACAAAGCTCCTTACACTCTCCTCGTCAGCTATATCCACTCTGACCATAATGGCTTTATACTCTGCATGTTTGGCATATCTCTTACTCTCTTCAACGGTTTCCTTTGCACCTTCTTCATCAAGCTCTGTGAAAACAATAGCATGAACATAAGCCTCTGCAAACGAGAAGGCAGACTTCCTGCCAATCCTGGGCGCGGCATTTTCAGAGACTGTTAGTATCGCTGTGGGAGAGGGGGAAGATGACTTGCCGCGGCAACCAAGGCGACGCCACCATCGCAGCAAAGTTTGGACGCTATGTGCGAGACCAAAAGCTAGCTGCTTGGATAACATCTCAATGAAATGTATCTCCTCAGTCAGTAAGAATTGTTCAAAACTGCCTTGTTCTTATGTGCTCAGACCAGAATGAGCTATCTCACCCATAGAGGACTACAAAACTTGACCTTCAACAGATAGCAGAACGGCTCGCCTAACCACTCGGACCATTTGCAAGAATGGCATGTTGTTTTATGAGCAACAAATGGGACCATGCACAACGCGATTGTATGTCGCCGCGCCACTACCAAGGCTGCGCTGCAAGTACACCGAATCAACCTGCAGAAGGAGCTCAAAGCAGTATTTGAAGCTGCAGTTGGTTCTCAGTCTATCCGCTATGCCTATTAATCAGCTTATCAGCTGGCTAAGAGTCCTTCCTTTTCATAACCCACAGCATTTAACTAAGCGCATGCAGGAGGCAGATGCTAGAGTAGCAGAGTCACCTACGGAGGTCCGTACGTGATACGGCCTACATGAGTTCGCTGGATGGAGGACCAGAAGCAGTCAAATTATAGATCTGAGCGAGGTCTGCCTGCGACATCAGCACGCGAAGTTGTTGGTCGTGCGATGGCATCAGCACGTATCCCGCTTGCCGACATGAGCTGCTGGTGTTTGCCATAAAATCGTTCGCGTGTAGATCCTCCTCGCCATCTAGGCCAACGTCGGGGAATCAATGGGACGCGTTCCTCGTTGAACTCCACCGTCGGACTATTCGTTGAATCGAATCTTCGTGTAGCCATTGTCAGGCGTCTCGGGCGTGATCACGCCGCCACCGACAGCCGTGGTGAGAATGGTGGTGGGCATGTCTGTCCACAAAGTGCTGGAATGGACCTCGCCCCATACCCAGCAGCTGTGGCGCTTGCCCACTCCGGTCGCCACGGGCGGTGCAACCGTGGGGCGCGGCGGTGGAGGTCGCGTCACACTCACGGGTAGCAATAGGTCAGACACGCGGGCCGACGGACCCGGAAGAATCAAGGTTTTAGATTTGCCCAGAACCTCGCTTGCGGGGACTGGGCCCTTTTCGGCCACTTGCGCAGCGAACTGCTCCGAAGCAACGGCCTTTCTCCTTGGACAGCGCGCATAACGCACCATGTGACTTTCGGGGAGCTCTATGAATTGGCCGTGCGTGGTGTTTTGCCAAGTCAGCCTCGATTGCGTTCAGGTATACACGTATTGCATCAACCTTGGCAGATCTCACGAATTGTGTCGCAACTCTGCAAAATACCGCGACAAAATTCAATGCGTAGGTAGCTGAAGGATGCATTCATGCGGACCAATTCTGAACCTGAGTTTTAAATGACATTGGCATTCGCGCTGCAGGAGAGCGAGAGCGTCCGGAATAGAAAAGAGGAAAAGGATTATTCCAGACATCTCTGCAAGGCCCACGTTGTTGCAGCGCACTTCCATTTTAAGTCCTGCGGAGTGTCGGCAGCCGGAGCTAACCACGGGTCTCGCCGAATCCTAAGCACTTCGAGAATAGCCATTCGAGAGTAGCAATGTGTATAAAAGTATCATGAAGCTGTGTATGAAGAGGATTTTTGACTCTTCTTCGGTAGCGGGATTCTAGTCTGACAAGCAGCCCTCTGCTCCTCGTGCGCCGACTCATTAAGAATGTTGTTGACTGTATCAACAGTGGTTGCAGCTTTAGCTAGCTTAGCTATCGCGCAAACCACGACCTATCAAGCTGAAGACGCGACCCTGACGGGTGTCCAAGTCGCTACTGAGGTGACTGGATTTTCCGGTAAGGAATATGTATTATTTGACAGCGATGTGGTTGCTGATTTAAATCCTTCTCAGGAACCGGATACGTTGGTGGTTTTGATACTGAGGGCGATGAGATCAAGTTCAACGTCACCAGCGCCACCCAGGCACTCTACGATCTTAAGATAATTTACAACGGGCCATATGGAGACAAATACACCACTGTTGTGCTGAATGGCGCTGGAGGTGGCCAAGTTTCTCTGCCGGCTACGACCTCTTGGGTCACTGTGTCTGCTGGACAAGTCCTCCTCAACGCCGGTTCGAACACGATTCAGATTCAGAACAACTGGGGCTGGTAAGGCAACATTTTCCTCGGGCGAGGAGCAAGTAGAACCAGACAGTGCTAAATTATTCAGGTATCTCATCGACGCCATCGCTTTGTCGCCCGCCGCGGCACGAGGCCCGCACCAAATCACCACGACTCCGGTGAACCCAGCTGCCGACGCCAATGCAAAGGCCCTTCTGAAATACCTCGGCAGCATCTACGGGAAGAACATCCTCTCCGGGCAGCAAGACCAAGCCTCTCTCGACTGGGTCACCACAAACGTCGGCAAGACGCCCGCAATTCTAGGGGTTGACTTTATGGATTACACCGAGTCTCGTATTTCCCGCGGAGCCTCCAGCACAGACGTCGACAAGGCTATCGCATTCGCTGCCAAGGGTGGTATCATCAACTTCGTCTGGCACTGGGGTGCGCCGGTCGGACTGTACGACACCGCTGAGCAGCCATGGTACTCCGGTTTCTACACCGCCGCGACCGACTTCAACCTCACCACCGCGCTGAAGGACACCACTAACGCCAACTACACTCTGCTGATCAAGGATATCGATTCCATCGCTGTGCAGCTGAAGAAGCTCGAGGCAGCTGGTGTCCCGGTGCTGTTTAGGCCGTTGCACGAGGCTGAGGGCAAGTGGTTCTGGTGGGGCGCTCAGGGCCCCGAGCCGGCGAAGAAGCTGTGGGGTATCGTCTATGATCGTATCACGAACTACCACAAGATCAACAACTTGCTGTGGGTCTGGAACTCCGTTGCTGCCGACTGGTACCCCGGCAGTGCTACTGTTGATGTAGTGAGCGCGGACACATACACCCAGGGTGATCACGGCGTGAGTTTCAATCTTAAGAGCCCTGGCCCAGTTCTCTGTGCAGTGTCTAACATTTTCTACTCTAGCCTATTTCAGCGACTTACAACGCGCTCCTTGATCTAGTCGACGACACAAAGATCATTGCCGCGGCCGAGATCGGCTCCGTTATGGATCCAGCGCAGTTGAAGCTGTACCAAGCAGACTGGGTCTACTTCGTCGTTTGGAGCGGTGACTTCATCTCCGGAGGCACCTGGAACACACTGGACTTCCTCAAGTCTGTCTACTCCTCGGACTATGTTCTCACTCTTGACGAGATCCAAGGCTGGAAGAGCGGTGGGAGCCCTGTGACGAGCACGAGCAGAACCTCCTCGACCGCGAGGACAAGCACCACTGCGCGTCCGTCAACTACTACTACTCTGCGGACAACCACCTCGTCCAAAGTCTCTTCGGCTACCCCTTCGGCCACCGCAGTCGCCCAGCAGTGGGCCCAGTGCGGAGGAATCGGGTACACCGGGCCGACTACTTGCGCGAGTCCCTGGACCTGCACCAAGCAGGTAAGTCTCTGACAAGTGCGTCTCCTTGACATTGCCCACGCTAATTAGTTATCAGAACGACTATTACTCGCAGTGCACCTGAGTCTTCGGTTACGTCGATCACGGGAACAGATTTGTGTGGTCACGTCAGCAAAGAAGTTTCTCTGCCATCGCAAACCAGCAATGCCATTCATGAATAAAATATGTTATCCAATTTTTTTCAGTCACTGGTGTTCTAGAGGTCGTCAAACTAGGCCTCCCAGAGCAGCTCGTTTCTGATTATAGAGCTACTTTGGCCAGCCTCCCGTAGTGTGACGAGGCGATGAGTTATAATGCAGTGATCCCCTCCAATCCAGTTTCTCTCTCCGCAGTCCCATGCCTTTTTTTCAGCCCTCGCCTTGTCAAGCCCCACCGCGCCCAGTTTCGGGCATGGTGATCAGCTGCATGATGTCAGTAAAAGCTTCGGTAACTTCGATGTGAGCATCAATCTACCTTCCAATTTTGTGAGGTCAACTCGTCGCTGTCCGTCACTGAGCAGCCTGTCCCTCGAGCGGCAGCCTGCGGGAGGCATTGTGTGATGTGTATGCCGACGGTGGCTCGCGTATGGTGGTAGCGTTCGCCGAGTTCGCAGTGACTGCTGAGTTATGCTCGGGTGTTGACTGCTCGTTGGGGCGCACGTCCGTAACCTGGCCCATCTCCAAGTCTTTCTCTTTTCTGCCACCCTTCATATTCTTCCAAATTCCATAGTTCTTGTCGAATAGGAAGGAACCAAGGATGAAGATGCCGAAGCCGACCATGACAATTGGCCAAAGGATGGCTGGAAGGATGACCAAGATGATAGGGAGTAGAGGTTTCACCCAGCGGCGATGGCGATACCGCTCGGGGATGTGTGTGTATGCCCGTGGGTTCTCTCCGTGGTATTCGAAGAACAGCGCGAAAGCCGCGGTGACCAGAGCGAAGACTCCGTAGATGATGAGGAGGGCTGTGGCCCAGCTCATGGTATGGCCTGCACCGTACCAGTAGATACGCGCCATCTTGTTCTTTTGGTATCTGCGACGCGTGAGACAATACTTCAAAGAATTCTGGACGAGTCTTTGAGGCTTACCAAGACAATTGACTGTATCTCACGGAGGTAGAATCTGAGGTCGCGTGCTTGACTAGAGCTTGCGACTGGTTTGGCAGGTGGTTAGGTGGCCTGTCTATTGAGACGGCTGGGATGCAGTGCTTTGGTCAAGTAGATGACGAAGGGGGTTTTGGTATCAGATAGTAAGAAAGCTGAAAGCAGTCCGTGACAGCAATTGAGGTGGTTGTTGTGACCGATGAGGTTGAAGAAAGGAAGGAAGGAAGAAACCAGAAGTGTGAAGGTTGAGGGGCGGGCCCAGTTTAAATACTCGAAAGTGGCCGACACCTTCAATTCACTTCATCAATTTGGTCAAATCACTTGGTCAACTCCTTGGTTATTTCACTTCGAGTGGTCTGGGCCCACTTATCAGCTGACCTTGCTGGCATGTGAAGGAGAGGCTAGGCCCAAATAGGAAATGTTGACATAGGCTGTGGTGTTGAAGTGAATTCCACCAAACGAGCTCAAAACAACCCTGCAAACGGCTACAATAGAGAACCCTGGGATAAATCTACCAATTTCACTGGTTTAGAAGTTTTGTTGTTGTGTTCTTGCAGATCATGTGACTTCATGCCAGGACCGCTGTGCCCTCCTTGAAATACAACTGTGCTCTAGCCCTTGATTGTGAGGCAGGGGGCTGCCGCTCACATGCCGGCCTTTCGTGAAAATAAGTCTATTTAACAAGCGGTTCTGGACAACATTCTGTCAATACTATCCACTGTATCGTGGCGTCTAAGTCACAGTCGTGATTATTCCTTTATACCTTGAGTAGCGACTCTGCCCTTTAGGCCGTTAGCTCCAAGTACACCTATCTATGAGGCCCCAAGCAAGATTAATATATTCTGACCATTGAATTAGGAATGGTTGCGACAGCTACGTGTATCTGGAGAAGTGAAAGAGTTTGAAGCACGATTGGTCAAGCTGCACCGCAGCAACGTTTTGAGGTGACGTGGGTGATATAACTATATTACTACAGACTACCAGAGGCCACGTCTTTCGGTGACTCACATCCTATATTGATATCAGTTTGACAACAGCGACTCCCACAGAGATCCCTGCACACAAACGCACTGTTGCGATGTTTTACTTACTCTCGTGGCTGCCACTAGAAGGTACATAGGTAATCAGCAAACTATCTTGTTTTGAAATCCAAACTTGACTTCTAACGATGACGCATGCGTCGGAGTGCAGCAAAACGATTTTCAAATATTTCAAACGTAGTCTACCATCGAATGGTCCTTAGCGAGATGCTGAGTTTTCTCATTACGAATAACATTGGTCCATTGACCATTGTCACGATTCTACTGCTAGCAAATAGACCGCCCGGCCAAAAGACCAGAATTTCCAATCAACGTATTAAAAAGACCTAGGAGTATATGAGTGCCTACGGAGCCGTACCGTCACAACCATGACAACGCCGTCAAACACAATGAATTATCTAGAAGCCATTTCCTGCCAATCAGCTTGCTACAATACCGTTTAATGTGAACGTACTGCTTATGACAATTCTGCTTTCCCTTCCTGGTCGATTCATTGTGATTTTGATATCAGTGACATATCGAATTTATTAGGTCCGTGTTTTTTTTGGCCCCATCAAATCGGGACTGCACGAAAGAGAGACCCTAGTCGTGACCGTGCGCTTGTGCTCAGCTCGTCAGAGTGAGATTTGAAAACTGGCACTTGGCTTCAGTCTTTCATGCTCTCAACCTCATTTCCTGCGTGCTTCCATCAAGTCCAATGTCGTCCGTTTCATCCTGAGACAAGCATATTAGAACCGCCTTGCGATGCTCACAAAGAAGGACGGTCAAAGAGGCATTTCACTCACAATAAACCCGATGGTCCCTAAACAAGGTCACAGACGTATAAATGTGGAAGCAGCACCCGGGAGACATTGATTCAGATCTGGCAGACCATCTCACACTTTCCCGTAGACACCGGGACCGAGACAAACTTCAAGCACAACTATTACCTCCAATATGGCCAGCGAGAATCCATACCCGAGGCCGTACATTAATTTTCCCCGGTCGTGGGATGACAAGTGGTCCCATGAGGGTGTGACGGATTTGGAGAAAGCTAAAATCAACCTCTACGATTTCAACAGCAACGACGACTCCGACGAAGATGAAAAGGTAGCCCTATGGGAAATCCTCCATCATTCTGAGACGCCAGGAAACTTCGAAAATGTTCCATCACTCGCTACCGCCATCCAACATCAAGTATTTCGGAATCAACACTCTTCTTTTGATTCCAACTGGCTCTTGCACAGGATGCGATTTATACTGCTCAAGTGTCAGCCGAATCTTCCACAATCTGCCGTCACCGACAATCTAATCAACTTCTTCTTTGACGTTTCACTCTCGCGGAATATGCAAGTGAACAACTCGAATCCTTCTGACGACACCAGGGCTCTAGAACTCCCCGAAAGCTTAGTCAAGGTTGTAATCATTGGAGGTGGTCCGACGGGCCTCTTGACCGCAATTACTCTCGCTGAGCGCGTCAGATGCCGCAAGCGTGTACAGATACACGTGTACGACAAACGTTGGATCAACCAGACCTATGGAAAACTCCATTTCACGGTTTATCCTGAAGATGAACGACGACGGGATCAGGTAATCACTCTGCAAGACAACGTCAAAGAACTCTTCTCGAAAGAGACAGAGAACTTCTTGGACTTCGGCTTGGGTAAACATGGAGCCGAGGTCGTATGGCCTGAGTCATCGAACCTGCAGATTCGCAAGGTCGAGGACGCTCTGCTCAAGCGTGCTCAGGATTCCATCTTTGATCAAATAATTCATCTACACGGCGCCGATATCACAGACGAGGAAACTCTAATTCGAGAGGCTGGTGACGACTTCCACTTGCTTCTTGGCACGGATGGTGCCAACTCTTGGATACGGAGGCGCTATTTTTCAGAGGAGGAAGAACCCTGCGGAAGAAGCTTAGCACTCGGCGTCGCCCTTGATCGTGGCGATAGGGGCCTGCCTCGTCCACAGGCTTTGAACATTTTCCTTACTCTCTGCCAGACCAGGTTTTTGCTGAACGCAAGTGACCGGGATGGGACAGGCTACTTGAACATGCTCCTCAACGAAGAAGAATACGATCACTGTGTCTCGCTTGATGGAACGCCCGCTGACTTTCGGTCACCATCTTGCATTCGTACAAATGGGGCGGTGCCTCCTGGCTTCGCCGAAGATCAGGTCTTTGCTCCATATGATGAAAAGTCCAGCTTATGGCAGTCTATTGCCGACGGGCTGCGACTATTTGGGTTTGAGGAAACGGACGTCAAGAGCATCGTACGCATTCCCATCAACCTCATGGGAGTCAAAACTGCCACGAAGATGATCACTCTCGACTCAGAAACAAGACGTCACCCTCATTGCCTTGTCTCACTGGCAGGAGACTCAGCATTGACGCACCACTTCTGGCCAGGACGAGGCATGAACAGTGGGATCAAAGCAGCCATAGCTTGGTCCAAGCAGGTCTCGGATCTCATCTTGGAACGCAACGAGGGTCTTTTCCGCCTTGAGCCACGCGCATTGGAGCCATTCCTGGATTTCATGAAGAAGCTCAGGGTTCGAGAACACACACAGCGAAGCTTGGTCATCCAACAGAATTCCGGCTCCCCCGAAATAATGGAGGAGAATCTGAGGCAGGCGCACACATTGGATGAGCATGATCGCAAAATTGCCCCAGTACTGCGCGACAGGGTGGTCGATTTCGCGAAAAGTCTCGAGGGACGCGGTACGCCGCGATGGCCACATGATAAGATTACGCGCCTGGGCGGGATGGTTCTGAACATATTGAGCCACCTGAAGACACGAACCAAGGCCGAGATGTATCATTCTGGACCTTGGCCTATCGAGGGGATGCGGGCGCCTGAAGTGCATCCCCCAGAGCCACGAATCCCGAACCTACCCCGCTCGAGGGTCGAGGACGGCATTTGCATTTCACAGAATGGGTACAGGTATACCTTGCCAACTACACGAGAGTTGACACGCACGACTACGCACCGGCTCCATCCTTCCAACACGCGGCATCAAGACTTGGTGGGTCACTTTAAGAAATTGTTCAAAGTGCTTGTCTCTATGCTAAAGATAGCACTTTGCATGTTTCTGGGGGCTTTGCTTTTGACTATAATTTGCTATAATATTACCTAGGTAGGATTCATCAAAAATGGTACATCATACGGCTTCTGAGGAAAACACCGCCCAGTGGCTTATCTACGTCACCCAATTGACCTTACGTCAGGAAGAAGGTTCTCCTTACGGTACATGCTACAGCCTCGGCAGGAGCATATCAATCAAAAGACCGTTATTTATTTTGAGGATAACCCCTTAGCCCGTCTCTACACTGTCTTCCTATAGTTGAGCCCGTCGACTCAAACCCAATAGACCGTACGGTGTACCGTTTGATTAAATCCATACTGCGCGGTACGGTAGTCTTGTATGGCACTGAGGAGTGAGAGAAATATCTGGAGGGCAGCACTAATGCGAATTGTAAAAAGATCACATGCCCTGACTGGTTCTGAAGCACACAAAGAAGGCATGTCTACTCCAGACTCCCAGCTTCTATCTGTCCAGATTTTCTTGTTTGCAACGTGGAAGGTGAAGTACCTCCAAGATGACAAAGATCATTGGGCAAAGACATCAGGACGTATGTGTATGCCCACTTGTACCTACTAAACTAGCTGAGGTTTACGCCGGACCCGTTGAAGGTAAATGCGGGTGTAGCTAGGGGAGAAAGTGACGCCACAAACCCATCAAAACACCAGCTGACACAATCGTGTGGTGAGGGAACTTGGCCCCCATTCCACGCGCCCGATTGACAAAACCAACATTGATGTCCTCACACTGACCCTCCTCATTGTCCGCTGCCTTGACCATTCCAGCCGCCAGATCCATGTAACTTATGAACCTCTCCTTCTTATCGAACGTAAGCCTGTGCCCACGCGCCACGTCCGGCGAAAATTCAGCCGGCTTGACAGAGATGACGGAAAGCCAATCGGCGTGCGAGCGCAGCATGACCTCGGTTCGCCGCAGGTCCTCGTACACGTGTGATGTAGATGCGAGTAGGACGAAGCGGGCCCATGACGGCATGTCGCGCAACAGATGGTTGTTGGGCGTGGCCAAGCTTAGCAGAACCAGGCGCGGAAGCATCTGATGAACTGACGCCCGAAGCTCCTGCAGCGCCTGTACGACGGACGTGGCGCTGTCGAGGCTGAGGCGACAGCCTGAAACATCGTCGTTGGTCGTGACCACGAGCAAGACGACCTTGGTATGACGGATGCACTCTTTCATCAGGTCTACGTCGTGGCTACTACCTGCGAATATGCGGTCATTTCTGTTGTCGATAGCCTCGGGTACTAAGCGGCGCAGCTTGAATTCGCTTCAGCAGTAGGCGTGGACTGTGTTCTGTTGGGGCTACTTCACCAAGTCCCTGATGAGGGCAGTCCAACAATTCTCTGTGCTTGCTAGGACATCATGTTTTGCCATGATTCTGACGCCGCTTCGATTCAATCAAGGAAGAGTGACTTGGTGATTACATTTGATCAGGAGGAGTTCAAACGAATCAAGCCCGACGACGGACTGTGAATTGCGAGCTAAATTGATCAGATTTGGGAATCTCTTTGTCATTTACAGCATGCAGGCGATGGGATGATAGCAATACCTTGGGGGACAAAAACGCTACATCTTCCTCAAGGCTCTCGGTGTGGTCTGCCCGTGTTGTCTCGTCTCCGGCCTTCGGGATCCGGAGAGTTTTGCTGCTGTGTCACGTCACTTTTATATCACCAAATGCCTGCGCATCTTGCTGCTAGCGATAAACAAACTAAAAAGCGATGTCCACTGCCCTTTCGCATCTCTTCTTGTGGTATTTGGCGTTCCCAGTGTCACCGAGACCGTAGTGCTCTGACATAGTTTGTGCCAAAGAAAGATTTACTCAATCCTGTCTGCTGCCGCTTAAACCACAATTACTTTCCAGAAATACTGAATCCACTGCCCGTGCTATTGATTGAACATGAACATCCAAATTGAGACCGTGAGCATCCTCGTAGAAAAGGGAGTCCGGGCGGTGTGGCTCTTCATCAAAGTATCGCTTGCCTTGTTTGGCTCCGCAACCTAATCCCAGCCAATGATCTTATACGGTTTGCGAGACGGCGCCCATTTTAGCTCCACTTCACCCTGCTCAAGCGGTGCCCATGAGGTTATGGCAGGTGTCCTAATTGTACGCCGTCTCGTCATGGCCATGATCATTGACATGAGATTGATTACCCCGTGGATCGTAAAAATTGGGATATCTAGGCTTGAGAGACGAGTTGAACGGTCGGTATCACAGGTTGGAAACAACGAAAGACCCAAGCTCTTTGATACCGGCTACCACCTTCTCGTCTGATTCGACCGAGTTGAAGTAGTTCACGACGACTTTGGCCCCGAGACGACCCAGCTCTGTGGCTATGACTGCACCGATACCACGGCCGAAACCCGTCAGCAGTGCGACCTTTCCGTCAAGGCGATGTGGAATGTGAGGGCTTGAACTAATTTTGTGCTCGGACTCGCGATCCTTGGTTACGGGAGAGCTGGGTATGACTTGATGTGACGTACTCACAAATATACTACGTACACATGTGCATGTATGCTCGTATCGGGCGATATACAGGATACAGGAGACAGCAGGTGCCCGGTTCCTGTTACCCAGAAGAAGTCGGGCCTCCACTATCGGGATGATTAACATGACCGAGCCAGATCGAAGAGCTTTCGTAACCGTCTGGCCATTATCGTTGAGAGATTTTTTTCTCGAACGATCGAGCATGTCTGCTGGGTTATAAACCTTGAAGTGGCTTTCCTGATGATGTAAATTGTTCGCTACTAATTGAGAAGCCTTCTTTGCGACGCCATTCGGACATAGAGACAGTGCATGGCCTTCTTGAACATGGTGCAAAGTCCGCCTCATTACGATTCTGCAGTGCTAATTTAACGAACTTCCAGAGCCACAACTCGAGGTTTCCATATGATCTGCCTCATCACTATGTATGAGCCGACTCCACAACATCCATCATCCCACGATCAGACTTGATCCCAACAGAGCTCTCACAGAGGCAATAGCGACCGCGTAACGTGTAACTTGCGCCACCAGCCAACCATTGCCCGGAAATCTTCGAGTCCGATGACCGCCGGATCAGAGGTGCTGGTAGCCTGTAACTACAGCCGCTCGCAGTGAGACTGGGCTGGACATGTTGCCCGACATCGCGTCCCCATAGAGGTCGCAAATCAGAGTGAAACAATACTAATTACTCTATTCTTTCCAAGTCAAGTCTTCGTGCTATTTCTTTGTGCTCTGGTGTGTCAAGTTGCTATTCATCCGAGCTGGTGGGAGAAATTCGAGCAACTACATGTTAAAAAAACGGCCCGAAAAATGATCCCGTGCACTGAGTCCCGAACCCCGATTGTCCACTGGATATTTTGTTCCATCAATCTTTGCGAAGTTTTGATTCGTATTTGAGCTTAAAGATGATTTTAGCATCATAGAGCAAGATTCCATGCTTTGGTATGGCACACGCTGGGTGCAAAACTAACTGATATACCCAGGTACACGAAGATCATCTGTCGCCACAAATGGCAAGGCAGAGATGTCGCCGAAGAAATTCACTATTTCGTTTGCGAGAACATATAGAAACCGGAACATGCCTGCGTAGTAATTTGTATTGAATATTTATTTCATGTTCGTTTGCACAAGCTACAAAAAAAGGCGCCCGCCCGGACTTTCGCCTCTGTTTGTCGTCACGTCACGAGCTCTATTCTCAAGTATCGGTCACTTCTGGGGTCATATATGCAATGCTTAGTAACTTCAGTATCTCCTCAAAACAGACAAAATTTGTGAGAGGCGTATTCGTACTTTGCATGTGTCTTGCGAGACTCACGCAGATATCCCAAGGATCAACCGAGACTACCGCGTCCTACCAAGGCACAGTAACAACCTTATCCTCCCCTTCCATCTTCTTACTGTATTCATCCTGAGAGGCTTTGATCATAGTATGTGTGCCCGATTCACCATCTTTCCCAAGCAGCGTCAGCCTGACAGCATTACTGGCCCCTTCAGAGATCGGACCAGGCGTCTCGTTGACACCCTTGCCGTAATTGTTGATCTTGGTTGCCTACGCAATGGTCAGTATCCAACCATGCAGCCGAGAGCTCGCCAGGCATCATTACTCACCCTAAACCCAGGATTAGAAGCATTAACCTTCCAGCCCGGGAAGCGGTGGTGGTAGTAGAGCATGACCATGTTCTCGGCGGCCTTGCTGGCCGAGTAGGCGGGGTAATCCCTGACGAAGCCATAGTCGCGCGCGAGCTTCAGGCTGCCGGCCCCGGAGCTCATGAAGACGACGCGCGGGTTCCCGGCCTTGGAGAGCAGCGGCACAAAGTGCTCGACGCTCGCGGCCGCGCCGGCGGCGTTGGTGGCCACGGTCCGGGTGATGATCTCGCTCAGGGGCCGGCCTGCGTACTCCTTGTCGCCCGAGATTCCGGCCTGGCCGATATAGTCAGTTTAATATCCCCGTCAGGGGGGGGGGGAATGTTAGAGGCTCTCACATTGGCGTGCAGAACATCGAGCTTGCCGAACTTTTCGCCCACCAGCTTCGCAGCGGCCGCCAGTGAGTCTTCGCTGGCGATGTCGATCTGGGTCGCCTCGACTCCTTCCCCGATACCCTCTCCCCGCAGCTGCTTCACGGCGGCCTCCCCGTCGGGCAGTTTGCGGCAGCCAATGAGCACGTGGAACCTCTGCCCATGATCTCGGGCAAGTTGTCGCGCGACCTCGAGGCCGATGCCGCCGTTTCCACCAGTCACGAGCACGATCTCCTTGTCAGAATATGCCATCTTGGAATGTTGTAGACGAGTAATTTCCTTTCGCGCCGTTTCGTTGTTCAACGATTTTCCAACACGATACCGCTGCTTTTTTGAGCATCAACGAGGCCCGGATGTTAGCAACTATATTTCCGCAATTACCGCTTGTGTCCGGGGGGAGAGGAGGACGGAGCAATTCGGACAATAAGTGAGTCTAAAGGCGTCCCTAATCGCCGTCAGCAATGAGCCCACTTCGTAGGAGCCGCACAAGGAGTAAGCCGCACCTATGCGGCACCAGATTGGCCCCCACAACGATGAATAGCTCCGGACTTAAACTGGGAAAGCAAGGATTAAGAAGTCCGTGAAAAGATGAAGATTGAAGTGCTGGTCATAGTCAGTTTTGAGGAATTAGAACTCTTGACCATTAATCCATTCGTGGCTGGGAGTGATTCACAATTTGGCAAGTTCGAGGATCAGGAATACATGCAACTGGTAGTATTCCGGAATACGCCAGAAGAAGTAGCCACAACACACGAACCATAGCAGAACAAGCTTTTGGAAAACAGCCATCCATAACATGAGTGGGGGGTATCTATTGGTGAGAGCTATTGCAACAGCACGTGCCGGTGGGCCGTTCCAGCTCTGTGAAAAGTCCTGCCCTGCAGTGCCTCACCTGTGTCCCTCATGCGTGAACAATGTCTAGATGATACTTTACCCATAGTCGCACAGTCATAAATGGACGCTTTGAAACTTCTGCTGCCACCCACCGACCGAAAAACTCCAAGGCTAGTAAAGCCGTCAGATGAGCCACACCGACGCGTTAAGGGGGTTGTAATATGCGAAACACGGGCTGCGATCCTTCCCACGAATCATGCGACAAGATCCAATCTCGCAACACTTGGTCAGCCGGTTGCGTATCCCCCTGCTCATTCCGCGTTCCCATCGCACCAGGCTCTTCATGCCTGAGAATTCTCCAGTCACTCTTTGGCCGTCTAGATCAATTCGAACCCAGCCTGTGCCAATGCGTCCCCCGTCGGCAAGATCGGCCGCCCCTGCATTGGGAAAGGCCAGAACAGCGGGTTTGTCATCGAGTCGCCCGACCTCGCCACTTCCGGGCTCGCTGGCGCCGGCGCGACCGGCAAGGGCACCGAGTTTCCCCAGGTGGTGACGAAGTCGTTTTCGTTCATGTTGGGAGCGAAGAAATTGAGGCTATTTGTGGCCGGCCGTGTTCCGTAACTGTGATCCTTCATTCTTGTGAGTTCTGAAGCACGCGTGCCTTGATTGCCCTCCTGCTCCACTTCTTCTTTCTGTTTTTTCAGTCTCTGTGGTACATCCATGTCGATCCTGATGTTCCACTTCCTCGCTAGGTATCGCAGAATATTCAAAGCCTGTTCCGCAAAGTGATGACACGGCGCCATCTCTGTCAAGTCGGCGATGCCCTGGTTAATGGATTTAGTAACATGGGGGTCTATTTGAGGCGAGACACCGCCAGCTGGTGGGTCACCCGCCCCTCCGTTCGCTCCGGTCTGGGGCTCTGATTGCGAGGGTATTCCTGACGCCGCGATTGCCAGATGCATGATTGAAGAGGTGAGAACAAAATAAGGGACGAATGAGGGTGTACGCTGTAGCGTGTACAACTGCGAATATGACTTGGACAGACCCTGAATGGCGTCCGCGGCCTGGGAGCAGACATCTCTCGGCACGACACTCGACCCTTTTAAGCGCAACTTGATCAAAGGCCGGAAGAGCAGCAATATGGCAAAATGGTAGTACATACTGCACGTCAGACGATGTCAGCATTGAAGCTGTGGGAGAGGGAGTGTTTGAACGGGGCACTTACTGCGCAAAGAGGACTGCAGGGGTGAAGTTCTGTCCAAGTTTGAGAGCGACTGGTACCGTATCGTACCAGTCTATGAATTGGTTATAGATGCTCAGAAGATCAGGGCCCGTGAGTGGTCGACCCGGGGTGTGGAGTATATAGAGAGATGCGTGGACTAGTTCGCTCAGTTCGCAGAAGCACTTGTATACAGATCTGACATTAGACGGCTGCTCGCACGATCGTTGTAGTGGGGCACCTGTCCATATATTAGCTTGACCAGACCCCATGCCATTTGGGAGAGAGCATTTACCGTCGTCCGTGTACGGGATCCACACAGAAGCCTCGATATCTGGCATGATGGCTGGCTTGGGCGGTAGATGCGGGAAACATGAGCACTGGGGTAAAGAGCCAGTGGCTAGAGACCAGGCACTGAAGACAACTCAGTTAGCCAGCCCACCAGCGCAAGGCAGTCAGCTGGAGATACTCACTGATCCAGCGCGAAGGCACCCCAGAAGGTGGCTGCTTGAACTGCAACCTCGTCGCTATCTCCCGAATCGTCACTAATACGATGCAGGCCCATCTCAACGGCAAGACGAATGCTTTGCCCGGCGTAATACCAGCTTTCGGAATCCCTGCCACAGCTGGCCTCCCGAATTGACATGATGCCAAGAGCCTGGATTGTAGTAAGGCTGTGATGGTTATCCTCCAAAAAGAAGAGACGGAGAGCCTCTTTGAAAAAGTGGTCACCCGACGAGTACGGGTCATCCGGATTCTCGCGCGTGCTAGGCTGGGTCGAAAACCGGCATCCCAGCGCAAGTAAAGCGTTGACGAGGATCGAAGAGCAGTACCGAGGCCGCCCGTTGTGGAAATCTTTGAGGAAGTGCTCTTTGCTCAAGGACGCAAAGGTTGGGTACTCCCAACAAAAGTAAAGTGCAAGGAGGTGCTGAACCAAGGCCCTGTCCGAGCTGACCTCGGTCCAGGTGGTAGGCAGCCCCGAGGGAGGGGGCATCTCCGGGGTCAGAACCTGGTCAAGGCCGTGGTAACCTCTCTCGGAGGATTGCTGTAAATGCGACAGATTTTCCGAAACCCAGGAGCCGACTCGTGTCCGAGGAGGCCCAGATCGTCCCCAGCTCATTGTGTCCTGATGTGGGTCGCTCCTGGAGGAGTGCGCCTGGCTGGCGACCGAGTAGTGATCCCATTGACTGTTAGGGTCCATGTCCTGCCTGGCGCTCAATGGATGAACCGTCGACGTAGGACTGACTGTTGCGGCCGACGCTGCCACGTTGGACACGCCAGGGGTGTACGAAGCTGCGCTCGCACCGGCGAAGGTCGCAAGGCCGGTGAGATTCGTGCCCGTGCCGGAGGGTTGGCCAAACGATGGTATCGCGCCAGCTGTCGAGGACAGCTGGCCGCCGAGCCAATCCGCTATGGCCTCGACAGACTGGCCACTGCGCAGTCGGCGCAAGACCTCCTCCCATTGCCCATTCTGCGAGAGGGCGCTGAAGACCGATTCGCTCGAGACTTGCTGGCGGCGCAGCGTCTCGATCTCGTTGCGGAGGTTCTCCTTGGACTGGCGCACGGGGACTTCATAGTGGCATTCGACGTCCTTCTGGGCGCTGCATCTGCTACACGGCTGCTGGCCATCGCACTATTGGGCAGAATAGCAAACAGTCAGTTGGGGAGACCTGGGCAGCTTGCGCCACTGGATTGGATTGAGGAAAGGCTCGGCGCGGATGGGAATGAGAAGAGGGTAGCAGTACCTTTGCGCGCTTCTTCCGACACTCTGTGCAGGCATTGGGAGTGACCACGCCCAGGCCTCTTCGTCTCTTGGAGGCGCTCGCGCTGGAGAGGGAGGTCGCGGGCGGCGGCGCATTAGGCGTGCCGGCGGAGGAGGAGGTATCGGCGGTGTGGGCGGTGCCGGCGGTGGCTGGAGTGCCGGCGGAGGGGTTCGAGGCTGAGGCTGTCGAGGCGCCTGCAGTCTGTGTGGTAGAGACGGGAGTTGCGCCGGAATCGTGTTGGTTGGATGAGGGTGTGTCTTCGGGAGGAGGAGAGTCCTGTTCCATAGGATCGTCCATGCTGGGTGCGCGGGCTCGTTTCCCAGACACCATTGGGAGGCAGGCGTGCCTGAGTGGGTAGTGGGTAGCGGGGGCCGAGGCGGAGGAGGGGGGGGTGTGGTTCGGGGGGAAATCAGGTCGGGGGCGCGACGGCGCGTAACGTCATTCTTGGAAAGTCGAGATTGGGCAGAAGTTGTTGGTGTGGTGCTGCGCTGGGTTTTGGTGGACCAAATAGACGGTGGGATGGATTGTGTATGTGTCGTGAATGACGGCGCGAGCGCGCAGCTTTTGTCTGGCTCCTCTTCTATAATGCGACTTTTCTCCTGTCGCAAGTTTTGTGTTTGGGGCGGGCAAAAGAGGTCGAATCGAGACACAGAATCAAGGATGGCCGGTAGCTTCAAGAGCTACGTGATGATATGACAAAATGCTAGCTGCTGCTGCTGCACATCGGAACATGGCCCCCCTGCAATGCAGACTGTCAGTCACTACCTGAGAGATGAGGGGAGCCAGCTGCCGAGCTGCAGGAATGGAGGGGCGTGAGCGTGCCCGGGTGGGCCAGGGTGAGCGCTCTGGGGCCAGCTCGGGCCTAGTTCTGGGTCGGGGATTGGCTGTGGTGGGATGGGATTCTGGGATGGTTGTGCCTGGGGTTTTCTCAATCCGATATCAGGATTTGGACGTGATGACGAGACACCAAGACTGTGGTGCACGGCTGCTGGGAACCTCAAGACACGCGCACTCACACAATACAACACCGTTTCTCTCCCTCAATAACACACTCAACAGGCTGTTCGCCACCTGCCAGCCTGCTTGCTGCCCAATGACCTCCAGCTGTCCAATTCCAATCGAGCTGTCTGACCCACTCTTGCGGCTCAGGACATGCAGGGACCGGCCTGGAGCCTGTCAGTTACACTGTCCCATGGTTGGGCAGTTGGGCTGGGCATGAAGCAGAATGCTCGCTGCAGTTATGTGCCACTCGGAGGCAGGCTGGTAGGCACGAGAGTTCGCAGGTCGACCCCGTCTCCGTCTCCGTCTCCGTCTCCGCCTCCGCCCTTGTTTTGCAACGTGATCGACGGACTGACTGAAAAGACGCCTGGCCAGCGTTCGAAAGCTGGAGCACGTGTTGCACGGCAGGGTCGGATGCATGTACGCGGTTCATCGTCGGGGTTGGGACCATCGCCGCTGCCACCGCAGTCGAATAATGAAGTCTCCCCGGCGCATGCTCTCCATCGTCGACCAAGAAGGCCGACCAGGAGAGTGGGGCGAAGGAGGGCCCTGGGTAGGGGTTGTCAAGTCGCGCCGGGCCGAAACACAAGTCAGTGTGCGTGCAAGGACAATGCCTGGTCGCGAAGGAGGAGGTCGAGGCGGCTGATATGTTGCTGATCCACAACTGCGAATACCTGCAGATGCTGCAGTTGTTGCCTGCCTAAACTTGGGTAGGTAAGTAAGTAGAAGGGGCAGTCTTTCTTGCACTGCGGAGACGACGGACGGCGAGGAGGTTTCCCCATGAGGAGCACGCTTGCGTCCCTGTGGTTGCTGTGGTCCAGCCAAGTCCAGCCCGACCCAGTCCGCGGAGGCTCAAGAAAAAGAACAACCGTCCAACATATATGTGTGTCTTGGTGTGCTGGCCATGCTGCTGTGCTACGAGCTGGAGATATTGTACGACACCAAAAAGCTACAGGAGCCGCCCCTCTATGCACTATCAGAATGGGCTCCTTCCCTCTTCCCCATACCCCAACCTTTGGCGCCATGCACTGTGATGCGATACCAGTGTACGGCTGTCGCTGTCGCTTCCGCTTAAGATGCAAGACCTTGCCCACTGCGATTGTTGAAATATACATAGGTACCTAGTTAGGCAGGCCTGGCAGGTAGAAATCTATCTCGTGAGTTGTGCTGCGTTATTGTATCTAGGGACCTGGTAGTGTGTTAGATATTGGATATAGGTTGGCATATGCAGCCTGGCAGTATTTCCACCACGACCCCGGTCCAGTCTCTATTTCTGTCTCGGTGTGCCCATATCTACTTACTTCTTCCCGCTCGCTCCTGCCGTGCCAGATAGCGGCGCATAAGCATCTCCGCAGCCATGTGGCCCTTTCATAGAACTCAAACCAACGGGTATGGCCTAGTTGCTTCCTCGGAGCAAATGCTCCGCCCCCCTCGCTCGCGCGTTTCCAGGTTCGACCCAGACGGCTCCTGGAAGGATGAGCACCCACGTCTGGTTGGCACGTTGAAGAATTTTCTTCTTTCCACCCCTTGCCCATTTTCAGGATTGAATGCAAGATCAGATCCCTGGGCGTGCCGATCATCAATATGCAGTCTGGTCTGCACCAGCAGGCCCGGCCTGAAAATAGACCCCGTACCAGGACCGATCACTGGTCTGTTACCCTTGCTGGTCGCTGATCTCAAGCGGCAGGAGGTACAAACTCACTTGCGCCCATCAGAAACTCGACCTGATCTACCTGGATAGGGTACGGCAAACAGTCTAGAACCTACAACACTCACGCCCACTGGGAAAACCTCGGGAAGAAAAACCGCAAACTGCTGTCCGATGTGCCGTAACACCAGGTCTGTTCACTCACGGTCCATGTAGAACTACCTCCCATTGGTATGAATTAATACGGACTGCCGAATGAAACTTGTTTCTGCGTGAAAGTGTCTTCCTCTTCCCATGATATCCAGTTGGGGCTGAGCAAGCGAGCTTCGACAAACCCCTTCCAGTCAAGAAAGGTATGAAAACTAGCCAGATGATTGGTAGTAGTATAGGGTAAGTTTAAACGAAACAATCATCCATGACTGTTGTCGAATCCAGCTGTCTCGCAGCAATATGGTCTGTTAAAAGATCTTGTTCGAAACAAATCGAATGACTTATGTTCCTATTACCTATCATAGGACTGGCCAGCATCCCGCTCTCTAGAAATGGCCAGGTGAGACTTGAGAAGGACCTAAACCCGACGGGTCAATTCAGATGATCAATAGAATCATGACTGTGCCTCCTTTCTCTAGAAAAGATGCTCAAGTGACTATCAGGACGACTCCCGTTTCCTCGCCAGGCTTCGCCCCCGCAAAATTTATCGCCATAAACCGAAAGACCCCTGACAGGAGGTAAAGGTATTAGATAAAACATATGTACGTGGAAAGGAACACTTAAGCCCTCAGCACCACAGGTTCCCTCTGGCCTGGCCCACAAAGTATGATTATTCCACACGACCGCCACCGAGGCCACGTAGTCCAAATCATGCTCCGCCCACATCGTGCGGGCAGCGCTCTATTCTATTATGTGCTTGGACTGCGCCGCCGCCGTGCCGTGGGCGTCTCACGCCTTGCGAGAATTAGGCCCGCGCGCCTCAGGACTGCGTCTTCCTGTAATGACCATCGCGTCAATATCTGTCCTTTTTTCCCATTCTCTTCCTTCTTCCACGTGCAACCAAGAGTGGAGAGATGGGCCACTCGAAGGAGCACCTCAAGATGATTGGGCTGGAACTTACGTCATTGAATGGTGGACTTGGGCCAGGCACCGATGGCTCTGGAGGTGTTGCCCCGGGAGACACGTTCGTGGCCCTCATATCTACCCATGCCGTCTTGACGGGGTTTCCAATATCTGGGTCGAAGGCATTTTGGCTCTGGGGTACGGCTAGGCCGGAGACCGAGGAAATGGCCAGGAAGGCGGCGAAGGCTTGAAAATGCATTGCGTGCTTGCGGCTGTGAAACGATTGGGGTGATTTGAATGGTATTCAAAACACGTGAGTGACTGAGCAACAGATCAATTGAATGACTGCGTTCTACAAGCCCGATGGTCCGGTCTTAGTAAGGATGCTTAAGAGAACATGAATCTCAAGTCCGTCTATGTTCTTTATAAGATATTCTTCTCTCGATCAACTGCCAGATCAAAAGCGCATTCTGGTATTGAAAACTGGGCGCAATGCCCACCCAAAATCCCATTCTGTCCGAATAGTTCCTTTTCCGGCACGCGCAAATACGAACTACATCGTATAACCGCATCACGGACTGCCAATATTGGAACAAGAGAGTTGCATCAAACCGGCTGACATAGCCTCATTCAACCGGCGTCAGGGGCGCCCGGGCCTCGACTCGGAAGTGGTTGCCAATCTCGGTACCTTTTCGCGCCCGGGTCCGAGGAAGTGCCAAGCCTGCCGTCCCACGCGGGCACCGGAGATGCAAGCCGCATCGGGCGGACATTGGGCAGAGAGAAACAAGGGAAACGAATATTATATCGCATGTTTTGAACGCTGGTGCTGGATATCGCTGCCGAACCGAGCGAACACATCCCCGAGTCTGTTTCTCATATGAACAACGACTTGAGCACCCTCCTAATCCCACAGACCAGGGCAAATGGTGGCCTATTTACCAACATCATGCTCCGCATGACCCAAGAGTCACATGGTCACAGACAGTGGGAGCAGTTGTGCAGTACTATTTGTATATTATCCAGGCATCTCAGAGTAGAGTGCCCAGTCGCTATTGCTCAGTTCCGGCCCGAAACCCAAATACCTGACGCTTTTCGTGGGTATCCTTATACTCCTTGGGCCCCTTGGTCTTTGTACAAGAATGACCTCGCCCTTTCCTTTCCCAGCCTGACCTCGCCCGTTTGAATCCCACATGCTGTCATGTCCTGTCTGGCCTCAGCAAATCAATTTATTGTACATGTCTTCACTCCAACTCGTCAATAGCTATGCGTCCAGCCAAGGGACTGATGCCTTGTGGCTCCTATTTATCATTCCACTCAATCCTCCTAGCCGTGCTTCTCTTGGATGGACTCCTACTACGTTCGCCTTTGCTAGGGCTCCTGTCCACTTTGAGAGGGCTGCTCCTGTCTCCCTTGCTTGGGCTCCTCCGTGATGGTGTCACAGGCGGTGGGAGGAATCTGGCATCTGGCGAGGCCTCGGACTCTGTGTCATCCTGCAGAAAAGCTCGTCTGATATGCTTCGGTGTGTGCCCGATCGGAGCGAAAATGTAGGCCTGGCTCTTATCGGGTGACATAGGAAAGCCCATTGGACCAAGACTCTGATACTGTGCTCCGGGATTCGTCTGGTGGAGGCTGTGCTCTCGGTAGTTGTGACGGAACTTGCTGAAGGCAATGTTGCAAGCAAACATGGCGATGATAGAGAAGGAGGACAGCGTCACAGTTGCTTTCCAGGAGAGTCTTGAGAAGAACTCGTTCAGAATGTCAGCCAGGTGCCCGGCCGACGCCTTGACGCCTGCCACCACGTTTGAATCTTGGCTCATGCAGGTCTCCCACTCATTACACATTCCTTCCAGGGCCGGCAGTCTGTCCTGGATCGGGGCGCATTTGTTTTCGATGTACCTCCGAGAGCACGCGCTCATCTCTTCAAGGAGCTGCGCTCTGGCCTTCTCAGACGAGTAGAGCACCTCCCCGCGTATTGCTGAGATTATGCCCCAGGCCATCCACAATACCACGCCCCCGCAAGCAGCATTAAAAAGCACCTGTAGGTACCATGAGATTATCATGGGCGCGTTGGGATTGGAGGAGATGGATGTGAGGATATGGTGTAGCCACCCCATGTCTCGATTCCGCCTGTTGCGCCTGCCGGTCGGTTCGTCGTCGTCACTACTATCGTCCTCGTCGCGACCGCCTGGGAGCCGTGACCTCGTGCTGCCCACATCCCTGTCCCTCTCCATCCTAACCCTCTTGCGGACCTTGTCGCGTTGATACCAGTCCTGCCGAGGCAGCTCACCCTTGCCGGCCTTCTTCTCGGAGAACAGATTGCGACTAATCCGGTGATCAGGGGTTGATATATTCATGCCATCAAGCAAGGCCGAGTCGTCGAAATCGGGGGTGTCGGCGGGGCCAGAAGCATCGGTCATCGCGGGGCTGTCGTCGATGGGAGTCTCGGACATAACAGAGTCTTCGAAGCGATCCTTCTGTGGTGTGGTGAAAGCAGGCGTGCTGGGTCTGGCAGTTGTGAATGCTGGGTTGCGCAGCTGCGGCGCGGTGTATTGCCTGGCTAGGGACGGGCTGAAGAGGCTTCTTTCAGGTGGGCGTGGGAAGCTCTGCTGCCTCAAAGGGCTGGCATTTTTGGGAGCGCTGGCAGAGCTGGGTTTGCTGAAGGGGTTTTCGCCAAAGGAAGCGAAGGCTGGCGCTGCAGAGTTGTGAGAAGCTTGAGTTGGCGTATCTCTGTCAGTATCAGAAGCCTGGGTGGGGGTGGACGACCGGCTGCTGGTCGCGTGATCCGAGGATATGGACAAGGACGTGGACATACGGAGTGCTGGCGGTCGTTGCGCAAACTGGTAAAAGGGACTCGACTTGTCGACTCGGACGTTCTGGAACTCGAGCCCGTCCATAGGACCCTCAGCGCCCCTTCTATTCATGATGAGGCGGCGCGGGTCGCGGGATGTGAATTCGTTACAGGTTCGGCAGAGCAGGGCTGTCTAGTGAAATGCAGTAGGATGGGGGGGAGTGATGATGGAATGCAGCTCCCATCTCCCATGCGCAAAACAGCGGGCACCAGTGGGTCTTTAAGGGAAAGCCAGGTACGGTTGGGAGAGAGAGCACAAGTGCGACGGTCGGTCGTGTTGTCCGAGGGGCCAGAAAGACCAAAGAGAGAGAGGGGTGGATGGACGTTGTGGATGGCAACCTGCAAAGCCTCTGCAGCTCTGCAGTCATGTCAACAATAAACAAGAGAACCGTCGTGCGCTAGCGTCCTTTCGCTTGCAGCCAGAAGCCAGGGGTGTCGGCTTAGTCAGCAACGACGTCCCAGGTACCCAGGTAGCGAGATACTTGGGTACATCCTGATCGACATCCCCTGCTGAGTGCACGGGCCCTGCCCATCTATTAGCCTCCAGACCCAGAAGCTAGCCAGCCAGAGCCAGCTAACAGAGCACCTTGCAGGCCTGGCCCAAAGAATCAAAGAACAACTGCCCGTTGTACAACTCGCGCCTTCTCGAATTGCACTTCCAAACAACGACAGTCCAGGCCTGACTCCACCTCCACCGACAGTGAACTTCCCTCTGCATCCTTGGCTGCCTTCTCAAGCAGAGCGAGTCCCGACCGCCCAACCCAATTCGCTTTTCCACAGCTTCCAAAAAACCAACGACACTTCTCCCACCCTTAATCACTCCCGTCTTGCCTGGGTCAACTCCTTCAACCAAACAAAGACACAATGTCCGATATCGAGGACAACGACTCCCGCCAGGCGCCTGAGGATGACATCCGAGCAGGAGGGAACGACGACGACGCCATGTCCGACCATGACTCCGACATCCTGTCCGACGTCGACGTCGGCGATCTCGAAGAATACGATCCCCTCAAAGCCAATATCGAGCAGCGGCCAGTCGACATCGACGAGGACGTGGCCAAGTCGCTCAAGGCCACCAAACGAAAGCGCGCCGAGGGCGAGACAGCAAAGAGGCCCAAGGAGGGCCGGAGGCCGAAGAAGCGCCGCGCCGAGGACGGCGACGAGGTCAGCGCCGCCGACGGCACCATAATCGAGGGCAAGAGGCGGCGCGCGGGGGCTGGGCAGGGCGGTGGCGAGAAGAAGTCAAAGTCCCGCTCCAAGCGGCCGACGCCGGAACCCGAGAACGACGAGCACCTGACGCCTGAGCAGAGGCGGGCGAGGGCGATCGAGAAGGCGATGGATGCAGCTATCAAGGGCAAGAGCAACAAGAGACGTACCAAGAAGGACGAGGTGGTATGTCTTCACAGACTGAACAAGTCACCATGCAGGGTCGTTAGGGAGTTCACATGCTGACATCACATCGTGCAGGATCTTGAAGAGGAGCTCGACGATATCATCGCGGACCTGAAGATCAGGATGGAGACAGCATGCCAGGAGGACAACGCGGCGCGCGACGAAGACCGGGCCGCCGTAAACAAGATCAAGCTGCTGCCTGAGGTTATGACACTGCTGAACCGGCAGAACATCCAGCACGCTATCCTGGATCCCGAGACCAACTTCCTGCAGGCCGTCAAGTACTTCCTCGAGCCCCTGCGAGCCGACGGCAGCCTGCCCGCCTACAACATCCAACGCGAGGTCTTCACCGCCTTGACCAAGATGCCCATCGAGAAGGAGGCCCTGTCGTCCAGCGGCATCGGCCAGGTCGTGCTCTTCTACACCAAGACCAAGCGCGCCCAGCCAGAAATTAAACGCATGGCCGAGCGGCTGATGGGAGAGTGGAGCAGGCCCATCCTTCAGCGTACGGATGACTACAAGAAGAGACAGATCGAGGCGCGCTACATCGATCCAGAGTACGTCCACTCCCATCCCCACGAATCCTTTAAAAAAAAGTCCCGTGCACTAATCAATCACTCCACAGCGCCCTCAAGTACAGAGGCCCCGGCTCCCAGTCCGCCCCCTCGTCACAGCAGTCCCTGGCCCACCGCCCAGGAGCAAATGGCAAGAAGCAGAGCTCCGTGTCCGAAAGGCTGGCGGCCAAGCGCGCCGCCGCCCTCGAGCCCGTGCGGGCGAACCCCAACCGCGCACGCCCCGCCGGCATGCCCGTCAGCTACACCATCGCGCCCATCTCGCAGCTCGGAAGCGGCGGCGGGCCGGACCACAGGCCCGTGGGCGCCGGTAGCGACCAGGCGTTCAGGAAGATCACGCAGGGTAAGAAGAAGAACTAGGCGGTTCTCGAGGGATTCAAGGGGAAAACCCTAGGGGTTGGAGGCTCAGGGCGCAGGGCGCTTGGTTTGCGACCATGCGGACGTTGGGTGGCCGCCGGCATGCCTGCCTGACCACTTCATATGCGTGGTTGCAGGCGGCGGCGGCAGAAGCGGAGGAGGCGACGAACGTACTGCGGTGCTGTTTCCATGGGAAGCCTGGTCGAAGTCGAGCTGTGCACCGATTAGCGGATGTTTTTGGACTCATGACGGATGGAGAAGGGTGCGGGTAGCACAATTGACACAAACTATGAAGTAGGAACGGTCACCACGCTGTTCACGTGCACAAGCATGGTGAAGGATCGCGAGCCTACGGGCGGGAACGATTACTTGATCAGGCCGGATTACTTGGCCGGTCCATCAAGGTACAGTCGTCAGGAATTTACTTTCCTGTCATGCTCCATCCCGAAAAGAAAGACGAACAAAGCATATAGTACCGCATATGGTGGTTAGAACCAGGTCACAGAGAGGGTCATCACTTCGGATACAAATTTGATCCTTTCCCCTCCACAATGCAAGCTGACTTCAGAAGCGCTCCTCCCCACGTATCCACGACCTCTGTCACCACCAAGCGCGTGCAAATTCGCGGACTGATCTTGCCCCTTTCCTCGTCCATCACCGCCCTCCGCTGCCCTCTTCCCGCACAACCACCACCACCACCACCAAGGGACGACATCAAGGGCAGACCCGAAGTTCGTCTTTCTTTTCGGGATGGAACATGACCCCAGGGGCTGTCTCTACTTTGGTATCAAGGGAGGAAGAGCACGAGGTAGGGGCCACTTTCTACGAGTTGCTGGCGAGAGAAGCCAATGAGGACAAGCAAGTCCCCAGCTAGGTGTGGTACGATCTCACTATACTATGTTGTCATTTATTGTAAGATGATATGGTATGGTATGCCGTATATATGGTTGTGTTCTGTTATTGTCGATCCCATGATCCATCCAACTCCATACACAATGATGATGCTTGCTCCTTGATTTCCGTCCGTCCGGCCATACGACCAAATAGTCATCCCATCATTATAACTACTTCACCGCGGCGGCAACAACGTGCCACCAAGCCCCAAACTTCTTCCCCTGTGATGATAGCAGCCATGGTTGCAATTACACCAAAGTCCCTTCCCCGTACCTCTGGCATATATCTCCCCCTAGACCCTTTTCCTCGTCGTCCCTCGCCCGCGGGTCAAAACTGGCTGTTCCACCCCTGTGGCCGTCGCGTGTTGTGCTTGCTTCAAGAGAGACACGATGTTCAGCAACAGTCAAATGATAAGGTAGGCGTCGAGATTCGTCACCATCCAGGCTCTCAGCAAAGAACGCTTACTCTCGAGTTTTCTGCTCTGGTTGTGTCTGTCTCTCTCTCGCCTCTTCTCATCTTTCTTTGTCTATTCAGGGCAAGGGCCAGGGCTTAACCCGGATAATTGGACTGATGCTCCTCCTCTTCCTACTCTCCTGTCTTCTCCTTCAGACCCCTTGGGACTTGTAATACCAGCGTCTTCATCAGAGTCATTGTCCTCATCAACACGAAGACTCACACCGCCATCAACATCACTGTCTTCATCAACCAGGAGACTTGCGCCACTTTCTTGTTGGTCGTCACTCTCTTTGGCATCATCACCGTCGTCTGTCTCGGCCTCGGTTGGCAGAGTGCGACGGGGCAGCAGGTAGTCGAGCCCATCCCTAAGAGACAGTCCCTACCGCCTCCGGATCTCGTTCGCCCACCCGTCTATCCCCTCGCCCCGGGACCCGACCTCCAATCCCTCGATTTTGATGCCCTTCATCCCTGCTGTGTCCTCCAGCCAGATGTGACCGGCCATGCCGCCAGCATTGGCCCGCTTCTCCGGAACGAGCTCCAGCATGGGGATCAGGAAATCCGCAATGCGCTTCGCCTCCTCCTCCTTGAAGTGGTACTTCTCCTTGAGGACGTCGGGCAGCGCCCAGTGGCGCAGCCGGTGGATATTGCGCAGCTCGCCCTTGCGATTGAATATCTCCTGAGACCACTTGCCCGACAGGCACAGCGACTTTGGGAATGGCCCCATTAACTCTATTATCTGGGCTATGTGATCGTCGTCCTTGCCATACTTCGTACCGGACTGCGGGTCGAAAAGATAGTCACCAGTAATGAGTTCGAACACCTGCAAAAATAACCGTGGTCAGCTCGTAGCAACATCGAGATAGCTGCGGGCGCAATCGATAATGGATAACTGACCATAGCCGCCATACTCCATACGTCAGTGCTAGCCCCCCATTTCGAACCAAGTATCACCTCAGGCGAGCGGTATTGTCTTGTCTGGATATCGTTTGTGAAGTGGTGGTTCACCCAGCAGGCGTTACCCAGGTCCGCAATCTTGACGCTGATGACGTCCAGACCGAAGTCTTCAGCCTTCCGCTTTTCGCCTGTCGATGATGACGAGGAGTTGGAAGACTTGTCCAAGGAGATGCCAGATACTTCTTTCGTTAGGAGATCCCTGGGGCCAAGGAAGTCGGTCAGTATGTGCAACGACAGTGATTGGGCAATGGAGCAAGGCGGCTCGAGCGTCATTTAGGGGCGTACTCACGCTGTCTTTTCCCGCTGTTTCTGCTTGATCTCGTCGGTTGGTGATGATTCTTTCGGTTTGTTGCCTGCAACAGCTTAATGTTAGCAAGATAGGCTTCAAGTGGTGATGGGACACGCGGCAGATTGACGTGGACAATCTCTGGGCTCTGCAAGCCCAGAGTGTGGCGAAGGGGACGTGGCGCGGGGCTGGTTGGCCTCTTGGTGGCGGTTTTGGGGGCCGGCTGCAGGGTGCGGAGCAAGGCCGGCAGACAAGTTGGGACTCACCTTCGTTCAGCATCTGGCCAAGGCTGGAGTGTGAATTTGGCGATGGGAAGAGGTTGTTGTGGTTGAAAGATGCGTTGAGTGGCGACGGTAATGGCTGGCTGCCGGTAATCAATGTCCTACGTCTCCTCCGGCCGTTGCGATTGTTCTCCTTATCTGACGGTTCGCTCTTGACAACCTTCTTGACAATCTGCTCGACGTCACCGATCTCGATCAATACGTTCTCGGGCTTGAGATCGGTGTGTATGATGCCGCACTCCCGATGGAGATAGTCGAGTCCCAGCAGTACTTGTTTCGTGATCTGCTTGACCAACGGCATAGGTATGCCGCGGTGGTTCCACTTCTTGATAAGACCCAACAGGTTCTCGCCAAGGACCTCGAAAACCATGCAGACATGCGTTCCGTTGGGGCCTTTGTGTTCGAAGGAGTCGAGGAGACTGACGACGTGTTTCCGGCCGGGGTGCTCAGGCTTCGCGGTGACGATCTTCTGGAGAAGTTTGATCTCGTCGATAGCGGTCTCTGTGTAGTGTGCGGCGGAGCGCACGACCTTCAGGGCAACATGCTTGCCGGTGGTGTTGTCGCGCGACAGCCAGACGGTAGAGAAATGACCCCAGCCCAGCTTGCGCACGACTGTGTATTTGCCATCCTTGAATTTTTCGCCAATGGAGACGGGGTGGTAGCCTCCCTTGCAGTAGTCCTCGGAATCCTCCTCATCGGCTGTGTTTTCGGCGGCATCCTCTGGGGAGGACGAGGATGTGGGGGATGCTTGCATGGCGGAGAGCTGGGCGGTCCTGTGGGTGGGCGCAGACTGTCAGCAATGTGGAAATGGGCCAAGTTGAGACGGGTCAGGGCAGTCAACAAGGTTATCGCAAGGCGGAGGTGATAGTTGCGCAATGTCAGGCACTAGCGGACGAGTGTACAAGATAGGCAAGGGTTGTGCTCTCTGGGGTCGGGATGTGGTAGTGCGATTCAAAGTAAAGTGAAGTGGCGGGTGGGCGCGGGTGGTGGGGAGAGCTGGTGTGGTTTTTTTTGCCCGGGTTGCGCCCAACTCTGAGGCAATACGGAGCGAAGCGAATCGAATTGAAAGTGAGACTAAGTGCGGCGCCGGTGCTCGTGCTCGTAACCAGGGCGGGTGCTGACAAGGCAGGACGGGCGGGCGCACTCGCACTCGCGCGCTGGACCTTGACATGTACCTGCACTCATTACGGGGAGGGTCTGGAAGGGGGCAGTGGGTGTGGTGTCAGATGCAAAGTGGGCGGGCGGTAAAAACCTTGTTTTCAACATTGGGTCCTTTTTGTCGGTTTCGCGCAGAGGTGGAAGAGTGTTCTTGGACTTGAACATGGTCATAGTCTCGCAGTATTCTAGTAGGATAGCAGAGGGCGATCGGTCGGTCGAAAAGGGTTGGGGCTGAGGAGGGGGGAGGGAAATCCTGGAGACGCAATTGGCATCTCCAGAGTGGATGTGGCTGTGGATGCGGATGCGGATGCGGATGTGGATGTATGTTGTTGTAGTTGTTGGAGGAGGAGGACAAGGTCAAGAACGAAGACGAGGGCCGAGGACCAGGACGAGGACGAAGGCACGCAGGTGCAGGCGCAGGCGCAGTTGCAGTCCAGTCGAGTGCAGCCCAGGTCGCAGATGCAAGAGTGCCCAGCCCGAGTGGGAGTGGGAGTGGGATGGGGAGAGTTGGGGATGGAGATGAGATGGGCTGCGGGATGGGGATGTTTGAGATGGCAAGTCAAGCCAGGGCAGGTCAGGTCAGGTCAAGTCATCGCATCAGGTCAAGCCAGGTCAAAGTCGAGGTCTGCTAGTCCAGACCACTGCGGTTCATCCACTCCTGTACTCAGATCCTCAGGTCCGCCCAAGGTCAAGTGTGCAGCAATGAGTGCCGTCCACTCGTCATGTTGGAGACGAGGAACATAGAGGCGGGCGGCAGGGAGCGATATGCGCAGGTGGATGGACCATACAGTAAATGACCGACCATTGTGAGTGAGTGACATGGGTGGTGGGTGGGGTTGGAGGGGAACCAAGGTCAAGCGCCTGCTGCCCACTGGGACGGGGCCTCACTTGGGCTCAGGTCCAAGTCCAATCCAGGTCCAGGCTCAACGCTCAGGTGCCAGTTGCCAGGTGCGACTGGCGCAGGTGCGGAGTTAAAGGTGAGGGCCATCCCGTCCCCTGTTGCATCGCATCAAATCGCATCGCATCGCACGGCATCGTGTGTACCCAAGGCACCAGACCAAACCAGACCAGACCAGCCGCAGCCCATGACCCAGGCAGGCCTGGCCAGCTCTGTTCCAGTCTCAGTCGGCCAGTAGCGTGCCAGGTGCGCGGATGCCAGAGCAGGCGGGGGCCAAAGAGACAAGCAGGCAGGCGCAGGCGCAGGCAGGAGGCAGGCAGCGCAGGGTAGGCGGGTAAGGCAAGCAGGCGGAAGGCACCAGTCAGAGGGGTCCTCAATCCGTTTCGGACCTGATTCAGCAGCAACTGACTGTGGCTGCGAGCCAGGCTTCATCCCACTCTCTGAGCACCACCTGGGCAGTATAGACCCCATGAACATATTTCCTTCTCAATGCCACTCCCCTTCCTCCCCTCCCATCCCAAACTTTTGGTGGGAAGAGGCCGGGTTTCGCGGATTGGGTGAATGCTTGTTGAGGATGCTGCTCAGGTCGACCATCAAAACGCATCAAGACGTACACTGACGCCCTGTCCTGCCCAGCCCAGCCCAGCCATGGCCTTTCGAAGCTTGTCTCGTCCTGTCATGGCCCGGGAGGATCCCCACGATACAAAGCCTCCTGCCCCCTCCTTATCGCACTGACCACATAAATCAGCCTGCTCCACTTTTGTGCAGCTGCCGCCCTCGAATGAGATGACACAATGCTCTACCCCGCCACTTGAGCAGCACCAAAGGCAATAGAGCGCAAGGCAGCACCGCACCGCGGCACAGCATAGCACTTGCATATGTATGCGAGGCATATCAGGACGGCCAGACAGACAGACAGACAGACAGACAGACAGCCAGCCAGTCAATCGATCAGTCAGTCAGTCAGAACGACAGGCTCAACCTCAGAGACAGACTCAGGAGACACCCGCGAGGAGACCACGACCCAAGACACACGACGGCTCATCAGCATGAAGCGCCACACAGTTTACCACGCCCACCACTGACGGCTGCAGTCTTGGACAAGCTCAGCAGGTTGTCGCCACAGCCTCAGATCCAGATCTCATGGAAGTGTTGGTTGGAAGCCAAGGGTCTTCTGTCCTCGCAACTCTTTTCTCTCGGCCGCAATCAGCTCCTGGCCAGGACCTTGCCTTGCGCTGCTTGGCATGCTCTCATCTGAGCCAACTCTCCCTGCTTCCGCCACCCGTGCACCCCAGCTTGGAACCGTCTGGCTGGCTGACTTGACTGACTGACCGAATGACTGACCGGCAAACCTGAGCCAGAATGCGACCTGTGCTCAACTCTCTCTCCCCATGCTGCGGAACACTGCACAGCACAACACAGGACGAGCAGCGGGACACAGACCAAATCCAGACCCAGATTCCGACGAGACAGGGTTGACCTGCGCAGGAAAACTGACGAGGAGAGAAAGGCATAATAACATCATGTGACGATCCAGCAACACAGTCAACAGGAAAGAAAAGAGAACCAAGAAAAGCATGCACATACCCTGCCGCCGGGTTGTCCGTCGTGATGATGGGCTTTAGCCCCTCCTTCTTCCGTTTCTTGTTGATAGCCGCCACCGTCTGCGCCGCCGTTGTTGGCGAATTGTTGCCGTTTCCAATGTTATTTCCGCCGCTACCGTTTGCCCCAGAAGCAGTGGCTTCGGCGGCCGCCGTGGCCGCAGCAGCCGCTGCCACGGCTGTTGCCGCTGCCGAAGCCGTCGTCATCGAAGGTGCCGCCGCCGCGGTCACCGTCGCGGGTGTGACGGCTGGCGCCTCCTGCCGGGCCTGTTGCATCTTGGCCGTGGGCGTCGCGCCGCTGACGCCCGTCGTCAGTCCCACGCCGCCGGAGACTGGGGCGCCTCCTCCGATGCTGTCCTCGTTGTCCGTCGCTGTTGCCGACTTGGGCTCGAGTTGCGGTTGGGAAGACTGGTGCGCCTCTGGGTCTTGTTGATGCTGTGTCTGCTGCTGCTGCCCGCCGTTCATGGTCGCTTGTTATTGTATAAGTCGATCTCGGTAGGATTTTGAATAAGGGCGGGATGGATAGAGGTTCGTAGTCTCGTCGCTTCGTCAACGTCTAGTTGGCTCTAGAATTGGGGCAGACGGGGCCGCGATTACTGTTTGTGGTGTTGTGAGAAAATGTCTCGGTCTTTTTGTTCCCAATGTTCCACAACGAGCCAAATATGGTAGGCCTTTTGAAGTGGGAAAAAGGATATCTCTGGCCGTGTTTTGTAGATGATGATGAGGTTGGTAATCGTTGTCCCTTGCTGCTGTTGACAGAGGGAAATTTTTGTCGGGCTGCAAAAGTAGGTAAGATGGGCAGAATGCTGATGCGAACATGCAATACGCTGGCGCTGAGCTGCAGTGGACGGCAATGATGATGATGATGACAATGCTGTGCTGCTGATGCTGCTGCTACAGTAAAAGGAAATCGGCAGCGGTGGTGAGTGGCAGGGGGCGCCCGATTGCGATTGGCGATCAATCTGAGCTTTATTATTTTGGTCCTGTCTCTTTTTCCTGATCTGCCCGGTGCTGCTGCTCGTGTCGAGGGGCAACGCTGCGGCTGCAAGGCGGGTCGCGTCAGGCTGATCTTCAATTTCTCCTTCCCTCTTTTGGTCACAGTCTTGATCTGGAGGAGGGGCTGGGTCCCCTTGTTGGGCTGGGCCTTTTCTATCTGTCTCCTCCCCCTTCCAAGGTTGTTGACTTTGGCAGGGTTCCTGGGCCGTGAAGGATTTATCTGGGGAAGTGCGGGCTGGGACAGGCGCGGAAGAGCAGGCAAGGATCGAGCTGATTAGACCTGGGCGGGCTGCGGATAGATGGACTAGATAGATGCGGCGTGTAAATTGATGGCTGGGCCTCGGTTCGAGTCCGTCCGTGGGTTCGAGCGCGAATATCAAAACACAACGGCGATAGCAGATCATGCAACAAGCAGATTGGAGAGGAAGAAAGCAGCGCTGCGTTGCACGCTTCGGGGCTACTTTGGGCTCTGAACTGTGCAGTGCACGATCAATTCGGCGGCGTGGCTGCCGAAGAGCGGTGGGTCGGGGCCAAAGCTCCTGGTGGTGACGCAACAGCAGAGAGGATCGAGGATATCCAGTCGTTCTAGGTCGTGGTAGATGGTGGGTGGTCGGTAGGCGAGCCAGCCAGGAGACAGACTACTGGGCAGCTAGAAGGTAGGTATTGGGTCAAGTTGTGTCAGGCAGGCCGAGCAGGACCTCTCCCTCTGTTCTAATCAAACAGAATCTTGAAGCAATTGGAAGTTGATGGTCTGCGTACGAGGGTGGGTTGTTGCTGATGGCCCGTGAGGGAGCCCCGGTGATCGAAGTCGAGTTGCAGGTCGCCAAGAACATGCGGATACCTGGACTGTCGGTCGTATCGGCGGGCTGACTGACATGCACGTCAAAGTCGACTGCGATCAAGGTAGGACCGACAGGAGGAGGATGTCATGATAACGCCGCCGGTCGCACTAGACTGCTGCAGCATCTGGGGAGAAGGAGCAAGAAGAAAATATGTCTGGCAGAAAGATTAAATTACCAAGGTGTTGTGCACGGCGGTAACCAGTCTGGCCTTGTTTTAGAGCCCGCCAGAATCCCAAGCCCGTGGAGGGGCAGCTCCTGCCCAGAGTGTGCCTGCCATTCCTTCGCACTTGAGCCCAACTACCCAATCTTGTTCAACCCATCATCATGACCCCTTTACAGTCCTTACCCCGATCGATATCCTGTCCAGTCTCGTCTGCGCCTTCTTATCATCGCTCAACGACTTGGGAGTGTGTGCCCGCGCCCGGGGCGCGAAGGACAATAATGGGGGTCACACGAATAAATAACAACATTGACAACTCGGCGTGCTCGCGCTTGATTATTAGTCTGCTGTAGGAAAGTGCTCACCGTTCATGGCAACCAAGGAGAACCCTGTGGGCATGTAGCACAAGTGCCTGCCACATTGTCCCGGGCTGGGACAGTCGGTTGCCCTCGCCCGTGGTTCCCCCAAGTTGCCCCTCCATTTATTAGGTCGCTGCTGCCCATAAACATCGCAACTGATTCCCCTGGGTAGCGGGTTGCCGAATGGGGCAAGTGCGCAGGCCAGAATCGCAAGCCATGCCTGGGACGGTCTTCGTTGGGGCGTCCACTCAACTAGGTACTGTGTAGGTGCGTTACTATTGCCCTTCTTCCTACCACATGTCAACCCAACTGTTCAGTCCCGCCCGCCCCTCGAGATATCCGGGAAACCTTAAAAAACGCACCTAACACAGTAACCTCCGGCCGCCCAACCAAGATCAGGAAAAGGCTGGGCTGCTGGGACGCCCACTAAAATGACCTCATCGTGGTACTGTGGCTCCCTGACACCATCGGGCCTGTCATCCAACAGCCACGACCCACCTCCAATGTGACCCTGCGATTTCCAAACCGCAGCTGGCTGGCTGACCCCACGCAGCCTACGATGGACGAGTGTGGGTAGCATCGCGGGCAGAGCAGGTCACCTCAACAACAACATGACTTACACCGTCGCTCATCGCAGACCACAAAGTCAGCGAAGCCAGCCCGTCGCACATCGTTCGTCATGCCGCATCCCCTTGCGGCGAGGGCGCCAAACCCGAGCTTTATCCAAAGACTAGCTTTCGTGAGGGACTGTGCGCCAAGCAAATAGCCAGATCTCGCAAATCTCGAGTAGATAGATAACCCTTGCGGTACATAGTCTACAACCCGTCAAGGTCACACGTGTGGGACGCGACGAACAAGCATAACCGTACCGCACAGAACGAGTTCGTCTCTCCCTCTCTTCGTGTCCGCTATTCGGCTTTGCACGCCTTCTCTGCCGCTCAGATGAAAAAGAAGTTTGCGATCACATGATCCTGTCCGAAGCACAGACACGCATGCTCTCGGCCGGCTCGTTATTGGCGTGCGGGAGGCTCCCGGTGAATCTCCTGACCTGAGACAATTTCAAAGGGGCGACATGGAAGATCACGAGACGGGCAACGATACACAAGGCCATATCCGAAGGTGAAGACGTCACAGCATGATTCACCCAAGCCGGTCTGTCTGGTTATATTCACTAAAATTTTCGCTGTGGGCGAAAGTGCTCTTCCCTGCGACTGACTCGATCCCATCGCTGGATCAGGCATTCCGGGTGGCAGTCGGGATGCCTGCCTCGGTTGACTCGGTTGATCAATCCCTGGATGATTTCTGTACAACCTCAGTTTGGCAACCGTAAATTTCATACCTAGTAACAGGTGTGTTGAATTACCATTCTTCAGTGAAGAGTGCGCAAGGACAGCACCCAGGGAAGTCAATGAGGAGTAGGCACTCTCGACACTACAGACATCAGGAGGGGTTTTCACAAAAACGGTCCTGGCTTTTCGCGCAAGTGAGGCACACTTTTGCTGGCGGTGTGTGTGATGTGTATCTTGCCACCTCCAGAAATTTTGACAGCTTCAACTTGCTCGCAGCGAGATCTGATGAAGTAATAGCACCTGGCCAACTCCGTTGACTATTAGCCCTGACAGCCCTCCACAACTACCTACGCATTTATCAAACTGTCAAAAAACGAGGCTTAGACAGTCAGAGATTCACAGTAGCTATATATGAGCTATTATCCTGCATGTGTTACTGCAAGTCCATTTCGACTATTCTAAAGTATGAAATTGGATATTTGCACCTGCAAAATGGATGGTACACCAGTGCATTATAATGACAAGCACAAACCATGGCTAATACCCACTCCCACTCCCACAATACCTTATACTTACCTATACCTACACCTAGTACGGGGGGGGGGGGATATAGCGGTGTACCCTCCTTTTTACAGGTCCGAATATCCGATTTCTGAAGTATTAGGTATGACTACCATTACTGCCAAGGAGGTCGAGAATCCGATATCTGTTTCGTTGGCAAATCCCTAGTCCGAATCATCGTCACTGGTGTCCACGTCGCTTTCAGAGCTCCCCGACTCTTCTAGAGAATCCCGGGACTCGCTGGCAGACCCAACACCGCGGCGCCGCGCCTCTAACCGCCTGATAGCAGTCTCGGATACCTCATGCAAGTACTCTGTATTGAGTCCCTGGCCACCGACGTCGACACGATCCGGTACGTACAGCTCGTCCCCAACAGCCGCCGGGGAGAGCATGTGCTCGGGGAGGAGGTCCGTCAGCAGGACCTTGACTATGGGTCCCGTGGACCGGTCGACGAGCTGGGAAATGCCCCTGATCGCGTCTACCTCCTTTTCTGCGTCGCCGCTCAGCCGAGATAGTGAGTCGATAATAACGAACACCGACTCGTTCTCCGGAGTCTCGCCCATCAAGCGCCTAAGCAATTTCAGTGCCGAACGGAGGCGTGTCTGACCCTTCCCGCAGTTTTTCTTTGTCCCGAGGTCCGAAAGGTCCGTGTGTTTCTGAAGTTGGTGGGCGAGTTGTGAGTTGACGCTGTTGATGACGGCTATGGTGCCGGATGTTTCGGCCCTTCGTGGGCCCTCTTCGGTCCGCAGTCCGCAGGAGTGGTACAAAACGGGGCTGTCGTGGCTCTGGCGGAGACTCTGTGCCAGGAAAGCGGATGAGAGCGAGATGGCGTTCGCCTGGGTCTGCGGTGCAGTCTGGCCCTGTATGACGAGGAGGCTGGACTTAGGCTCTTCCAGCCATCTCAGAACCTTTTCCGATGTCAAGACGTATTGTACTTGATTTTGTTCAAGCCGTTGCAGGTTGTGTTGGAGTGATTCGCTGATGTCATTCTCGGCTGCCGAGACGAAATCGAGCGGTAGCCGCGCTGACCAATGCTTCAGTGCCTTTTTGTTCAGTCGCGGCGATGGCTCGGGAGTAACTGGTCTGGATGAGATCAATACTGGCTGGTCGAGGCCTTGAACCAAGAGGTAGTCCGACTTTCGAGCTATGACGAAGCATTAGTGAATTCGAACTTCGTATTTGGCCTTTGATCAACTTGCCTCGTCCGGTGCGGGAGTCGAAGGCTTCGCTGCTGGTCAGGAGTTTGTATGTCATGTTGAGGACGCCTAGATTCGCTTCCTTCATACGAATCTCCTCGCTGGCATTCCCATGTTTCTCTTCGGCCTCAATAGTCCTCCGTCCACTGTGATCCAATGCGCTCAGCCTATTTGCCTCTTTCTGATTCCCTTCCAGTCGAGCTAAACTCCGTTTCACTGAAAGAATATGCTCTTCCAGTCTGCCCAACCTCTGCTCACTGCAAATGTACGCCTCTTCTTTGAAACTTTTCAATGCCTCTTCAAGATCTTTCAGGGCTTCATCAATCTCCTTTCCGTAAGCTTTGCCCTTGATTACAGCCTTGAGCCCTTTCCCTGAAAATATCTTGTCAGCAGTCTCAGACAAGGGGGCTTTATATAGAGACGTCGTGGAGGGGAACACCTACTAGCGATGGTCTTTGATAATTCCTCCACGATTCTGTCAAGAACCTTGAATAGACAAACGAAAACCGAATCGGCAGCTAAATAAAGATTCACAGATCTATAGTGAACTTCACTCAACGCTTGGACAATTCGAAGCTTCTCAGGTATAGCCTCAAGGGCAGCGTATATGCTTTCGCGGAGTGACTCGACTCGTTCAGCAGCCTAACACATTCGTCACACCTTTTCTGCAACTCAGGCACCGAGATTAGACGAAGTGAACTCACAGCCAGTATCACGGTAAAGCCGCCAGAAATGACAGAACCGTAAGAATCGCTAGGCACGAAGTTGAGCAAGCACTGGAGAGGACTCGCATTCTTTCCGGCGAAGCGGAAGCATTTCCTGATCGCTCCGGTGCAGCTTTTGACATCCGCAGCTGTTTTATGCTTTTCATAGACCTTGTCGGCAATTTGGATAACGTCTTTCAAGTTGTACTCGTTCGGCTTTTTCAGTGTAATGTCTATTTTACTGGCTAAATCGTGCTTTTTAAGCGTCTGGGAGAATCGTTCGAGGGTTTCCTGAAATATCCGGATTCTCTTCTTCGATTCTGCATAATAATCAACCCTAGATTGTAGAGCGTGTCAGAATCCGGTCTTCTGCTTTGCACACGGCGTAGATGCGCCAAGGGAGTTGAGGCTCACTCGGCAATCCCATCTTGCGACTTGAAACGGTCAAGCTCGGGTACGAACTCGGCCTGAGCCCCTGCTGAGATCTCCAATCCAAGAGCCGAGTCGATTCGGTTTTCGACGAATTCAGCGGCACTGTTTGTCAAAAGTGTGGATCGAACGACCATAGGTTGATTGTTTTCTGCCATATCGAGGTTAGGGGCGTCCTCCCACCAGCTAGAGAGGCGAATCTATCTTGATATTTCTGGGCGTTTCGCAAAGCTCTTAATCACAATCCACGAGACGACGTGATGTGTTTCATTAGATGACAAGAAGTTTGTGAGCCCAAATGCAGTAGTTGCACGTCATGGATCTGAGCAGAGCTGGAGTACTCGCTGAGAGAAGTCGTAGACCGAATTTGACATCATTTATGCTGCTGATATGCAGCCTTGTCTAGGTGGATTGAAACAGCACCCATGGCTAGTATACCACGTAGAGGACCGGGGCAATATGACCGGGTGTGGCACACCTACCTACCCCAGGCGCTTACTCTCCTGCACATAAGCAATAGTCCCAATACCCTGGACGTCTGCGACCAATGCTGTGAATGTCTGAAATGGGATGTGCTTCTTTTTCATGTTGTGCGTTTCAGCTGAGAAATCCTTTCGAGAAAAGATTGAACTAGGCATGCTGATCGCTGTGTCAATCACTTCCTTCGCCTGTACTCAGCTCCTACCGTCGAGTGTAACCACTTCTCCAGAGCCTCATCATGCCATTTGAAGACTTGTGCTCCTTGTCTCATGCAGCTATAATTTCTCGAGTTTTTTGAACCATCAAACCTTGGTTCTGGGAAGCTACTTACCAAACTTGAAGCCATTCAAATTTCCTATTCATCCAGTAATCATGACAGACGACACTGCAAGTGGTGAATCTGGGGGAAACCTCGAGGCCGTAACATCAACCGCCCAGACCGCTGCCCACACCAAGCTAGCGCAGCCTGGTGAAGGCACGGATGGCAAGAACGACCAGGAAATGGAGATTCCAGGCAGCGCTGAAAAGTCAAAGGTTGACGGGGCAGAGGTGACAAAGCCTACAAACGCGAGCGATGCTTTTCTTGTCACAGAGAAAATGCCGGACTATGTGCACTACTTTCGAGAAGCCATTAAACGGGGCGGAGCCGAACTGGAGTATTTTATGGACGTAGTGGCTGAGCACGGAACTTCCAAGGAAATCTACGACTTGTGGGCGAAGAAGCTTCGAAAGTACGCTGAATCTTATGACAAGAGCCCCGCCAGTGAAAGAGCCCCTAGGCTAGCACGATCCTTCATCGACTATGTGGGCACAGTCGACGATAGGCTGCAGAAGATTGAGTCCAAAATTGGCATGACTGCCAAGGCAACGAAGAAGCCCGAGGACGTTCCGGGAAAAGCACACTCTGTACAGACGAGGTTCTACAACGCGTCTGCTCAGCCGCAGTCCCGAAATGCAAGCCTAGACGATGATGAGCCAGGCTGGAATATAGAAGGCAGCTTTCTCTCTGAGGTGGACCCGAAGCATTGTCTACGCGTCCTTTTCAGCTGGGTCCAGGACCACAGCACCGGCACCGACTCTGAACGCGATGATGAGCATCCTGGCCCTGAGAGCATCGAGATATCCGAAATCAGGATTAACTCTGACCCAATTACCGCTTTCCTGGCAAAACAGTTGGATTACGAAGTTCACAAAGACAGCGTTGTTCACCTGAAGCGGCCTTTCAGGTCACTGATTAGAAACGTTGACTCCATCAAAAGACAACTTTCCTTCTTGGAAAACGAATTCAGGTAATATCGAAGCTTCTACTTGGACACTTATGTGGTAACGAGAATGAGAGAACTAATTCGCTTGACAGGCACGTTGGTAATGCGCCCGAGCCGCAGTCACTTGAGTCGCAGACAGACGATGTTCACTCCAGGAATGGTCCCTCAATCCAGCCGAAGACGGGCAAAACAGATCCAGATAAAAGCTCCAGAAAACCATCCTTCGACCGCAAAGAAGCGCTGAATGACTTCAAAGAGCTGGTAGCATTCTTGGACAAGTACCTCGACAACGAAATCTCGACGTACAAGGGATACACTACAGGACTGCTTGAAGAGATAGCCTTCGAGAATCTATGGATGCTTTTTGACACCAACGAGCTGATCTACTGTCACACCCAAAAGAGGGATGGTACGCTACCAAGAATATACAACGGGGATAACCGCAGCAACGGGGTCTTCCCCCTTCATGTCTTTACACCGCAGGCATATCGCGTACTTGCCACTTCCGGAGGTATTCCTGCGACCAAGGAAAAGAGGAAAGCAGGCCGATCATCCCTAGAGCAGAGCATCTTCGATCAGATTACCGATTCAGGGGAAAAGCCGGGCAATGTAGCCCTTTCGTCAAAAAGAGACAGATACACGCCCTTCTACGTCGACTGCTACTTTGTTCATTTTGACGGCTCGAGGTTCAGCCCTGGGCAGAACTGGCTCGAATTCAAGCCTTTCGAGGGAACAGTCAAAGTACTGTCCCTTCTTGCATATCCAATGCGCTACAAACCCAGCGAGCTGGGCGAGGCTTCGGATCTACACGACCGTGGGCGCCAATTCCTGGACCTGACGGTCGTGGATCACAGACACTACGATGGCTTCACACTGAGCGGAGACAGAGAAGACATCAACAGTCCAGTCATAATAGACTACAAAATGGGCCTTGAGAACAACAGGGAGTGGGACCCGAATTTTCCCTGGGCCTTCATGGCCGGTTGGAAAGACGAGCCGAGGCAGATTTTTGAGATACCGACGCGGTCATGCTCACACGTCGACTGCCACAAGTCTGTCTGCCTGGAGGATGCCTACCTAGCCCATCAGAGGGACCTGTGCGTGAAGAAAATGCGCAGCTTGGCTAGTCAGCTTGATGAGCTCGAGATACCCACCTCAAGAGCCGGGCCTGGGTTGGAGAAGTTGAAATCCGAGATAGTGAAGATGGGTCTTCTGGATATTCTTCCAGGATATGGCTTGGCGTATGTCTTGCGCGGTCGCAAATGGGGTAAGTCATTATAGGTTTTAACAACGCATCACCATGCCTGTACAGTGCAGCTAATCGATTGATTGCAGTCAGGGTAGACATCATGAAGCTTGGGGAGATCAGACAAGAGGAAGGCTGGGACGACCTCGTTCTTCCGCAAAGGCATAAGAATCTGGTTCAGGCAATGGTTCAAACTCATGCCACTGGCTCTAGGTCAACTTCTGGGCACTCGCAGGCAAACCTCGAGGTGGATTTAGTTCGTGGAAAAGGTATGAGCCGCTCCAATCCGCAAAGAATCGGGGTACAGGGACCTGCGATTCCCTTTTACTGACACCATTTAGGCAAAGGATGCATCCTATTGTTACACGGCGAGCCCGGAGTTGGCAAGACAAGCACCGCAGGTCAGTTATGTGAAAAGCTCATACCTAAGTCTCATCTCCTACACGAAACCTGTAACTGACCTGTACAGAATGCGTTGCCTTGTACACGAAGCGCCCGCTGTATCCTATCACCTGCGGTAAGCCAACTGATTTTCACCACAGTCTTCAAAGTCTTCGCAGAGCTTTCGAATTACTGACTCAAACAGGGGATATTGGGACTGATCCAAGGGAGGTCGAGCAGAATCTGGAGAAGCACTTTACTCTAGCCCACAAATGGGGCTGCGTCTTGCTCCTCGACGAGGCGGACGTGTTTTTGGCGAAGAGAGACGTAAGTTCATAGAGTCGGCATTCGCGTCTTCTTCATATATCTGGGAAAAGTCAACATTTCTAACAACGTAATACAGAAATTCGATGTTGCAAGAAATGGTCTTGTATCGGGTAAGGATGATGCAAATTGACCGTGTTTTGGCGTCACTAATTTTTCGGAATTGTAGTATTCCTCCGAATCCTAGAGTACTACTCTGGCATTCTGTTCCTCACGACCAATCGAGTCGGTACCTTGGATCCTGCTTTCAGGTCGCGGATCCACGTCACACTTTACTACCGCAAGTTGAACAAATCGCGTGCCCTCAAGATCTGGAACACGAACCTCAGGAGGCTGCACAAGTTGAACGAAGATCGCGTTCAGAATGGCCTCAAAGCAGTCGAATTCGACGAGAAGAGCATTGTCAAGTATGCGGAGAAACACTTGGGAGAGCTGAAGTGGAACGGTAGACAGATCCGCAACGCCTTCCAGACAGCAATCGCTCTGGCCGATTTCGAGGCGAGCGGCTCTGCAGACAAAGTTCCAACGATGACGAAGAAGCATTTCGCCAAGCTCGGGAAAGCTGCAGCAGAATTTGACGAGTACTTAGAGTCGGTACACGGCATGGACGAGGACAAGATGGCGAGGAGAGACCAGGAGCGAGCCACATTCTCTCGGAAACCCGGCAAGAGGAAATCAAAGCGGGATTCCAACTCTTCCGACGACAGCGACTCTTCCGACGAGAGCGATTCGGACAGCTCTTCTGACAGCTCGAGCTCGGAGTCCTCTGATAGTGACTCGGATGACTCCCGTGCCAAGTCTAAGAAGAAAAAGTCAAAGTCAAAGTCGAGCAAGAGTAAGAGCAAAGACAAGAAGCAAAAGCAGAAAGACAAGGCGTCGAGCGGCAAGAGCAGTAGAGGCGGGCATGCGAAGGGTGAGACGACCGTCGATGAAGACTGAACTGAGAGATTGAGTGGTCACATGAGCATTGCTGGGTGCGCGATGTCGTCCCCAGCATTTTCCCTTGATGATGGTACCTTGGCCACCCACAACGGACGGAACTGCGGGAGTAGCCGGACCACACAGACATGTGCGGTGGTTGTCTCCGCTGTAGAGAACCAAACGACTTACAACACATGAATATCTCTAGCCATCCAGGTTCCTGCTCATCCATCCACTTGAGACTGACGTCTGTCATAGGGTGGTAGAATGGTACCGCCAGCTGAGCATATTGGACACCAAGTCTAACAGAATTGACGCTGGGAGAGTCCAGGAGGAGATCGTCAACACTACGCTGCACGGCTTGCAATCCTTTCACGCTGCAATTTGACAACTCATCTTCAGCTTTATGAGCATGTACGCATGTCATGGAAAGCCCGACGCAGATCCGTTTCCCTGGAGCCCGACCGGCGGACGCCCCCTTTTTTAGGTTCAGTTTTGGTTCCACAAAGTTGTGCCAAGACAAACTCCTACAGTTCTGAGTTTGCTTCATGGACAGTCCTGCGACTCGCTCGCCTCCGAAACACATCGCGTCGATAGGTGCACAGCAATAGTCCCTCGCAAACTCGTTAAGGAGCATACAGTGTGAGCTGAAGTTGAGCACACGCCATTCAGCAGCCATTCAAACGCCACTGCGGCTGCATTGACCTTGATCTAGCGTCGCCGAGCGGCGCCTTTGCGAAAGCTCCTAGGACAAAACTACGCCTCGAATAAGGTAGATTGCTTGGCACTCTAACCGCCTCAGGTGACCGCACGCTTCATTTCCGCGTCATATGACAGCCGCCAGTTCTCCGCCAGCTCGTAACGGAATTAAGTTTTAAAGTTTACAGCCCTCTTTGTTCGGCCGCCCATCCCGGCGGGCCAGTCGCTTTGTCCCCTTTCCTTTTTATTTGCACCTACGTCAACACACCTATGTTCATATAGTTGTGTACACCGGTGTCCAAAACAATGTGAGCTTCCCGATCGTCTTCGGACCGCCATCTCACACAAGCAACATGTCTACTGCATTCCGACGAGAATAATGAGCCGAAACCCGAGTCAAGTCGTACCACCTGAAAATTCGATTTGTGTTGCATGAGACTTGGCTTGGCCAGCACAAGGAAGCAAACCTTCTCAACTTCGCGTTTCGAGCCGACTCTCGCCTCGTCCTCCATTCTTCAACCTCGCATACGCCTTCGGAAGAGTCGCCGCTCAGCATGAATCTCTTGATCGCCTTTGTGGCGGCAGTGTTATCGCTGCCCGCACACGTGCTCGCCCAAAACTTCCAACACTCCTGCTACAGTGAGTCCAGCCACTGCGCCATCCATGCGACACAGGAACTCCAGGGCGCGTAATCGTACAGACGGGTCGGAAAAGCTGACGAGCCGGGCTGCTAGATTACTACCTCGACAACGGCGTGGCCGACGGGACGCACGAGCTCTACCTCGAGGCGTTCTGCTCCGGGGGCACCGACGACGCAGGGACCGAGCGGTCACGGATCTGCACCAGGCTGAAGCTGGACGACTGCTACAAGAACGTCAACGGCGCGCTCAGGGCGTACGACGACGGGGAGGAGCCGACTGACAACCTGAGCGCGACTTGCGATATCGACAGCTGCGCCATCATGAGGGATTCCTGGGACGGGCCCATCATAACGTGCCGGTGTCGGAATGATAATGGGGACTTCGTTGACACGACGATTGACATGAGTAAGCGTCTGTCCTGATGATGTGGTGCTGCCGTCTGAGGGTATCTATACTGACTGCTTGTGCTCCAGATGCGGAAATAGGCAACGAGGCCGGCCTTTTGCAGTGTGGGGAGCAATATGGAAGTCTGACCTGCCCCGATTGGGGCCCTGACTCGACGACATTCCTACCCGAGGCAGACCTGTGATGAGCAGGATGTAAAAAAGCAATAATAAAAAACTCTATGGTAACCAGTTGGCTCTTCGAGTGCTCCGATTCAAGGGTCTTTGTCTGCGCCTGAGCAGTCTCCGCTCAACTGGAAGCGCTGTGATGTTGAAGCTGACTTGTTTGGGAGCATGGGTCTTCGTCCCGCGGATTACAAGCTCACCCCATTACCAAAATATATCACTGACCAAGTCTGCAAGCACACTTGCCTTGGCCTCAGCATTTCTCCTCATCAAGGCGAGAATTGGGTTCAGGGAACTTGCGCATCGTCGCCGCTGAAACAAGGACGGGTACTTGGGCCTCCAAGGATAGAGTACGGAATACACGAATGCTTGGGCATACCATTCTATAATACAGCCATGACCTGTACCCAACTTTGAAAGCCGAAAGCTTCTGGGCTGTTGAGTGTATCATTTTGATACTTGAAGGACATTAGATATCCCATGGAACATAATCGTCACTCCTGTTGTTTTGTGTTTGATCGGGCTGCTGTTTTCGTGCGATGTTAGTTGACCTGCCTCCCAGGTGTTTGTGCATGCATTGCGAGGGAGCACTTGAAGTTGCGTGCTTCCTGAAGGGCCTACATCTGATCAAACCAACTTGCACACAGCATGTTGCAGAACTCGGGGCAGCGAAACTAGCGGTGTTATATTTTGTCACGATACCAAGGCTTCACTATTTCTATACAATAGCGGATCCGCTCATGCGCCACATTTTTATGAAGCCAAACTCCCGGATCTTATCCATTGCCGGGTTCACCGAATAGGTGTTTCGTTCTTAATCCGTTAAAGCCGTAGGCGTTCACCAGAATAGTCTAAGATTTTGTCACAGGCTTTCCACTTGTTATTCCACTTCGTTATTTTACGAACACATCGAAAACATAAGCCTGACATAATCACTCGCTTAACAGACTTTTCGAAGAGCAATAGGCCAGGGTCCTTCAAATATGCTTTTGTCTAAATGACCGCGTCAAGTATTTAATTTTCTACCGTGGTAGGAATCGCGTTTTCCTCGGACGCCGGAGGCCCTGGTCAATCTCATCCTGCACGTCCGACTCAGTGACTATGCTAAATGCGATGAGAGCAGTGACAATATCATAGCCTTTTCTACCATCACTGTCTAAATATCATAAGAGCCTTTCGGGACTCCAAAATGCCTACAAGTATCGAGGGATGACTACCGGCTGATACCAAATGCATTCATGCTTTTCTACTGAAGCGGCGTTCCGTCAAGTGAAGCATTACTCGAAATACTTGAGGATGCCTCACACCGTCCAGAGCACAGTACCGACGGTCGTGGTCGGCCTCATATACAACTTTCACTTGGCTCCTTGACCCAGAAATTCCTCCTTGTCCGTATGACAGAGCAATCTGATCACGGGAAGAGGGATCTAGACCTTCACTCCAGGTTACGGAGAACTTCACACTAAGTTAGGCTATATAAGTCCAGTTTTCCCGCTCGGGCGAGCTGTCTTGGCCTGGGTTGGCTACAGGTCTCCTCCACCATTGGTGCTGGCCAGAGCAGTCCAGCGCACCTCAGCCTCATCGTTTAGTAGGCACTAAATATGCAGCACGGTCCAAATATTTGCCAGGCCAGCGCCCGGACTCAATGCCGAAATTAGCTGCTGTGTCAGTGCAGATCAACGTGGGGGACATATGGTTGGGTCTCTAGCACCGATTCGGGCCAGGCACGCTCACCAAGCGGCCAAAACGGCGAGGCTAGATCGTCAACGGCGGCTGGGCAGCACGCAAGCGCCGCGACGAGTCCGGGCGTTCGTGTTTTTAATCTGATTTATCGGACTGCTGCCCGTGCCGTGTGTGTCCCGGTGGCTCGGCACCGATCCGACCACGAGGACCGCGACATTTAGCTCCATTTTTTTAACGTACAAAACTCATCACGATGCAATCTCAGCTGTCTTTGCCAAGGGGATTCAACGAAGACGGGCTGTGAATAGGCACGCCGCTGATTCGGACATGCATTGGTGATTTGGCCGTTGACCATCGCGAGTTAGATCCAGGTAATTTGGAAAGCAGCCCAGAGCGCCGGGAGAGCCAGAGTTACGTAGTTACAGTGGAGTTATAAAGATGCCATCAAAGGAGCCTTCGAGCTCAAGTGTTTGGTTGATGCACCATACCACCAGTCCCCAATCTCTTCAGCAGTTGAAATCTAGTCAACCCTCTGCTGTCAAGAATAATTGTCGCAGCAACTCCAACTCCACCAAACGTCATTCAGCCTTCCCAAGCATTCGTCCCACAAAGCCATCAGAATGCAACTCTCAACGCTCCTCCTCGCCTGCGCAAGCATCGCAAGCACAACAGTCAGTGCCACCACGATCGGGCTGAAAGGACTTGCTAGCAAAGAAGTCAACTTCGGCTGCATCAAGACACAGCCAGAGTACACGGCCCTCATGCCCAAGTGCGCGCAGTACTGCCACGCGCTGGCCCTCAACTCAAACGGCTGCGCGCGCGACGACCACATCTGCCACTGCAAGAACTACAGCAAGACGGCGCAGATCATCGAGCCCTGCGTGTTCGGGCCTAACCCAGGCCCTGCAGGGTCCTGCACGAACGACGAGATCAACCAGTTTGCCGGCACCGGCGCCAAGTACTGCGCCTTCTGGAACCAGACGGCGAACGATGCCCTCCAGGGAAAGTTTACTCAAAACAAGCTCACTTGCACGATCAAGGGCATACTGGGCGGCAAGGCATGAGCAGGGCCTGGGACCCTCGGAAGTGGACAAGGAATTATTGGTGTTGTGAAAACGAGTGGCTGTCTATTTAATTTTGGCACTAGATTGAGCTGTGCCGCCTTTGTATATCCCTATTTCAGTTCTCCACATATTGTTTAATTGTTGAAGAATAGTTCATGAGAAGTAAGTGGTGTGACCTGTCCGCCGTCTAAGATATCGTTGTGTAGCGACGAAGTCAACTCGTCGAGATGTATATACCGAAATTGGCCACCGAAGGCCAGCCTGTGCTCGACCTGGTCATTGTCTGCAGCCTGTAGCTGCATACCATTATCGACCACCAATCGCAACACCAGCCCAAGAATTAGGATGAAACGCCATGAGGTCGTAGAAGCCAATGGTAATAGCCACAAAGAATACCCAGCGGCCGATCATAGTAGCCAGGGCACCAGAGAGGCCCATACCAGCAAACTGGTAAAGTGTCCCCAGCGTCAAGCTGACCGACCCGACCGTAGAGAGGAAGGCGCTCAGCCACGAGGCCTTCTGCAGGTTGGGCTTGTACCACCTCTCCTGCAGCCACATGAGCAGCGAGAAGTTGGCGACGACGAGCAGCACGAAGCCGATGAAGAGAGGGAGCTGGACGGCCAGGAGTATGCGCTGCGTGTCGGCCGGGTCGAAGAGGCCCGGGACGGTCGTGACGATGACGACGTCGAGGGCGATGAGCCCCACCGTGTTGATGAGGCCGGCGCGGAAGGGGACCTTGGCCCACAGGGCGGTGAGGTCGGCCCTCGTCGGCACCCACACCCATGACTTGGCGCCGAGGAGGGCGGGCTTGTATGACTTTGGCGGCTCGAGGGCCCCGATCTTTATATCGAGCGGCTCCATGGCGCCGCGGTGTGCGTTCAGGATCGCGACCAGGCCGAGTGACGCGCCCATTGTAAGCAGAATGAGGCCGAGGTCGGTGGTGAGTATCGTGGCGGCGTTGATGTCGAACCCAAAAGTCTGCGGCGATACCTTCTGGCCCTTGGCCTGTTTTTGGGCCGTCACGACGGCGAAGGTGGCCGCGAGGGCCATCAGTGTGCCGCCGAGGGTCAGGAAGACCTTGACGACCCAGACAGCGTCCCGGTACGGGAAGATGGTGAACATGCGCGAGGCCTGTTCCGTTACGCTGTGGACTTCGGGTTCTTGCTCCCAGACGACGTCGAATATTGATTCCGCCTTGGTGCTGGCTTCTTCGGCGCAGTGGTTCTTGTACTGGACCCAGTTGACTGGGATGAAACTTTGCCGGCGTGCGATTTGCTCTTGTTGTATTGCCAGCGGTGATCTTCCTTCCAAGTCACCATTATTCCTGCGTCGAGCGCCAGGTGGCAGTCCCAACGGCTGGTCCAGGCCGTAGAGGGATGCCCGATAGGCGACCGCTGCGTTCATGTTGGGGGGATCGAAGGTCGTTTTTGAGTCCTGCTCACTTCATCACGACTTTCACCCATCTCCCTGCTTCGAGAAGATTCACTCGTTCGGTGGTTTTTTTCATTGTTGACAGCAGCCTGGTGACTGAAGTAAACCCAACTGCGAAAACGAAAACGTGGAGAGGTCAAAGCAGAGATACAATGCCAAGCTCCGGTGGACACCCAGAGCGTTTCTGGACACGCAAGATGCCAGCTTCGTCCATAGTCAGCATGGGCCGGAAACCGGGGCTCCGTAATTCTATTATGGTCATCCTGGAGTTTTGTTTTCGTGGAGAGGTTCGACTTGGCACGCGCTCTTTGGAGTTCACCAGGCTGCCGGTACATTTGCTGATCCACAATATGTCCATTCCCCGCGGGGGGCGCTTTGAGCGCTGGGGAGTACCCACCAATGTGGAACAGCAAATTACGGATTAGGAAGTGATGGGTAAAAAAACATCACTTGAAACACCACAGACTCGGTGAGCCGCAGGACACAGCTGCAGCTCGGCCGCGTGGCAAGACGAGGAGTCTGATTGCAGGAAAACAAGGTTTGGCATCGACGACGTATGAAAATCTTCTCAAGGATCAAGGAGAAGTCCTGGATCCGAGTACTCCAACTGTTCATCTAGGAGAACTGGCTTGCACCCTCAACGTATTGGAACTATTTGACATTACCATGATTAAACGAAAGACGCCAGAACGCGTAATGTAATCACCGTCCATCACTTTGGTTGACGTGCTTTAGTGCAATGTGCAATCTGAAATTGCTCAAAGTTTTCATCCCTTTACCGGGATGGGATATCCTCCGAAGAAGCAGGCCTTGACAGTGCCGCGTTTCCAAAGCTGTCGTCCTGTCTGAGGTGACGTCTCGAGGGTTAGGACTGACGCATGCGTTCAGGGTATCACCCTGTCTCGCTTCCACCTTGCCGTCGATCGGATCAGCATATGATCTACCGCAGTCGGGAACCAAGAAATGCGACAATACATGATGGCCAGGTTTGCCAAGTGGCTGGTATTCCAAGCACTGCTCTGCTGTCTTATCTCATCTAAGCTTTGGTAACTGCTTGATGTGTGGCAGCACCGGGCCGTGCCACTGAGACGGTATGCGGGAGATCTTCATCCCACGTCCTTAGCTAATGCAGGATCGAGGCAGGGTACCTGTGCCCGAGCAAGAAGGGGCGGTAGTGCTCCGATCATTGAGCGTACCCAGCTGCAATTCGCCCTGCAGATAACCCACATATTTCTCCGTCAACCTGCACGCGCCCTTATCGACCAGGCCGCCCTAATCAACACTCACAATTTGACCGGCACGTAGGAAAATGATGCCCCTTATATTGGAGAATCGCACAAGACTTCAATGCTACCTGAGCCGCAAAAGTGATCTATACCAACTCTACGAGCCTTTTCTCTTCCCCAAACATGGAAATACATTCGTCCCGCCAAGGCGACCCTTCATAACGGTAAATCCCCGGGGTCGAGATGAGGAAGTGGCCGATCCTTCTGTACCTGTTTCCGCCCTCATGGGAAATATCTTGTACTACCAGGCCCGACCAGCTCGGCACCTCCATTAAAGCTACCATTAGACTCTTAGTCCCCTTCCCACGTCTGACTTCGGGTTCGTCAAGCTCGACTCTTAACGGAAATTTCTCGCAAGTCCACGCCTCTGTGCGAGCCACCATGACAGGCTTGTTCCGACTTTGCCATTCAAGTTCAGTGCAGTAAGCCCGGATAGATATGCTGGCAGACATACAAGGACCAGTAGGGTTGGCTTGATTGGCCAGTTCAAGTGTGTACGACACTGCTTCCGCCAACTCGAGCTCTCCGTAATTGAGACCTTTAGCCCATAATGTGGCTGTAGGACCATCTAACGACGCCCAGCTCCAACTGGGCGTGCGTGGTCCATTGTCCTGTGCGCCGGGCTTCTCTGACCAGAACACTCTCCGCGCCTTTTCTTCATAGCGGTCTAGGGACCACGGTGTCCGCTCCCCCAAGACCCAATTGAGGCTTGCAGGCAAAGTCTTCCAGAAATGGCCAGCGATGTAAACATCATCCATGGCTTTCCCCATCTCGTATGCGATGGCAGACAGGGCCATCAGTCTATCAGTCTTGGGATACGTCAGCCTTCGTTTCGTGTATTCCTGTAGCAGACTCCACCACGTCCTCATTAACTCGAATTCACTTGACCCGTCAGGAATTGTTTTCGTCGCCGGCTTGAAACTGTCAAGTGCCGTTTCCATTTGTGTCGCTTGCAAGCCACGAGGAATCGACTCGCTTGCGTTGGGAAGTTGGGCACAATCCCAAAAGAGCTCACCCAAGCCAAAGCTAACCACGCGGGTGGCCATAACACGCTCCTGTAAGGCCCATGCACGGTGGTTGAGCGGCTGCTCATTCAAACCACGGGCGAAGTAATCCCCAGGGATAATGGTAAGAGCATCAGCATCCCGGTCCTGACGGCCACTGTCTACTGTGATTGCCAAAGGCGGCGCCGCCGTTTTCTGGTTACAAGCTTGGTTGAGAATGCTTTCAGTTGGGCTGGCCGCGCAAGCAAGGGCGAGAGTAAGTGTGCTATCCGCATAGATTTGGTGCATTCTTGCCGATTCCGTTTCCCAGTCCTCAGCACTGCCAAGCCCGGATTGAATGATACAGAGGGAGTCGATCCAAAGATATCGAAACGATAACGCTTGGATGATTGATATAGCCTCCTTAAATGCCAGGGGGAGTCGTGAGGTTGAAACGCCGGCTTCAAGCTCCGTCTCGTTCCCAGATGTGAGTCGCAAAAATGCTGGATTGGGGCCCCAACAATAGCTCAACGCGGCATATGGGCCACGAGGTCTTTCCACCGAAGTCTTAACGACACGAAATGATGAAAGACCCAGCTCAAGAAGCCTCGATGGATATGAGCCGGGTTCCGTACCATTCTTCCGGCATCTGGTTCCGTCGTGGTCTCGGAGGCAGAGACCCATCCATTCCCTGATCTTGATTACGGCTTCCACCTCCGCAATGTAGCCTTCCCGTCTCCTGATCAGTTCAGCCTCCGTAACGGGAAATCCTCTAGTCTGTGTAAACAAAAAGATTACGTCCTTGGTGGAATATTCCTGGTCATAACACAACGTAATGGAAAGAAACAAATGCGTTATACCAGACCAGACCTGCTCCCGGTGAAATTGAAATTGTTCCACCTGACAGTTGTCTCTTTTTTGGGACTCGAGAAGCCGCTCTATGGCGAATCCGCAGATATAGCAGCCGTCTGCTGCAGCGTTCAGAACGGAGGGTAGGTTTTGTGGACGCGACTCCCTTCGCCCCAGCACAGCCTCCGACAAGAATTGAAAGCAAGAATCGCAGAGCATTGCGACTGCGCCGATGAATACCATCAACAATAAAGAGGTAGGTATCTAACAACTTGCTGTGGGGGAACTTGGGAGGAGGTTTTGTAGGTTCCCCTCCGTACGTGATGGGGATGACGGACAGACAGGATTATCAGCTGAATCTGGATGCGGGACCAGGGGCCGGTCACCAACCCCTCTTCCAACCATATCTTGCCAGTTACCAGTGGGGAGAGGGAGCTCTTTCGGGGCTCCTCAGCTTGAAGTGCTGGGAGCTACCCTTGCTACGGCCCACTTTCCAAAACCAATCAGCTATAAGAATTTCTACCAACAGTTATCAAGTTTTCGATGGCCCGTTCAAAGACTACTCTAGACAAATTGCACATTACGGGATCTGCACAATGCGTGGAGCTAGGCTTTTTGGGGCAACCGTTGTATACAGTGTGCAGCATGGCCGAGGCCCCTGTGATTTGGGACGGTAAGCATGGAATATTCAATTTGTTACCCGTGAAAGCGTTGAGCACTGCTCATTAGTTGTTTTCTGCATTTTCGGCTCACGCGGAGAGCTAATATGTGCAAAGCAGGTCGCCCTCATATGGGGCCACCCTGGAACCTCGAAACAAGGTATCTGGGAGTCTAATTGACAATCAACCTGTCCGAAAGTGAATATACAGGTAGTGGGGCTTGTAAAGTGGAAAAGGAAATCAATGAAAAGCAACGGTTGCTCACATACTTTAACAGATAATGAGTAATATCTACGCTCAGGTTGAGTGCTTCGCACATCACACCAGTTCTAAACTCAAATTCGACAGTGCGAGACCATAGAAGCTCTCTTAAGTACGTAATAGTCGGCTCATGAACTTCCCGGAATTCTTTGTTATGTGCACCAAGACCCATTTGCAGAGAACCTGCCTCCATTCATCAAATTGGTCGAGACCAGCCATTCCTGAAGTCGAATATCTACAGGCATCGCCGCGAACACTGTGGAGATGTACCAGGGGTTGATCCCATGAGAGACGTAGTCTCGATATGCTGGAAGAGTCCAAGTTGGCAATACCACTTTAGAAGAAACAGGATGTCCAGACTACACCCAATGATCTAGGTAACTAGAAGCCCATACCTATGGAATATCATGTAGCTCATCCGGACTCCGCTATCCTCGTCCTCCTTTCGCGTATATGACCGCCCTCTCTTTCCAAGACCGTCTCATCTGATTCCGCTTTCATTACCATTACATGGTCTGGAGAAGAGCCTGTCCCTGGCCGTCCTTTCACCGGCGAATCTTCTCACCAAGCTTGGGGGCATCTTCCCTAGTCACACCAACGTTCCACATCACGTATCCACACTTGCGGATGTACAGATTGTCTGGCCAATAGCACTTCTCGTGAACTTGCGACCCCTTGTGAGTTTCTAGCCACAGTAGAAATGCTGCCGAGTGTAAGCCATCCACATCGTGGCTGTTGCCCGGCCACTCCTCATAAGACTGCCCACTGATGTTGGAGTCCCTGGAACTACGTCGCCGAGGGTGCTGGAGTAATCTGGAATGGCTCGCTGAAGATGGGCAGCCGAGACTACTGGGGTGCGCAGCAGGCCTTTCGACTCTAAAAGTCAACGGCGCTGTTGGTAATGCTGTCTATCTAGGTAGTCTCGAGATCGACCAAGAAATGCAAGCCGTATGTAAGCTGCAATCTTCCATCAGTTACTACATTTTAGACGCCCTGTAGACTAGCATAATGAATAACGACAACTGTGACTGAGATGTAGCTGTTGGCGGGTATCTCTAAATCCTGGAACTAGCTGGGGTCTGTCATGTCAATTCAACACTTTTGTACAAGACAAGACACTAAGCTGCATGGCAGGGTACCCATCAAATGTTCTCAAGGTTCACGCAGTGACGTTTGGCGGCAAACGAAGTCTACGGGATAGACGGTAATAGGCCTCGGCTACTACTATACGCGGTCCTCCAATTCATACCAGTAGTCAGAGGTCTGGTCCTCCATGTTGTACCTACCCAACGGACCAGAGTGCCAGCTCTATGCGAGATGTTTGCTCGCCTACTTCTCAGAAAGAAAAACTCTTGCTTCTGAGAACATCATTCATAGAGCTTGGTTCGAGGACTGGAAAATGTATTGACATTATACCAGCTGACCCTGTACGCCTACTAGAATTCTAATGTTTCGGATGTACTTTCCTCCGCTCTAAAAGTGCGCTCGGCTTCTCCTTATGACAGCCGTTCCTTTATTAATCAAGCTCCCTCGGTCTAGGGGCCATCGAATCTAATTCTATCGGCCTAGGAGGTGTTGCCCCCAACTCTGTCGGTCTGGGAGGTGCCGGCTCCAACTCATGCGTCTGGTAATCTGTGTAATGATAGCCGTGAGGTGGCTGCTGCGCCGCCGCGATGCTTTCATATTCCGCTGGCTTGGCCAGCTGTGACCTCTCGGGCGTCCTACGGCCCCTCGCGACCCCACGACGATACAGCAACCAGCCCCCGCAGGCGAGAAATAGCGCTGCCACGCCCACCCCGGCGCCGATTCCTGCTGCCGCTCCCGTAGACAGACCGGAATTCGAAGATGCCGCCGATGTCGCCGCGTTGGTGGCAGGGTTGCTGGTCGCCTGCCCTGTGCTAGCAGCACCGGTAGCACTACTGGAACTCTAACGAACTGTCTTAGAACTACGCCGCGCTCGTGATCTTACTAATAATAAGGGAAGAGGATGAAGATATCTGGGTGGGCCGGCCTCGATCGATCGAACTTACTGTGGACGTGATTAAAACCGGCAATGCGAAATTTTGCGCACCGGGGGCCCGAATGTCTGAGGCGAGGACTGGCCCGGAGGTCGTGACCGTCATTGGTGATGCCGTATCTTGGTCTCGCACCTTTATGGTCGCAGTATACGTCTCGACGCTTTGCAGTCCGTGTGTGAATTTCGTGAAGGAGGAGGTCACCCATTGCCTGCTAGAATTAAACCTGGACCGACAGTACAGGGTCGCGACGTCCAGTATCATTGGGTCGCTGCAGGTATATTGATTGGCACTAAGCCGAGAAAGCAGTCAGTCTAAAATTGAGACGCTCAAAGACCAAACAGTTGGATGGGCTGCTGGAGGAATACAGCCCTGGGGACGATCCTGTGGCGTTCAGGGCTGGGACTCACGTTGGACAGCATACGGTCCATGACTTCTCGTCTGTGGAAGTCGCACAGGCTCGGGTGAATCCATGCGGGCATGCGTCAGTGGCATATACAACACTTGACGTCGGTTGGTAACTTGGTGGGTAGCAATCGGTTGTCACGCTGGGCCCACCAAGCATATCCGCGTAAAACCCTTCGGAAACTGCCCAGCCCCATACGTCCCCCGAGGGCATACATCCAGGACTTTGTGTCCACCCCGATGGGATAGTAAGAGCTGGGACAGTTTGAGCCATCGCTGCAGCAGCGGTGTTCCAACAGGAGAATTAAAAGTCTTCAGTTGCCTAGTAAGAAAACTCACTTCGAGACATTGGAAGGAACACGTACAGAGAGTGAGACGAGGAGGAACATCAATTTCTCACCTTTCGAGGCTCCTACCAATTCTGGCCCCACAATCTCAGCTTATCTAAGGGGCGACGGATTCCGCAGGGGCTGCAGGAGAATTGCTTCTCATTGGCAACGAAAAATAGCCGAGCTGCAATGCCCACAACTGTCTAGCCCTGTTAGTATGTAAGAACCGATGCACACATGCGACCAGAGGCCCCCTGGGGGTGTAGGCTAATATTAGTCAACAATGACGTTGTCATCGCAACTGCGTGAATATATTCGTTGGTGGAATTGTGAAGATATATATTACTCAGGAGTAGAGCACACTCATGCTGCAACAACAAAACCTGTGCAATTATATACGACGACTTCTAGATGAATTGTGTTGCTACCTATACCACGCTATTCTAAGTAAATCAATATTTGTCCATCGACATATCAATGGACGTCTCACGAAATATGAGGTCTTGTACTAGAAATTTGAAGGAGATATATAACGATTTGTCCAAAGATCTATTTGTCAAAGGACGGGTAGTACCAAGCAACATTGCCAATAATTATTCCGTCTTGTCGGATTAGCTCCCGCAACCAGGAATGGACAAGCCTGAAATAATGCTGGGTGTTGCTGGAGAAGAAGCGGGGCTGCCGGACCTGAAAGCATCATTATCCCGGACACCGAATGGAAGAAAGTACATACGCGTTTTCTGTAAACTTTGCACCTCATTTACAATGTGAGAAATTTAGAAGCTCATCAACTGAATTCCTCCTGAATCAATACTCTTCAAAAATGCATCGAAGAAGCTTCACCGTCCTTGGCACAGCATGTCTACTCCTTGTTCGAGGTTCTAGTGCAGCTTGCACAACTGACGATGACTGCAGCCTCAACGGTGTGTGCTCCTTGACGACGGGGTTGTGCACATGTGATCCAGGTTGGAAGTCAGATGACTGCGGACAGCTTGATCTAATACCTGCGGCGAGATGGACGGGATATAATTACACCAACGTCACGGTCCCCGATTACTACAGCACCAAAGGTGGAAATTCTTCGTGGGGCGGACAGATCATCCAAGACAAGCAGGAAAGGGGGCTATTCCACCTCATCATCTCACAATTCGCACATGGCTGCGGACTATCGGGCTGGAGACCATTCAGTACTGTCATCAGGGCAGAGTCTAGGACCGGTCCGCTCGGTCCCTACCACTACGCCCAGGAGCTACTTGGGACCTTCCGCCACAACCCGACGACTATCTGGAGTCCAGCTGACAATCAATACCTTCTCTACACGATCGGCATAGAGACAGAGACGCCGACCACTTGCAGATCATACAAGTGGGCCAACAATATCTCAGTGTCAAGCGCCCCTGATGTTCGTGGGCCCTGGTCTACCCCAAAAGTGCTGATCAACGGGACCAACCCGACACCCTGGCCGCTGTGGACCCCCGAAGATCCAGCGACTGAGATAATACTCGGCGCCGAGGACAACAAGATCTACGCAGCCGACACCGTCTCGGGTCCGTACGACCTCATCAAGACTATGCCCTGGAATACGTCCGACTACAGCGACCACTGGACCGAGGACCCATTCCTGTGGCGCGACAAGCGCGGGAACTGGCATATCCTCTGCCACTGGATGATCGACATCGCTGAGCGAGGCGAAAAGTTTCCCCGGGTGGGCGGGCACTTGTTCTCCCGGAACCTGACGGGGGACTGGACGTTCAAGCTCCAGGCGGCGTACAACACGACCATAGAGTTCACTGATGGCGGCAGGACGGACTACTACCGGAGGGAGCGGCCCAAGCTCTTCTTGAGTGACGATGGAGAGCTCACGCCGCTTTATTTGACTAACGGCGTGCAGGAGTTTAATAGTTCGGGTAGTTATACGCTGATACAACCGATCGGCAAGAGCTCGGAGACGTTCGCGAGAGAGTTGGGATTTTGACACGGTCGTGCTAGCTATGCGAGTCCTGTAGAGAGACGAGGAAGAACAGAGACCTGGAAAGTTTGATTGCCGGAGATATAATCTCGCTTTTACAGAAGACAGACGTGTACAGATTCTGCAAAGCAATGATTTGATTTTGGGTATATGCAACGCCTCCTCTACCCTCTAAAACCTTTTTCCATCTGTCCACCGATCCTCACGCCGTGCCTCTCAAAGCCGAGGCCTAACATCCAACTTTGAGTCTTGTGTCTGCTTGTAACCGAAATTTGCCACTGATGTCGATTTGAAGGCGGTCACAAGGCAATCTAGTGCAACTTGCCGCTGCAGTTCGAGTCCTCGCCGCCTGCGCCCGCTGCCGTGCAAGCCTCGCGGAAATTGCAGTTGTCGAGCCCGTTCTCCTCGAGGCCCAGGAAGCCGGTCTGGGCGTCCCCGGTGAAGTGGCACTCCTGGAACCCGCCCGTGCCGATGAGCTCCTTGTGTGGCTCGCTCTGAACCGTGCAGGCTTCCATGGTCGACTGACTGTCGGGGGTCCCGTCGGCGTTGGTGCAGTGGCAGAGCTGGTAGAGGGCGCATGCCTGTGTGCCGGCGGCGAAGAGGAGGGCTGAGACGACGGAGAGCTTCATTTTTGTTGTGTTTGGTTTGGAAAAGAGTGTCTTGGAGCGATTTGGTTCGTTCTCCAGGAACAGTAAATGAATGTGATAGAGAAATGAGTGTTGATGGATGGAAAGCAGCTTGGAAAGGCTTGACATTGATCTGTTGTTGACTACAACAAGCATTTTATATTGTGATTCTGTGCAGTCACAGAGCCCATGGCCGACCCTTGCACCGGTTTCTACCGCTTGTGCGTGTGGGTCATCTGCGAAGAAGGGGTTCGGATGAAAATAGAGTCATTCAATCCTAATATTATCGGCGAAGCATTAGCTTTCGAGGATGTTACTTGCATACTTGCCGATCCTTCTTGTCTTGAGACAAGCAGAACTCCAGACTGACTTCCCGGTAACAGCTTGCACACATTTGCGAGAACGCAAGTTGCCATGCAGCCTGATCAGAATTTCTCATGTCTTTTTTCAAACTGTCCTCTAGGGGGAAAACACCAAGGGCTGGAAATGCAAGTGATCAATATTGGCTTGTAGCACATCTACACAATGTTCATTTACTATACTGGTCTGTAATCAGTCTACTCTATTATGACTTTAAATAGATAGTCCATCGGGCATAGACCATGCAAGACTCGGAACGTGGGGGCCAATGAATAAGTGAACTGACACCACCACAAGGCTGAACAGGAATGCCAAGACGTAGATCTTTCTGTTCACCTACCGCAACGGCTGCTTGCGAAGAGTGAATCGATCAGCTGCCCCGGTGAAGTTGACTCATGCGACCTGGAGAAAACTGTTTAGTTTACATTTGAGGGATAGACTGCTGACGACACAGTTATACAAGCCACAGCTTAATGACTCGATACTCAGGATCGAGATGCAATCGACTTGGACGGCTTGGACATGTCGATCTCGTCTCCGGGGGCTGGCCCCTACATAGGACTCGGAGTCAGTCAGTCACCCACGATCGATATTTGATAGCAAATTTTGCAGAGAACAAACCAAAACTGCAAATTGACCTCGTGTGCGATATATTAATGTTTTGATTACAACGATGCGTGTTTTTCGGGTCATCCCACGCATCCTGAGTCTTCGGGGGCTTCGCTGGCGACCAAAATTAATTGCTTTTCGTCGACATATTATGTATATAATACCAAACCGGGATGATGCGGTTTTTCCTCTCTTTGTTTTCGTCATTCAAGAAACTGTAGTGTTGAGTTTGCGGTGAATTTCGTCTTTGCAACTTTCTGGTATGTTTGCAGCGTTTTTGCAAAATTCTTGCGGAGATTCGTCCATTTTGAACTGTCTGTCAAAGTTAGAATTTGTGTAGTTGAATGCTGGCTGTGGTATTAGCTTGCCATGGTGACGGCGTCCTTGAGAGATTGTGTGAGTGTGTGGGGATATGGGATGGAGAAGTCACCTGGGACCGCAGCCGAGGACTCTTTTTATCAGAGGGTTTTGCGAGACTAGATCGCTCGTCGTATGAATGATTGCCCGAGTCAGTGATTGGCTACTTGTGTCAACGGTCTGCCGCTATTCTCGACTAGGCTCGTCCATGCGGCTATACGTGGCTGCCTATGTTTTTCCCCAAGGTTTCACGATCATATTCAGAAATCTACAGCTCTCAAGGATCTCAAACCTCACCCTGAAGTATAAATTTAGAACGCCTCTATTATTTAGGAAGAGGTAGCTCTGCCATACAAATTGGCAGCAGACTCTATAAGCTGTTAAAAATTCCGGGAATCTCCATTATTCTCTATGATATTCTTCTAGTAATATTTCTTGCTTGGAGATACTTTGCAACGAACCAGCTAATCATGAAAAATACAACAAGGTAAGATTTGAGATACTTATGGGCTGAACCATTATCGGCATTATATACCTATCTAACGCTGGGTCTTTGAGCGTTTATTATTGTATAAAGGGACCGCCTACGGCTTTAAATTAGCACGTATACAGATTAAGAACGAAAACTACAATTGTAGCGCGTAAGTAGAGCCTTACTTGCTCACCTACCAGCCTAGCAAAGCGTTATGCTTATATGAATACAGATAAGAGTATTATAGAGACTATGCAACCTCATCATACGCACATACCTTCGTTATAGTATAGCGATAGCATTGAGGCGTTAAAAGCCGTTTATAATGACTGCCTAGGTAATGGAGTACAGATGGAGGGCGGCGTCATGAGTGGCTGCACGTTGATATGTAGCATGGGCGTTGTCCTTGGAATAGGAGGGCTCCACCGTTGGTCAGATCGGTGCAGTGCTTTTAGCACTCTGCTGTTATTTGACATCTTTGAAGGCACCGTGGTTTGGATTGCAATGTGCACGTAGTGGCCGCAGATCCAGCCAAGCATCGGAAAGATTTCCAACACGAGATCGAAGTCCAAAACAACGGGTCCCAGAACCAATAAAAGGACTCAGTTACAGCGCAACAGCGAAAATGAATAGGATTCGGGAAAGCCTGAAAGTTGAATTGTGTTTCCCAAGCAGTCCCCAACCAACGCTCCAGCCTCGAACCCACTGCTACGAAACCGTTCAAGTGCATGTACCCGCTCCGTTGGCCCAAACACATTGACCTCCAGCGCCAGACTGGTAATTGCAACAATCAGACACAGAGATGCAACCCTCTGTTCGAAAATGATAAGCTTGTGTATCACCAGGGAGCCTACGGGAACTAAAGCGGAAAGAGCAACACTTACCACCAGCGCCGTGGCAGCCCGTATTCTGTCTCTCAACCACATTGGGGGCAGCCAAGGCCGTGGCAGCCATGGCAAGGATAATGGGAAAGAAACGCATGGTGATCTTAACGTCAGATTGGCTTGGTTGTTAGGGAAAAATGTTCTCGCGATCAATATAGATAAGGACAACTGGAGTGAAGGAAAAATTAGTGGCATGAGAGTTCTCATCGCTTTACTTGTACCTGGCCATCATCTGGCTGAAGTTCATTCTTCTCCCGGCTAAAGTCAATTGAATTAACTTGCATCAGCCCAGAGTACGCGTATTTGGACCACAGTACGCGTATTCGATCCACAAGAGGCCCACCTACTAGTAGAAAGTCAGCCTTGGCAGTACATTCTGTCAACTTTACCTCGCTCGTGCCATCATGTCAAGGATCATACTACACACTGCTATTTTCCGTCTTGTGCTGATCGCAATTTTCAATCCTAAGGCATGGCAGATGTCTCATAATTAGTCAAAACATTGGCCCTTTGACTAATACGTAAGACGACTTCAATGAGTGCGTGCCATGCCAGTCGGTGTTAGTGATAGGCTTGATTCGATTTAGTGAGCATTGCACCGTAACAAAGCCCAAGTTGTAAATTGCCTGTGGCGACATCGCTCTAAAGTATCACTTATGAGAAGTGACCACTATTCTCATCCCTTCACAGAGTTATGGCTGCGGGACATATGGCAGTGACCGAGCCAACGCCACTGCCACCGTGAACTCTGGGCGTGCGGCCGTTGCCGATGGATCTACGGCTTGTCGTCACGAAAGGTGGGAAAAAACGTCGGGATCGTTTAGGGGGTATAGCTTATTTCGTTCTAAGTTCTCGCTTTCTCCCTTCTCTTTCTGTTTTGGGTCATGTGTAGGCGTGACAGGCGTCTGAGGGGCTTGTTGTGTGGGTACAGTACCATCCGGCCCGACATGGCAGATGTTGGGGTGCGCACAGCATACCAATCACCATAACGCACCCACCAGCGGTCGGGCACGGGAGTAGGGACAGGGGGAGGCATGAGTCACTTACCGCGCGGGTACCAAGATAGTACTAGTAGAGCAAGGTGTGGAGGTTGAGTGATGATTGATTCCACTTGATTTCCTTTTCAGTCAAAAGGACTCGTCATCAAAGAATAAGTCTGAAGGGGTATCAGAATCTGAATTGTGTTGAGCCCAGAGTCGAAGCACATTACGCAACCCCAGCGTGGTGCCAAGACCTTTAGTCCGCCCAGACTGTCCCAGTTTCCTGGGCTGGAGCATGGACATCAGCTCGGTGATGCCCTTCACAACTGCCGCGACAGCGCGATCAGATAATTCTTTTCATTGGGGCTACGACTAAGCTCATGAGGCTGTATGTGGGCTTTGAGGGGATCGTAATCTGGGAGACCAGACCTAGCGTTTGCGGAATGGCCCCGTGAGCCATCGAGAATCACATCCTGAATCGGAGTTGGACCATGTGTACAGACGTGGAGAGAGGAGGAACAAAGAATATAAATATACTGGCAACTCATGCGAGGTGTAAAGATCCCACAGTGTCGTCTGTAAGCAGTTCATTGATGCATGTCATCATCTTGAGCGAGCAGGAAAGCTTTCGAAATTCAAGCTGAAATCTATTTCTTGACCTTGATCTGTCTTGATCTTCTTTTCCAATTGTCCCTCGCCTCGTCTTTAAAATAGACATCGAAATGTACTCTGGGAGCCGAAGCGTTTCGTCCCATTGGCCCGATGCGATGACGAGGAGAGGCCTCGCCCAGCGTCTGGGATGGTTCGCGTTAGCTTCGGTATCCAGGGCGCAGTCGGTGGACCCAAGCAACCCGTTCGCGGGCTGGTTCAACTTGACTGAATTCCCGGCTGAGCAGAAGGACAACGTCACGGCCCTTCTGAACCAGGCGGCTGCGCTGTCGGCCGACGGCAACATCTACCCCTTTTTCGAGTCGAGCTGTATCCAGCAGCAGGTCTACCCGAGCACCTTCTCCATGCCCGCCGGTTACGTGGAGCCCTTCGCCGCCTTCGACAACCTGTACTACGTCGGCCAGGGCGCTGTGGCCGCCTGGGCCTACAACACGACCGAGGGAGTCGTGCTCATCGACGCGCTGGACAACGCGGCCGAGGCCGAGGGGGTGATCATCCCGGGACTCGAAGCTGTCGGGCTGTCGGGGACCGACATCAAACACGTAATCCTCACCCATGAGCACTTCGACCACTACGGTGGTGCAAAGTATCTTCAGGACACGTTCGGCGCACGCATCTACGGCTCTGAGCCCTTCTGGGATGCCATGGCCGCGCTATCCCCCAACGAAACCATAGTCCCCCCTGCGCGCAACGAGACCCTTACCGACGGCCAGGATCTTGTCGTCGGTGGTATCACCTTCCACACCATCCTCACCCCAGGCCACACCCTCGGGACCCTTTCTCTCTCCTTCCCCGTGACCGACGGCAATGAGGAACACGTGGTCGGCTTCATGGGTGGCACCGGCGACCCAAGCGACACGGCAATGCGCGACGTGAAGGTCTCGTCCATCGCGAGGTACGCGCAGATAGCCCGCGAGAGGGGCGTCGACGCCCTGCTCTCCAACCACAATGTCGCCGACCACGCCCTCTACAAGGCCGACCTGCTGGAGCACCGCGGGACCCAAGGACCGGCGGTGAATCCATTCGTCATCGGTACGGATGCCTACGTCAAATACCTCAAGACGAACGCCCTCTGCACTCAAGTGCTCTCCGCGCGTGAGGGCAAGGACATGGCCTCCGGGATCAATGGGAAGGCGGCTTCGCGAAGGAGGTCACTTTCTCTGTCGACTCCGGAACGCTGCAACCACTAAGGCAGATGCACTTTCTACAGAAGGAATAGACTGCCAGGAAACTTTTCAACTCCAAGATAATTGTTACTGTGCCCAGCTGTGTGGGCTTCCCGGTGGCAAATAGCGTCTAGGTACCTGGGGGAAGCTTGGCTTCATGTACATAGAAGATCAACACCAGGTGTGGTCGACCAGCTTCGGGGTGCCTCTACCTGGTTGAATGCGTATTCAGCAGGCAGTACTCTGTTCTGCACATATAGAGACCGCGGTCTCAACCATATGGGGTTTTATTTCTGCGGACGTGGAGAAATCAGGACGAGAACGTAAAATCATCCCTGACTTGATGGCCAAGACTTGTTGGAAAGGAGAGAGGGGAGCAATATCCACTCAATTTACCATGTTTGAACACTCATCTCGGCGTCTAAAGGTCTGAAAATTGATTCAAGGTGACAATACCACATCGATGAGGTCAAAATCAGGTCTGGTTAGTAATTTGATCGTGCAACTAGATATTCCACAAACGATTTAGAAAAATGAAGCGGCAGCTGCATAGGTGCTTCTCGTCTAACGCAAAGTAACAGTAGCAGTAAAATAGAGAGATCCCGACAATTGACCAACTTATTTCAAGTCTCTCATGCATACTATCGTGCCTTTAGCACCCCATATGACACTGGCAGGGTAACCATCACACCATCTACTAAATCCTATGGCGCATTTTCAGGAACTCGTTTCTCATCAGATTCAGCAGCAGGGCTGATCACCACACCCTGGTCCTCGGGCGTCGCCTCCTCCTCCAGGCGGATTCGCCGGTCCTTCTTCCAGTACACGGCGGCAAAGACGGCGGTCGCCAGGGACATAGTTCCGGCGATGCAGGCCCACATGACGACGAGGTCCGGGTTGCGCGCCGCGGGCGCGATGGCCAGGCAGATGAGGGCGCCCGCGCCCGCGGACAGCAGGAAGACGGCCTGGACGAGCGACTTCATGGACTCGGGCGCGGCGGCGTAGGCGTACTTGTAACCCGTCGAGACGGCGAGCACCTCGGACAGGCCGATGAGGAAGTAGGACGGCAGCTGCAGCCAGACGCTGATGTCGTTGGGCCCGCCGCCGCCGCCGCGGGCGGCGCACTGCGTCGGGTACTCGTAGCAGGGGCCCGCGCTGTAGATGAGCTTCTGCAGGACCGCCTGGTAGGCCATCGCCAGGGCCAGGAAGACGCAGCCGACGGTGATGCGCGCCATCGGGCCGAAGGGGATGTGGTACCGACCCGTCACGCCCGTCAGGAACCACTGCACGATCGGCATCAGCAGGACCACCATGATCGGGTTGGCGAACCAGGTCAGGTCGTTCGGCAGGCCGTTGGTCTGCATCTGCCCCGCCTGGGCTATGAAGTTGCTCGTCATCTGGCCCACGCAGACCCATATCACGACGAATATCAGGCTGTAATTTCCGTTAGTCTCCACGTTCAGGACGTGGTTGCGAACAGAAGCGATACTTGAGACCAGGTCCACTCACAGAACACGGCATATCTCGAGGACCTTCTGGACGCTCTCCATGTCCTCAACATCTTCAGCGCTGCCGTCTGCCTGGGAAATGTTCTGTCCTGATCTCATGCGTTGCTTCGCCAACCGTGCAAAGGCCTTGCTCTTGTTCAGCAGTGCGCTTTCCTTTGGGGTAGTGCGAACTGCAACGAATTAGCCATCACTGTCTTTTTTGTTCTTTTTTTTTTTCGCAGAACCTGAATGTTAATCTTGTTGACGGTGACCTACTGAAAGCCTTGCGGCCTGTGATGAGTGCCGCCGGAGCGATCCATAATCCGCAAAGTGGTAGGAGAAAGGCTGCCCAGAACCCGTAATGGAGCTCCAAAAAAGTCGTGGCAACGCCTGATATCGACCCGAGATTAAGTCCCCTGTTTTTCCAATGTGAGCAAGATAGGCAGAATGAATACACGCGGCTTGGGGTTTTCCAATGCACATACCAGTAGTTCAAATTGTATATGTATTGCAGAGTCAGATCTTTGTCGGGCATGTACACTGTCCCGTCTTTTCGAGTGAGCGTAGCTTGCTTGGACCCAGAGTACTGGTCACCTAGGAATCATCTGGTCAGCTTGGAATCTTTGGCATCGCACAGCGAATCCATATGTCCCCCACCTGATCTTACTTACCAATGAAAGCGCTCACGACGGATTGAAAGCCCCCAGAGCCGATGGCAATGAGTATCAGCGATACGACAAACCCAGCCGGTGCGGCACCGTATTCTATAGCCGCTGGAGTTGAGATGGCCACCAGGATGATGTTGCCGAGCATGTAAGTCCTTGTCACGGGTCAGTGTGTGGCCGGCCCGTTGAGCGATGGCGACACCCAACAAGGACAAGACTCACAGGGAGCATATAACCAGGAGCTTGTAGCGGCCCATCCATCCATCAGCCGCTACCGCGCCGGCGAGTGACATGATGGTCTGAAAGCAGAAGTAGCCATTGACGACGGCGGTCGCGGCGGCCTGGCCGAGGCCAAGCACCCCAGGCCGCTCCTTGTCGCCAGATTGGTACGAGTTTTGGACAAAATTTTCTTGACACCGTCAGCGATACCGGAAAATTTGGCATGGGATGAGAGACAAGTTTATCGTCTTACGAAATGGAACTGTAAGGCCGTAATATGAGAACCTCTCTGCAACGTTGACTATAATCGCGAAGTAGACACGCCACGGGATTTGGTCGATGCCTAGGGGGATTTTGCCGCCATCCACAGGCGAGTTCGTGGAGGCCATAATCCTGTGTGTGGCTTTACGGACTGGCAGCGATGAACGGATAGGGATGGTGTGGAGGCGAGGAGATCCGGACTACCTAGGTACCCCAGCTGTGCTGTGTCTCGCTTGGCTTGGGCAGCGCCTCGAGGGCTGATTTACGACCGAGAGAGCCCAGCCCGGTAGCGAGAAGAAAGGCAAGTAACGGCCACAGAAATGGATGTTGGTGAAAAGAGAAGCAAGGAGACTGCCGGTGTGCCAACTCACGGCAGCGATTTAGCATGGGGGGCTGACGGCCTGCAGGTGAGCATGAAGTTGTCCTAGAGTGCATATTATAGTAAAGTGGATGGATATGCAATAATCCGGAGTACATCAAGACAAACGCCTTGGTACAAGGTACCCTGTCCCGTCCTAGACCTAAACTCTGTCCAATACACCCCGGGCTGTCGAGAATTACTGTCAACGGTCAATCTCGCCCCTTTCGGTCACGATGCCAATCACGCCTTACAGCCAAACGGCAGCTTCTTCATCACACAGCTGGGCGAAGCCGTAAAATCCGGAAGATCTGCCTGCGGCACAGCTAAAGTTTCCTGTGCCGCATGCAGCAGTGGCCAAGGCAGGAAGGTGGGGAGTCAACAACCCATGCACAACGTCAGCCCGGTTACCATGAGGTGCTGTAAGATTCGCAATTGTTGAGCCGAGATATCAACCGCATAGAGACTACGCCTGTCAGGCCTTCACCGTCTTTGCGGCAAAAGTATGGATGAACCCTTGCTTGTTTTGCCTGTTTTTTTTTGAGCCCCGGCGGATAGACTGCGATGTACTTTCATCCAGACCCAATCAATGAGAGACAACCTGCGGTTACATTCCCAGGCCTGCCTTGAACAGGCAGGCAGGTAAGGAGGCTGCAGAAGGCTCAACCCATCCCCCGTCGTCAACCAAGCACGTGTTTCTTCACAGAGCAAAAGCAGAAGTTGAGCCCAAGACCATCATGTTTCTGCAGCAGTGATCACGCCGCATATTCATTCTCCTCGGATGCTGACAGCAGACTCGGTGACAGCAAACTCGTCCCTCTCCGAGTCCAGCACCGCCATCGCATCAAAAGGGAGCGTGGCCATCGGCGTCGTGTGCCCAAAGTCCACGCCAAACAGGATGGGGAACGCATCGCCACTGCCAGCCAGGCGGCCCCCGCACAGGAGCTCCGTGATGACGCCCGCGTACGCGGCCCTCGCCTCGGCCGAGCCGTAGCCGAACGGCCGCCCGACCACCAGCCCCGCCGCCTGGTCGAAGACGCCCTGGGCGACCAGGTCGGCCACCCCGGCCCTGACCACGTGGAGCGGGTTCCCCGCCACGAAGGTGTCGTTGAGCGCGGTCTCGAAGAAGACGATGCGCCCGCGCCAGTCGGGGACGAGCGCGGGGATGGCGCCCAGCCGCGCCATCACCGTCAGGCAGCCGCCGAAGAGCCGGCCGCGCGCCCGGCCGGGCCGGAGCCACTCCCAGGGGGGAGTCGGGGCAAGCGGCGGCGGTTCTGTCGAGTCCGGGTCGCTATAGACGCGGGCTGGCTCGGGTGCGTACTTTAGGGACCGCGGGACCGCGCCAATGGGATCTGGGTCCATGATGGCACGGAACAGATTCTCGACGCAAAATCTAAGCGGCGACGCTATGTAGGTCTCGTCATCAACAGCCCTGTGCTCACACAGCTCCGGTATGGCGCCAGGGCCATAGAAGGTGCGGAGTCCAGCAACGGCGTAGAGGAACCAGTGCAGGCCCGTGATATCAGAATATCCAACAACAACCTTGGGGTTAGCGCGAATAGTTTCGTGTAGCTTAGTATCAGCAAGGAGGCTTGGGAGCAGCTCGTTAAAAGAGTGTCCGCCAGTGGTGCAGATAATAGCCGCGACAGACGGGTCTGAGAAGGCGCTGCGTAGCTCGGACAGGCGGTTGGAGATAGACGACTGTATGCCCGAGTCGGGCGTAAATATCTCGCGGACCTGGAAGCCTCTTTCTTTGAGCAGGGCCGTCGCTCGCACCATGGCCGGCGCGAGCTCTTTGTTGGGCCGGGACGAGGGCGAGATGAAGGCTATTTTGGCACCCGCGCCAAGCGCCCGTGGGAGTATAGGAGATGGCATCTTGCGTGTGTGTGTGCTGCAAGTGCGGGTGGCGAGGCTGGTGTAATCTCGTGTGGGAATGCTCTGAGCTCATTGATGTGTTGCCCTTCTGAGAAGAGGATTCTATTGTCAGCAATGGTGAAGGCGGGCCCGTGGACGGGAGGAAGGGACTTGCTCCTAGTCAGTTGGTTGTCTGAGGTTTGCAGTTGGGACGCCTTGTGCAATGCCAACAAGTTACGACCGGCTGATGCAGGAAGAGCAACCTTGTTTACAGCCAGACTTGGACCCACATTGGCCTGGAACGTTGAATGGAGATTTAGAAGGCGGGGTTGGGAAGTTGTGGATGGTGGAGGTGAGAGTGGAGAGTGGGAGGATGTACAGTACACAGGTGCAATCCTTCGGTGGAGGAAGGGGAAGCTTTTCCAGGTTACAGAGGGAAATGAGACTTGTATTTCATGTACCGGCAAGTGATGATTTGAATTTCTTTGAATCCACAGTATTGTCCTAAGAGTTACAACATCCTCCCCTCGTAAGCACAGGGGGAAAGATGTACTCCACACCGCCCCAAACACCCAATCCCTGTTTGGAGATATTGGTGTAAACAATACAATATCTCTGTCGTTCCGCGTATTCCAGCCAACCAACCAGCTAGAGACATCTGGAACACATCACCCCGGAAGCCCATTCAACAGGTTCACCAACCCGCTCTCTCCAACCCCTATCACCACGCCTCCTGCCACCTCCCCCTTCTCCCCCAAGGATGCTGCATATGCGTCACAAATCCTTGCCATCTCCACATCTTTATCAGAGATACCATCCGTGTCATGCGTCATCCAGCGGATGAAGACTTTGTTGTATGTCTGGGAGAACCCACCGGTGTCAGCGCAACATGTAGGATGGAGTGAAGGGCGGGGCAGCGGGGGGTTTAATCCGGGGGATGAACATGCATTTGCCCATTCAGGGTGATGTCGGTGCTCAGCCGCACTGGTGGCGACCAGATTCAGGAATTCCTAGCAGGCGTAAGTAAGAGGCCGGATTCAGCATGCCGCTCTTCCCCGAGCTTGGGAATCACTAGAGGGATTTCGACACGAGGGCGACGGGGGAGGGCGGAAGGCGGTTGGGGTGTTGGGGGGGGGGGCAAAACACTTACCCATGTTTTCTTAAAGGTTGGGAAGCAGAGCTGGGCCTCAAGGGCTCTGCCGTTCTCGCTTACCCGCCAGCGCTCCGAAACAGGATAGGTTGGCCGGTTCGACATTGCGAGTCCAAGGATCAAACATCAAAGTAAACAAATGAAGAGGGTCTGCCTTGTCATATGAGGAGAGTCGGGGCAGTGCTAGCGAGTGACTGCAATTATATTGTAGAGGCCCAGCCTGCCAATCAGATTGCTCCAATGGGCATCTGACTGCACTGCTACTGTAGTTGTAGTACATTCCAATCTATGAGTCCGATATGTAACATGCTGAGTTTGCCGTGACAAACACCAAGTACCCAGTCGAATGTATACAGTCGGAACAAAAGGCTGACACGCCAGATCCTCCGAGCTGATACGACTCTGACCACCTTGCATTCCTTCTTCTCCGCCTTAGAAGATACCTCACCATACACGGAAACCGCGCCACTAAGCGACAGCAGCACCCACCTCCTCCTAGTCATCACTTCAACCTCGCGTCGATGGTGGCGTGCTCGACCGGGCTGTTAGACCAGATCCTGTGCACGCGGAACCCGCTCTCGCCGAGCAGCGCCCGCCAGTGCCGCTCGGTGCGCTCGACGCCCCCGATGGTCATCATGTTCAGGTCCTCCCAGGCCATCTCCCGGGCGGCGTTGGTGTCGGCGACGACCATGTCAGTGACGAGGAGGCGCGAGCGGGCCGGGTCCATGGCGGCGGCGACGTTGCGCAGGATCGTCCTGCAGGCGGCATCGTCCCAGTTGTGCAGGCAGCGGCGGAGGAGATATACGTCGGCACCTGTTCACACGTAAACTTGTTTAATCGCTGCTGCTGGAGACGCGGTTAAGGTAGGTCAGGTACAATGTAACGTGTCTATACGTACCGCGGACGGGCAGGGGCTCGAAGAAGGAGCCCTTGACGGGCTCGACCCACGGCGGCAGGCCAGCCTCACGCGCGCCGTCGATCACCGGGGCGAGATCCACCAGGACGAGCCGGGCGCCCTGCAGCAGCGCGGGGTGGTCCTCGCGCATGTCGATCAGGGCCTGGCCCCGCCCGCCTCCGAGGTCCACAACGGTCAGGTTGCCACCGCCCCCAGCAGCAGGGCCTGCCAGCTCCTCGCCGAATGGGAACGGCCCGGACGCCTTCCCCGTCGACAGGGCGGCGACGATCTCGCTCTGCATGCCGAGGTCGAAGACGCGGGAGCACTCCGGGTCCGCGTCGCGGAACTCCCACATGGGCAGGGCGGTGCGGCACCCGAGCATGAAGGCGCAGTCGGCGTAGGTGCCGGCGTCGCGCCAGCCGCGGGCGCGCAGGAACTCGGGCAGGGCTATGATGGAGCGGGCGTTGTAGTCGAACATGAGGGCCAGCAGGGCGCGGTTGGCGGGCGAGAGCAGGGAGCGCGAGAGGGCGTTGTGGGCGTAGTGGAGCTCCGAGGCCTCGGCCAGCAGGGACGTGGACGTGCATGCCCGGAGGATGCGGCCTGGGTCATGTATGGTGTAAGTTACGATGTTGAGTGAGTGGACTCGGTTGCGGCCAAAGGATCATCACCCTGCTCGAGGTGTGGTGTGGTGTGTTGTGGCAGGAGGGCAGGGGAGGAAGGCAAGGAAAGAAAGACTGTTGGTGACTAGTTGCAGCCCGTATACCCTACATACCCAGCAGCATCTTGTCAGCGCCCAGCGTGCTCGCGATACTGTCCAGGCTGCGTGGATTGCCGTTCTTAGGCAGCGCGTCCGGGATTCCAAGGGCGATGGCACAACGGAGGGCGGTTGTCTGGGCCGGCTAACCAATCAAAGACCCAGTCAGCCGGAGGATGTCAGCCGAGAAGCTTATGCTGAAGCTTATGCTGGTGGGGATTTATGGGGCGCATATGCATGCGTTCATGCATTTATGTATGTACTCAAGTATGTATATACTTGAGCATGCATGTAACTTATACGTACCTGCTGGGCAATGGCAAAGACATTCTCCTCTGGGCTGCGCGCGGCAAGCAATAACTGCTCCGCGGCCGCAATAAGCTTGCGGCGAGAGGCCTCAGACTTGAAGGGGTGGCAGCCGTTGTTGTCTGTGGGTGTGGGACATGGAGGCTGGACGGCTTCGTTGATGCATTGGAGCAGGGAGTAGATGGCGTCGGGGTACGAAGGATTGAGAGACATGATTCTTTTTTTCTCTCAACACGTACGAGATTTACTAGTAGGTATTGAAGAGGCAGGAAGCGTGTTTGGTTGTACGAGGGGATCCGGAGAGTCTTGCTCACATATTATATAATATATCGGTAATACTTTACACATGTAAAAGACCAGCTTACGTCTTCAGGTCTCACAAACACAGTTCAATCCTGCCAGCACCTAATTCCTGGAGTACACACACACAGAAACACACACACACATCCACCTTTGTCTGCATCTATCTGGATATTGATTACATACATACAGCCTATCCAAGAGTCCCCATTCCTTCCCAAATCCCTGCATCATCCACTCTCATTTCATCCAGGCCCTCCTCCCACAATGGATACTTCGGCCCTGCTCGTGAAGCAGACGTCCCCAGCCCATGCCCCCGTCGTCACCGTCTTCCACGCAAGCCCAAATATCCAGTCCCTCTTCCCGGCGTTCATCGATCAGGCCACCAGCGCCTCGTCGATGGAGGCGACGGTCCAGTCCCTGACAGCCGAGGTCGTCCACGCCGCCAGGCAGCGCAGCCCCCAGCACCTCGGGCCCGCCGCCCCCGTCACACTCGTGCCCATCCTGCGCGGGGGCCTGCCCATGTACGCCGCGGCCTCGCAGCTGTTCCCCGCCTCGTCGTGCGCCCTGGTGCGAGGCTACCGCGCAAAGGATGAAGGCGCCACACCCCGGCTGGAGTGGCTGGGGCGGCGCCCGTTCCCCCTGGCGCCCGAGGGGTCCCATGTGGTCCTCCTCGACACCGTCGTCGCCACGGGCGGGACCATCCTTGCCATCTGCGACGAGCTCATGGCGCTCAGCGGGGCCGGCGAGAGGTACGTCACCGTCCTGGCCTGCTATGTGTCGCCCATCGGGCTGGAGGCCGTGGCCAAGCACCCGCTGGTGCGCGATATCGTCGTTGCTGCCGAGGCTGAGGGGGTGGACGAGAAGGGATACACGATACCGTATCCGGGTGATATTGGAGATAAACTGTATGGGAAGGCGGCATGACAATAACCACGGTGATTAATGACATGAGCTACAACTTGAAAGCTGCACACTGCTGCGTTTTCATTCATCACCAACTTTCAAATTTGTGACATGTCAACTCTGTGTGTGTGTGTGTGTGTATGTGCCCACAGTCTCACAGGAGGTCCCAAAGATTGACCCTCTCCCCGTCCCTCCAGTCCTCATACAGTATATTCGCCATGACCTTGCCCAACAACTCCCCCTCCTCGCCATCATCGTCCCCCGCCCGCCCCATCAGCTCCTCACACACGAGCCGGTACGCCTCCTTGTGCGCCCGGTGCTTGACCGTGTTCCGCACCTCAAAGTACCCCCAGCTCCTGCTCTGCGCCAGCCACGCCGCCCGGCCGCGCGCCGTCAGGCGGCCTAGCACGTCCTCCTCCGCGCCGGCGGGACCCCCGCGCGTGAACACGCGCTGCTCGATCTCGCTGGCCGGCAGCTCGTAGCTCTTGTTCTGCACCAGCACCGCGAGCTCGGTTGATGAGATTGGCTTGCCCAGCCGGAGGGCGCGTCCCGTCGACTGGTGCACGAGGGACCGCTCGCCGAGCAAGTAGTCCGCCAGCGCGCGGGCCAGCGCCGCCGTCAGCCCCGCGTACGTCAGCTGCTGCTGCTGCTGCTGCTGCTGCGCGTCCGCCGCGACGGCGTCCGTGTACAGCTTGGTCAGCAGCTCGCTGAAGACGATGCCGTCCGAGGCCCACGGCCCCGCCGCCGTGCGCATCCCGGGGCTGCGGACGAGCGCCGTCAGCCGCCGCGGGAGGCGCACCAGGTGGCCGTGGTACTTGTTGCCGTACAGCCCCCGGCAGAGGGTGGCGCAGCTGAGGTGCGCCAGGTCGTGCAGGTCCCACATGGGCGCCCGGGTGGCGAGGACGTCCCCGCCGGGGTCACGGCCGGAGAAGTCGGCGGGGCGCACGACGACGTGGCGGGGCCCCGCGGCCGCGATGGCGTTGGGCGGCACGCAGGCCGTTGCGCCGTCGGCGGTGAGGCTGCCGCGCGTGACGTACGCGTGCACCGCGTAGTTGATGGCCCGGGTGCCCGCGGCGCGGTGGGGCCTGCTCAGGAAGAAGTCGATGGCGTCGGCCGTGGCTTGGTGCTGCTCCATCAGGATGTGGCACCCGGAGTCACCGCGGGCGTCGGCGCGGGACATGAGGTAGATGACGCCGTAGTGCTGCGCCATGAGGACAGCGCGCCAGAGGCCGGGGTTTTGGGAGAGGGACCTGGACAGCAGGTCATGGTTGGGCTCTTCTGAGGAGTTTATGCCATCGAGGATCAGACGGCAACCCTCGAGGGCAAAGGTGAGGACTTCGTCTTTGATCTCCTTGACTATGGACTGGATCCTGGTGGCATCGTCGAAGTAGGGATGGGGTGGTGACAGGCCGTCGAGCCACTGGGTTGAGGGATCATAGGATGCGGGAAGACTGGAAAAGAGTTTCAGGTCTGCTGAGGAGACCGTGGAACGGGTGGGTGGCACTTCCTTTCCATTGTCAGAGAAATAGGGTGTGTGCTTGTCAAAGTTATGGGCTGGTGCAATAATGGCTGAGAAAGCCGTTGAAGAAGCCATTGTAGAGTCTTCTTGAAACAAAAGACGGACACGAGTGAACTTGATAGCCTGAGATGATCTCAGACCAGCGCTGGAAGGGAGGCTCTTCCTTCCTGGCGATATTTGCTTGCGCGCAGATTATATACTTGAGTACCTAGGCAACTACATGTGTAGGCAGGGTAGGCTGATCGAACCACCTGTTTGATGATTCAGCTTGAGTTAACTACCGGTAGAGGGGAGTTGACTTCGCACCTAACCTTGTTCTCTAATACCAACATCTGCATCCGTCGCCTGTTGGGGACATCCACTGTGTGACTTGTAGCCTGGGGATTGCGTATATGTGATGTCTGCATGCCTAACGGGATGAGGAACCCTGCTTACATCCGGATCATATTTGCACACATTGCATTCATGTCACGAGAAGAAAGTCACAGGGGCTCAACTGGCATTTCTCTGGGGATGAGATTGTGATGAGATGTTCTCGGATGTCTTGGAATTTGACGTCAGGCTACATTAATTCACTTTGGTTCTCGTCTGGCTATCAAACTCTGGTACAATTTATTTTCACAGAGAACACACTCACTGCTAGAATTGTGGACACCCTCCCTCTCATTATCTGACTTCCCGCTCAGGAAGGCTCTCATGATAAATCAGTATCATCAAGGGATTAACATGAACAAGGTAATATCTACCTTGCCGTATGACCTTGCAAGGACCAATACATGTATTCATTGTACTCGGACTAAACCTCCTTGTCTCGGGCTAACTCTCAGGAAGGAATACCAGAAGACGGATGGCTGCAAGAACTGTTTCCAAAAGGAGGCGAAAATCAAGGCCCACACCACTCAATGTCAACCCCTGATTTATCACACCATTTGGTATATAGTAATGTGCAATACTTCGCAGGTTAATTATACAATCCTGCTAGGCATATAAAATCAGATGTGGATATTCTATATATGGGCACGGTAAAATTGATTGTTTTTACTGTGTTCCTGCTGAAATACTATTGAGTATCATTCATTCATGATCTTGGTTTCTACGTAGCTTCTCAACGCCATTCTTGGCCCTCATGTATCTCTCATTCCGTTGTATGAGCCGAGTAAGCTCCTGGTCAAAGGACGTGTCAGATGACCTAGGATAAGCAATGGTGAAGAAGGCTTATTTCTCACATTGCCCGTTCCGATGCTTGGCCGCATGTATGCACACAATCCAAAGTACCTAGGTATATATGTAGAGGGCTGACACGAGGGTGGCGTTCGCTCTCAAAGCCAACGGCATAAGCGCCGGAGCCAAACCTTTCATCCCCACCAACCACCTTCTCGGAAAGCACTCGGGTGTAGAACACGCCGCATACCCTGCCAAACCTAAATCCTCCCTGCGATGCCGACCTGTGGTCGTAGGGGCTGGGGGCAAGAAGATCGCTGACCGGTGAACAGGTGAACGGGAGCAGGCTAACTACGGCACAACGGCTCAGGGATCTTTTGTAGACTAGATCAGAGGAAACGTTACAGTTCAAGATGGATAGTCCCAAAATACGTAGTTCAAAACGACTCGGAATTCCCGGGAATGTTTACTTATTCAGTATGCAGCCACACAGAAGCTAAGCTTACATCTCCCGTAAGATGTGAGAAGTTATTGTGGAGACCAACAAGTGTAGATAAGGCAGGCAGGCGGGGGGCCGATGACCACCCACACACTCCTCACCTGCAGACTTGTTCCTGTACATAGGGGAAAGTGGCAGGAACCCAATACGCTTCGCCAGGGGTTCGAGAAGGGCCACGATCAACCGATCGGCGTTTGTCCAGGCGTGGTGATCTGGGGCATGCTCGGGCATTTGTATAAATCGGGCTGATGACGACCGGGGGCCCTGACCAATCCACAGCAGTTGCGTCCTTCCCGTCTCGTCCAGATGTGTCTATGCACTCAGCCTCTGAGTGTCCACAGTGTCAAGCACTCTTTGTGACGCAGTTCGCAACGAGCTTTTGCCCCTGTGCCGAAGAGAATTTTGCGTTGGTGATGGCTAGTAGATCTAATCTTGTTGGCCCGGTGTGATTCAGGCAGCGGTGAATCAGATGCTGCAGATTTGACAGGATTCGCTTTGCCCGTTGGTAATGATTTGCATTGAAAGTGGCCAATGCAACTGCGGGTGTAGGAATACATAGACTATATCATCCATGCATCCATTGGATCTGTACTGTACATTCATGTGAGATTTCTGTCCTGTTTAGGTATGCACCTGTCGGATTGAGTTAGCGAACTCCTGGGGTACATGCAGTCAGCTTGAGATTATACGCGCATTGCTTTTGGCAAGTAGCTAGGTATCTAGGTACTTTGCAGCATGCCATTCTTGCATACCCAAAATCCCAGATATGCAATTCCGAGAGAAAAAAGTAAACCTGGGGAGATGTGAGTGTAGATGTTGGTTAGGAGCAGGATTATTCTTCAAACGAGTTGACCATAGAAGGTGGCACTCTGAGAGAAGCCTTTTTCGTCAAGTTGCTAACGTAATAGGCATAGAATAGGAAGGAACAGAACAGGGACAAGTTGAAACCGCAAACTCATCTTGATCAAACCTCGGCAGGCCCATCATCAGTCAATAGAGTTCAGTTTGATCTTGTTGCAATTTCTCTTGCAAAAGACATCTGGAGCCATCATGTCAACCAACAAGAACAACGGCATTTTGGATGAGGCCAAGGACGACTTAGAGCCAGCAGAATCATCGCAAATACCACAGTCAAGAACTCGAGCGCATAGTCCAATGGAACCAAGAAGACCCAGAGATAATCAACGACTACGCCCACAGGCTGTTCGAGCGCCGGGCCCAGCAGCAACCAGACGCCCCAGCAGTCGCGGCGTGGGACGTCGAATTCAGCTACGGCGAGCTCGACAGGGCCGCGGACCGGCTGGCGCGTCACCTGGCCGGCGAAGGGCGCCGCGTGGGCCCCGGGGCGATCGTGCACACGTGCTTCGAGAAGTCGGGCTGGCACGTCGTCGCCGTCCTGGCCATCAACAAGGCCGGCGCCGCGTGGGCCCCGCTCGACCCGTCGCACCCGGCCCGGCGAAAGCGCCATGTCGTCGCGCAGACAGGCGCAACGCTCGCCCTCGCGTCGCCCGCCAACAGCGAGGCCTGCCGCGGGCTCGGGCTCGAGGTCGTCGAGGTCTCGCCCGGGCTCGACGCGCAGCTGGCGGCGGAGGAGGAGGACAAAGGGGCTGCCGAGGCCAGAGCCCGCCGCGAGCCTGCTTTCCCGCCCAGCAGCGGTAGTGCCACATCGGCCCGCGACGCCGCCTACGTGCTGTTCACGTCCGGCTCGACGGGGGCGCCCAAGGGCATCGTGATGGAGCACGGCGCCCTCTGCACCAGCCAGGCGGCCATCGGCAGGCGGCTGGGCCTCGTGCCGGGTGTCCGCGTGCTGCAGTTCGCGTCGTACGTCTTTGACGTGTCGGTCGGCGAGATCCTGGCGCCGCTCATCGCGGGCGCCTGCGTGTGCGTGCCGGACGAGGCCGCGCGCCTGAGCACGCGCGGCCTGGCGCGGTTTGTGCGTCGGCGCGCGGTGGCGTGGGCCTTCCTCACGCCCTCGCTCGCGGGCACGCTTGACCCGGCCGACTTCTTGGGCCTGGAGATGCTGGTGCTGATGGGGGAGGCCGTCGACCGCGATGTTTTGGAACTGTGGTTCGGCAAGGTCCCCCGGCTTATGAATGGCTGGGGCCCGACGGAGACATGTGTCTTCAGCGCATTCCACGAGTGGAAATCCGCAGAGGAGCAGCCGTCCAAGATCGGCTCTCCCGTTGCTGGCCGCTGCTGGGTCGTCGACGCCGAGGACCCGCAGAGGCTCCTACCGATTGGCAGCACGGGAGAAGTCGTGGTCCAGGGCCCGACGCTGCTGCGAGAGTACCTCGGCGATGCCGAACTGACCAGGGCCGCAGTCATCACGCCGGTGCCTCGCTGGGCCCCTCGGCACGACTTGAAGCACTGGGACAGGTTCTACCGAACGGGTGATCTCGCCTACCATGACACTGACGGCGGCCTGGTCTATCAGGGCCGCAAGGACGCCCAGGTCAAGCTGAGGGGTCTGCGTGTTGAGCTTGGCGAGATCGAATCCCAGATCAGGGGCAGGTTGGCCGGCGGTAGTGTCCAGCACGTCGCTGTGGACGTCATCCGTCGTGAAGGCGGCAGCCAGGTGCTTGTAGCCTTCCTTGGACGTGAAAGCCGTGAGGATGATGAAGAAGACGAGACGCTCCAAAGCAACGGTGACAGAACCCTGGGCATCTTTCGGCCGGGCACTTTGGCTTCTGCGGCCCTGGCAGAGATGTCCGACTATTTGAGCACCGTCTTGCCAGACTACATGATTCCCCGTTTCTTCCTCCACCTCCGCCGCATGCCGTTTACATTGTCAACGAAGCTCAATAGAAAGGCTCTGCGCGCCGCAGCCCAAGAGATGTCCGCAGACGAGCTGGCCGAGGTTGCACTGGTCGATGGCCGTCGGTCGACCACACAACAATCCGTCAACGGCGACGACGGCAAGGAGGAGTCAGAGCTGAGTGGCGAGTACAAGTGCCTGAGAGATGTGTGGAGCCGGCTCCTAAACATCGACAAGGAGTACCTGCACGGCTTGAGCCACTTCTTGAGCCTCGGGGGGGACTCGATCGCCGCCATCCGCCTGGCCGATGCAATGCGGTCCCAGGGCCTGGAGCTCCCGGTATCGTTGATCTTCCAGCACCCTCACCTCTCGGACATGGCCCGCGAGGTGCGTCGTGCACACGGGCAGGAAGAGCCCGCGCCAGAACCCTTCTCCCTCCTTGCGAAGAAGTGCAGCCGCTCTCTGATCGACACCGTGTGCGCCGACTGCGGTGTCTCGGAGGACAGCATCCAGGACATCTACCCCTGCACGCCGCTCCAGGTCGGCATCATGACAGTCTTTGCCAGGCAGCCCACGTGCTATGTCATCAACTATGTCTACTCGCTGCCGCAAACGGTGGACCTGGCCAGGTTCAGGGCGGCGTGGGCCATGGTCCACTCGGCACTCGCAATCCTGCGGACGAGGATCATGCTGGGCGACGACGGCGAGTACCTGCAGGTCATCGTCAAGGAGGACATGTCCTGGACACAGCCCCCGGCGGCCGGCGAGTGGACCAGGGGCGTCTCGGGCATCGCAGACCACGGAATGGGGCTGGGAACGCCTCTCGTGACCTTTGGGCTGGTGCCGCGCCACGGGGACGGCAACACCGGCCACAACTTCTCGCTGACCATACACCACGCCGTGTACGACGGGTGGTCGCTGACCAGCACCATCAGGCTCGTCGAACACGCCTACGCAGCTGGCAGAGTCCCGCCAGACATCCCAAGCTACAGCAGCTTCGTCAGGTTCGTGCAGCAGAAGAACAACGCGGCCTGCGCAGACTACTGGCGGAGCACGCTCGCGTCGGCCCCCGAGCCGTCCTTCCCGCCTTTTCCCAGGAAGACTTACCAGCCGCTCGACGACAGCATCACCATCGAGGCGGTCCGGGTGCCAAAAGAGCACGAAAGCTCCTCAGGGGTTCTCGCCACGCGCGCGACCCTCTGCCAGGTCGCCTGGGGGCTGCTGCTCGCCAAGCACGAGGGCGGCGACGACATCGTGTTTGGGTGCACGCTCAGCGGCAGGAACGCAGACGTGCACGGCATCGGCGACATGCACGGCCCCACGCTTGCCACGGTTCCCATCCGGCTGGCCTTTGACCGTGACCAACGCGTCGTGTCGCTGCTGCAGGCGGCGCAGAAGAGGCACGGCGAGGCCATGGAGCACGAGCAGTACGGGCTGGCCAACATCTCCCGCCTCGGGCCCGACGAGCGCCGCGCGTGCGCCTACCGCACGGCGCTGATCATCCAGAGGCCCGAGTTCGAGGCGCTGCAGAGCTCCGACGAGGCCGCCGTGATGAGGCTGGAGTCGTCGTCGGCGACGGTGTACGGTGCGCCGCTGACCGTGACCGTCCGCATCGGGCAGGACAGCGACGAGGTCACGGCCCGGTACGATTCCCGCCTGCTCAGCGAGGCCCAGGTTTCTCGGCTGCTGCAGCAGTACTCCCACGCGCTGTCGATCCTGTCTGGTGTTGATGCAGGCGCGGATACCAAGATATCCGATCTCGACTTCTGCGGCCCCAGCGACTGGGCGCAGATCCTGCAGATCAACCCGCGCCTGCCCGACCGGCTCGAACTCTGCATCCACGACCTCTTCAGGACCGCGGCGAAGAAACACGCCGGCCGACGGGCGCTGCAGGCATGGGACGGGGCCGTGACGTACGAGCAGCTCGACCGCCTGTCGGACGGGCTGGGCCGTCATCTGGTGCGGCTCGGGGTGGGCCCTGAGGCCTTGGTGCCGCTGTGCTTCGACAAGAGCAAGTGGGCGATCGTGGCCATGCTCGGCGTCCTCAAGGCTGGGGGCGCCTACGTGCCGCTGGACCCGGGCCACCCGGACGCCCGCCTGGCCATGATCCTCGAGGACCTCGATGCGAAGGTTGCTGTCACCTCTGCCCCTTACTCCAACCGGCTGGCGTTCGCGGAGGGCCTGACGGCCGTTGTCCTTGACGAGACGACCATACTCGAGTTCTCTGACGACAGTGTCTCCTCAGGCCCGAACAGCAGCAGCCTGAGCCCGGCCAGCTCTGTCAAGCCCCACAACGCCGCCTATGTCCTGTTCACCTCAGGCTCCACGGGAAGGGCAAAGGGGATCGTCCAGACGCACGACGCATACTGCACAGGCGCCCTAGGGCGCGCCGAGATGATCCGCCGCAATGAGGAGTCCCGGGTGCTGCAGTTCGCGTCCTACGGCTTCGACCCGAGCATCGAGGACATCCTGACGACGCTCCTGCACGGCGGGTGCGTGTGTGTCCCGTCCAACAGCGACAGGCAGGGCGACATCGGGCTGTACATCCGGCAGAATGCCTGCGACTTTGCCAACCTGACCCCGTCCTTCGCGGCGACCATCAGCCCCGCTGAGGTTCCCAGCCTCAAGATACTGATGACCTCGGGCGAGCCCATGACGGATGACTTTGTGCGGGCGTGGGCGCCCCACGTCACGCTGATGAACGGCTACGGCCCTACCGAGACCAGCCTCAAGTGCTCGCTCAACACGGACGTCAGAGTTGGAGACAGCCCGAGGAATATCGGATTCCCCGTGTGTGCGAACCTGTGGGTTCTTGACCCGTCCGACCCGGAGAGGCTGGCACCCATGGGAGCACCCGGCGAGCTGATGGTCGAGGGGCCCTGCATCGCCCGGGGCTACCTGCGTCCCGGCGCCGCGGCCGCGGCCAATGGCTTCTGTGAGCCGCCCGGGTGGCTCAAGGCCCTGAGGAAGGGATATGGCAGCCCCTCCACCCGCCTCTTCAGGACGGGTGATCTCGTGCGCTACGCATCTGACGGCTCCATTGACTACATCTCTAGGCGGGACTCGCAGGTCAAGATCAACGGCCAGCGCACCGAGCTCGGCGAGATCGAGGCCCAGATCCGCCGCCTCCTGCCCGAGTCGTTCCGGCTGACGGTGCAGATGGTCCCGACGCCCAGGCAGCCTGACGGTGTGCTTACCACTTGCGTTGCTGAGAGGGCCGCCATATGGACGGGAGGGCCTGGCAGCGACCCAGTCAGTATTACAGACATCTCACGGCCATCACCAGCTACTGCTGCTGCTGCTGCTGGGCAGTGGTGGGGTGGTGAGAAAGTATCAGCGTCCAGCCTGCGGGAAAGGTTGTCCCGGGTGCTCCCAGCCTACATGATCCCAAGGGCATTCTTCGCATTCGACCCACTACCGCTAAACATCAACGGCAAGGTGAACGCCCGCGAGATCCTAGCCCTCCTCTCGCGTGAGCGTGTTGAGAACGAGAACACCGAGGTCGAGGAAGGCCATGTTGCCCCGGAAGATCTGACGGATGGCGAGAGATTACTCCTTCACCTGTGGGAGAAGAGCATGCGCGCCGACCTGGCACACGCCGGCCCAAGCTCCAACTTCTTCGACCTCGGGGGCGACTCCCTGGCCGCCCTCCGCCTGGCCGCCTTTGCCCGACGCCAGGGCCTCGTGCTGCCCGTCGCCGTGATCCACGAGAACCCCACGCTCAAGGACATGACGAGCCTGTCCACAGCAGCCTCCTCCTCATCAAGCGCCCTGGAGTCCCCGCCATACGTCCCGTTCAGCCTCCTCTCTCACCTGGGAGACCGGGCAGAGATCGTCAGGGAGTGCGGCGAGAGGTGCGGCGTCGACACGGGCAGCATCGAGGATGTTCACCCCTGCACACCGTACCAGGAGCACTTCATGGTGCACGCCATCTGGTACCCGGGCCAGTGCGTCTTCCAGGGGGTCTTCCCGCTGGGCGCGGACGTCGACGTCGACAGGTTCCGCCGCGCCGTTGATGTCGTCGTGCGGTCGCACCACTCCCTCCGCGCGAGGATGACACTCGTCAACGGGACCTGGCTTCAGGTTGTTGTCAACAAGCCCAGACCGGTCGAGTGGAAGCCCACGCGCAGCCTGCAGCAGGTGTGGCGCGACCACACGGCGGTGACCATGATGGACGGCGACGAGCTGAACCTCTTCGCGGTCGTCGAGGGCAAGGACAGCGGCGATGACGACGACAAGAATAATAAGAGCAGGAAAGGCGGCAAGGCCAGGGCCCAGTTCGTCTGGACCACCAACCACGCCATCTCGGACGGCTGGTCCCTGTCCGCCCTCGTCCACCAGATCAACACCGCCTACGCGGCCGGGACAAGCACCCTCGAGCAGGAGAGCACCTTTGCCGACTTCATCCGCCACGCCATCATCATGCAGCCCGACGTCGCCGCCCGCCAGGCGTTCTGGGAGGACCACTTCCGCGGCAACGAGTCCAGGCCCCTCTGCCCGCCCGTCGACTCGCCCTTGGTCGACCGCCTTTGGCACCGCGAGTTCTCGCCGCCCGCGCCACGGCCGGACAACCCCCTCCCCGTGTCCATGTCGACCGCCATCCTCGCCGCCTGGGGCCTCGCCGTCGGCCGCGAGACGGGCTCCCCGGACGCCGTGCTGTCGCTGCTCCAGCTGGGCCGCGACGCGCCCCTCGCGGGCGTCGAGGACATGGTCGGCCTGCTGGCGACGGCGTTCCCCTTCCGCATCACCACCACCAACGTCAACGTCAACACCGACAACAACGTCAACGCGGACACCACAGCCACAACCACCAAGACGACGACGCGCGCCTTCCTCCTCGCCACGCAGGCCCGCCTCAACGCCGCCCGCCACCACCAGTATACCCACACCGACTTCGTCGCGGCCCGGTGCGGCGAGGGCGCGAGGAGGGTCCCCGCCACCCAGACGCGCTGCGTCGTGCACCCGGCCGAGTTCCGCGGCGGCGCGGCACCGAAGCCGGGGGACGCGGTGCAGCCGCGCACGCACCGCACCGCCGTCAAGGGCGAGTGCATCGAGGTGTCGGTGAGCTTCAGCCACGGGCCCCGCGTGGCGGGCGGCGCCAGCAGCAACAACAACAACAACAACAGCAACAACGTCGTCGTCGGCATGGACCTCAGCTTTGACAGCCGCGCGCTGGGCCGCGCGGCGGCGCGGCGGCTCACCGAGGGGTTCGAGACGGCGCTCGTGCAGCTCGTCGGGGCGCCCGCCGGGATGTGTCTTGGGGATCTTGTGTGGGACCCCCCATCGCGGGCCGTGCGGGAGAATGGCGTCGTGGAGACGGATCTTTCTCGGGGGCCGGGCTGGGCGCCTTACCCTGAGGAGTGCCAGTGAGTGAGTGACCGGGGGACCGCGGGATGATGTTGGTTTCTGTTTGCTTGTCTGGTCAGATGGTGTAAGTATGACCTCGTCATGCAAGGATGTGATAACAATATTAAAGCAGCCCTGATTAGCAAATTGACTCAGGCTGGGTCATATTCCGTCGGCCTCCTACAACCCATCAGTTTTCAATGTTGCATCGCCCATCAAATGTGTGTAACAATGTGCATTTGACGCTCTCCGTTGAAGAGGCGCTGGCATCTGAAATAGGCAGGTCAACCCCGGTAGCTACTCTCATTTGCAATTGATCGTACTAAAATGGTGCTAGTAGTAAGTTAATATATACATACGCTTAATTTTATATACCCCTTTATTAACTACCCTTTCCTATAAATTATCTATTTCCTTAACCTATAACCCTTTTAATACTTTAATATTAATAACCCTATATAATTTAATTATTATATATTAATTTATAATATTTTTATAATTATATTTTACTATTTTACTTTATTAAAGCTTTAAATAATTTAGGGGCTTTTAAATATTAATTAACCTAATAATATTATTATTATAATAATTATAAAATATTTTAAGTAGTAGATTTATAAGCTAAGGAAGAGAAATAGGCTTACTAATATTATTATTAAATTAAGTAGCCTATATAGGGTTATTTAATTAATTAAATTTTATTATAATATATATAATTTAAATCCTATATATATTCTCTTTAATATAATATTTTTTTATTTAAATTTTTCTTAATTACCTTAATTTAAAAAATAATATATATTAAGATAAA